>JAGSMR010000117.1:480000-737874 GCA_029286605.1 Sericinus montela | reverse complement strand
ACATATGACATACATAATACATATAACATACATGTATATGTAATACATATGACATACATAATACATATAACATACATGTATATGTAATACATATGACATACATAATACATATAACATACATGTATATGTAATACATATGACATACATAATACATATAACATACATGTATATGTAATACATATGACATACATAATACATACATAAACTTCTGCCTTTCGTCTGGTGAGTGCAGGTAACCGGAGCCCCCATCTGTACTGTAAGGGCGGTAACGCATCTGCTATGCCTCTGGTATTGCGGGTGTTCATGAGCGGTGGTAATCACTTACCATCACGTGAGCAAGCTGCTCGTTTGCCTCCCTTTTCTATAAAAAAAAAGGTTCGTTTTTTCCGATTCAACAACACAAGTCCTTCAGCTACTTACTTTGGGATCAGAGCAATGTGATATGGTCCTTATGAATGTTTTTAATTACATATAATAATATATTAGTCTCGATAACCGAGTGGTAGGGTGGTCGGAATTTTGAGTCTAGAGACCCGAGTTCGATGCCCAGTTGGCAGGTTCGTAACAATGTTTTTTCAAACACTTATGCACAAATTATATCGTTGGCTTGGACATAAAGACGGCGACGGGCTCACCACCTGTCAAGTTGTCCCCAAAAATACCTTCAGTGGAAGGTGGGACTTAATTGTCTAGACTTGACCTCTGTCTACCCCTGTATTGGAAATTGCGTGAAGATATTTATTTATTATTTATTTATTTGAACGAGTTTACGACACATAAGTTTTCATGGTGGCTCAGCATCGAAGTCCAATGTGTTCGAAGAATGTCAATGTAGAATACAACTTTTTCTACATGGTGTCAGGTCTAGGTTCTTAGGTAAAGAAAGAAAGAAAAGTTTTATTTGTCACATACACATAAGTACTGACAACTGTTGTAAATAAAAGGAATATTGTGCTCAGAAAGGGGTAAATTTTTCCGTAATTACAGCGTAATGCTGATAGCGTACAGTGGTAGACACGCATCAGCTTTTGTTGTTGCATGAATGGCCCATTCAGGCTCGACCAGGGAAGTACCACTACCTCACAGAATATCAGCGTGAAGTAGAAGTCTAATACATAATACATATAACATACATGTATATGTAATACATATAACATACATAATACATACATAAACTTCTGCCTTTCGTCTGGTGAGTGCAGGTAACCGGAGCCCCCCCCCCCCATCTGTACTGTAAGGGCGGTAACGCATCTGCTATGCCTCTGGTATTGCGGGTGTTCATGAGCGGTGGTAATCACTTACCATCACGTGAGCAAGCTGCTCGTTTGCCTCCCTTTTCTATAAAAAAAAGCTTCGTTTTTTCCGATTCAACAACACAAGTCCTTCAGCTACTTACTTTGGGATCAGAGCAATGTGATATGGTCCTTATGAATGTTTTTATTACATATAATAATATATTAGTCTCGATAACCGAGTGGTAGGGTGGTCGGAATTTTGAGTCTAGAGACCCGAGTTCGATGCCCAGTTGGCAGGCTCGTAACAATGTTTTTTTCAAACATTTATGCACAAATTATATCGTTGGCTTGGACATAAAGACGGCGACGGGCTCACCACCTGTCACGATGTCCCGAAAATATCTTCGGTGGAAGTTGGGTCGAGGGGACTTAATGGTCTAGACTAGACCTCTGTCTACCCCTGTATGGGGAATTGCGTAAAGATATTTATATTTATTTATTTTTTTACAATATATTAGAGTTTTTATATAAATTTTCTTTGAATATACACAGTCAGGTCATAAGTATTGTCACACTTTAAAATCTTTTCTTTTAGAACACACAAAAAAGTTTATTTAATTCGAATTTCGAATTGTACATGAAAATAATACAGTAAATTTTTTAGAATTTTACTAATTTTTAAATATGGAGTGGAAGCTTAAAGAAGACCGTGTTGCAGTTTTTGCGTTGCATCGTTGCGGTTACGCGCCAATTCAAATTTTTGACATACTGAAAAATTTGTATATAACCAAAATATTCGTTTATCGTACCATCGAACGTTACAATGAAGACTCTAGTGTAGGTGACAGGTCAAGAAGTGGTCGCCCTCGGTCTGTGGACTCCAGCCGAGATAAAAGCTGTGAAGGCGCGAATTCAAAGAAATCGCAAACGTAAGCAGAAAATGTTGGCCCTTCAGATGGGGTTAAAAGAACCACGGTGAAAAGGGTGTTAAATGATGACTTAGGGCTTCGGGCATATCGAAGAAAAACAGGACATCGTTTGAATGCTTGTTTAATGGACCTGAGACTGAGAGATACCGCGCTTTGATGAAGTGGTACGCGGGAAAAAAATATCGCGAAATTCTTTTTTCGGATGATAAAATATTTACTGTAAAAGAGAGCTACCACAAATAAACTGATATGGCGTACGCACACAGTAGTGAAGAAGCGAGCAACCGTATTCCACATGTCCAACAAGGTCATTTTCCATCCTCGCTCATGGTATGGTTGGGAGATTCTTAGTGGGGCTTTACAAAGGTACATTTTTGTGAGAAAGGTGTAAAAACGAATGCAGTTACGTTGTCCCGAAAATATCTTTGGTGGAAGGTGGGTCGAAGAGACTTAATTGTCTAGACTAGATCTCTGTCTAATCTTTCCCAATACTTGGGAATTGCGTGAAGATATAAGTTATTTTATTTATTTTTACTTTGAATATACATTCATATTGGCCAGTAATATACCATTCCTGGACGCAGAACTATCCTTTTTTTAATTAATTTTATCGTTTATTTGCTAGAAACAGTGTACACCAGATGACAATTATAAAAGCGAAATCTCAAACAAGTTTCGTCAATAACTGACATACAAATATAAATTTCATTAATTATTAACTTTAAGAAAATATTTAAAGTCAAGATAGCCGAGTGGTTGGGTGGTCGGAATTTCGAGTCAATAGACCCGAGTTCGATCCCCAGTTGGTAGCCTCGTACCAATGGGTTTTTCAAAAACTTGTGTACGAATATCGTGGGCTTAGACATAAAGACGGCGACGGGCTCACCACCTGTCACGTTGTCCCGAAAATATCTTCGGTGGAAGGTGGGTCGAAGGGACTAAATTGTCTAGACCTGTGTCTACCCCTGTATTGGGAATTGCGTGAAGATATTTTTTTAAGATAATATTTACATAACAATTAAGAAAATATTTAGACTAGATAATACAGATAAAATAATAATTATTAAAAACAATCAAACATAAATACGCATTACTTTAAAATAAATAAACAATAGAGAATAGCCAAAAAAGTCAATTTTAAAAAATTAACATCATTAAATCTTTAATTCTTTGAGAGGACTTGTCATAATCGTCAACCTCAGCAAGTGGATTAGCGATCGCAGTACCAAACACCTTGCTCCTTAGACACTCCAATGTGAATTAATTCAAAAATTTACTTTTATGTGAATTGGTTTTAATTAACTTAGATCCTACAGCTCTCTCACAGGCACATGTCAAGCACTGGAATGGAATTAGAAATTACGAAGGTACCACAGAGAGGCAAACCAGAGACAGTGTAGAAAATGTGGTTTTCTTAAATTATTCCGTCAATTATTAATTTATAATTTCTATTTAATTTTTAAAATAAATTGAAGAATTCACTTTAAGAGAGATGTTTGTATTCTGTGGATAAATTCTAGTCTAACTGTTCATTGTTATTTCTTGGTAACCTGGACTTGCATTTTTTATTATTATTATTCTGTTTCGCAATGTTTTATTGATTTTAACGGATATAAGTTATGCTGAACTTTTTGTTAGTATATTAAAGAGAAAAAATGTTTTTTAAAATTGCCGACCCGTGGCAAAGGTCACGAGTATAATCCCGCCCGCGTCAATCAAAATTTTAAAAACATTTTATCTCTTTAATTTAATAACTATTCTCCTGTTTCTTTTTCTTTTTTGAATACCTTTACTTTTTTTTTGTTTAGTCTGCATAGGTAAAATTGCGTGTTTTCAAGATGACATTAAAACTATATTTTTTAATTTATTTTGGATAATTTTTATGTAAACGCATGACCCTTTATTGTATTTAGCATTTTTATGCAATATGTAATGTACATTTTTTCTTCAGAAAAATAATCATTTTAAAAATCGCATTTTGATACAATGATTTTATTGTTCATAAATAAAATTAAATATAAATAAGTAAAATATGTATGTATGTAATTATATCGCCACTCTTCCTTCGTTGTGTATGATTCTACGACCCCCAATTCTCTGACCATGCATGACGATCATAGCGTATTCTCCTAACGAGAAAGATTTGTATCCCGCAGAGGAATATTACAGGCTGTTAAGAAAGTAAAGTAATTAAGTTTACAGCTGTTTGTTGACGACTCGCAAGACAGTTGCAAGTCCAATCTTATTACAGTAGGTTTGCAAATTATAGTTATAACTATTTAAAAAGTCACGATAGCCGAGCGGTTGGACGATCGGAATTCGTGAAACTTGAGTTCGATCCTCAGATGGCTGAATCCATTTGTACGATTTATATCGTTAGCTTGACCATAAAATGAGCGACAGACTCAACACGTTGCCAAAAATATCTTCGGTGAAAGGCGGGGTAGAGACCTCTGATTACCTATTAGAATGGTGTGAAGATATATTATTTTTCTTAGATAAAGATTATATATCGGGCCGCTATGTATGTGCGTAGGCTCGGGTATGTACGTTCGTATTTTTGTGAAAATCAAAATTAACTATTATGATGAATTTTTAAAAATTGAAATTTTTTTAATAACTGAAAAAATGAATACATATTTTAGTTAGAATATTGCAACTTTTGCGAAGCTACAAGAAACCCGGCACCTTATCTAAAACTGCCGTAAGCACAATTGCGCCTCTCTGTTACAAAGCTTTTTAATTTACCTACACACGATTATTTTACAATTTTTTTATAATATATTATTTTATTTTTCATTTTATTAAGTCATTCATTCATAAGGCTGTGTGTACTCATCTACAATAAAGTCCCAGTACTTTGCAAAGCCTGCCTATTAACAGGCCCAAGCGGACTTTATTAATGCGACACCTGTGTGTACAATGTCAAAAAATATCTTCACGCTAATACTAATACTGGTATAGACAGTTAAGCCCTTTCCTTGCTTCCTTACCACCTGGGGACCGAACTTGGGTCTCTGACTTGAATTCTTATCACCCAACCACTCAGCAATCGTGACTAATAATATAATATCTACAAAATGATTTAATTTACTACATTGGGTATTAGCTAAAATTCGTTAATTAGTATACTACGTGATATCAAATATTGTTTATGCTGCAAAGTTAATATTTTTCATTTTTACAATTTCATTTAACGTCCTCGAGACGAGTGGCGCACATACATTCATGGGGTACAATAAAACTACAATTCTACAACAATATCCCAGTAATTTGCAAAGCCTGCCTATTTACAGGACCAAGGTATTTATAAAGAACAACTTTACAAAAAGGTTCATTATAATTTTGACGACCACCGTGGACGAGTGGCGTAAACACAGAGTTTCAAAATGTCGCCATCTCGTTTGACTCCCGGTCGGGTCAGTGTAGAAAAACCACTTTTTCTACATTTTCTCGGGTCTTGATGTTTGTGGTGCCTTCGTTATTACCGATTTCCATACCTCAAGTGCTTTAGCATCTTACATTGGGATCAGATGCTTTGGGGGAGGCCTATGTTCAGAACTGGACTCTTATTAGGCTGTAAAGAAGAAGAAGAAGATTGGGAATGCAGCAATGTATGTGATATTGTCCCTATCTATACATGTATTTATTTATTATTTATTATAATATTAACCAATACGTTAATGAATAACAAATGTCTTACAATAACTTTAAAAAGAATATATGTTTACTAATACCATAAAAAAAAATAAAAATAAAACACAATCTAAAATATTAAATCAAATAAAAAATCATTAATCTTACGTAATTACCAATATTACAAATTTGAAATAGACCAGTTAATACTTATGCCTAAAAATAAAAAGAAAAATTACAGCTAAATGATTGAAGCCTCGACACTAATCTTTCGTTGATACGTTTTTTGTCTTATAAAAAGAGGTATAGCTCGAAACAAATTAATTTTACTTAAATAAATAGAAAAGGAGATTCTTGGAGTCTTGTCCCTGTATATTCAGTATATTCAGTATTATTCAGTATACGGAATTTAAGTAGTATTTCGAAATGCAAACTCTTAGAAATCCTTTCAACAGATCTTAGGCGTCTTGCTATAGAATAACAAGTAGCGCATATTGTTGAAGAAAAAGTTAACATTACTTTTTGTATCAATAAACTACCACCTGATAAGCCTCATTGATAGCAACTCTGTTTTCGTAGCTAAGGGTTGCTGGTGCAAATCCCGTTAGTGGTAAACATTTCAGTAATATGTATGTTTTTACTTGAGTTATAGAAATTTATATGTATTAATAAACATGTACATGTATTAAATAATATCTACGTAAGTATTATTGCACTGTTCGCTAAGACGGCGATGGGCTCACCAGCTGTAACGTAATTTCAAATAAGCTACGGTAAAAGGTGGGTAGAAAAGACTTTGATTATCTAGACCTCTGTCTACCATTGGTCTGATTAAGCGTAAAAAAACTCTACCACATGATCTCACATTAAGAAATGCGAAAATTTTGAAAAAAAAAAAACACTACCACATTATCTCACATTAACAAATGCGAAAATTTCGATTGGGGGATGTTGGTCACTCATGCTTGCCTAGTTGCAGCAAAACAACTTTAACCCTAAAAACATAGCAATAGTAAATATAAATAAATACATAATTATTATTAATTGTATAAATAAATGTATAATTATTAGTAATTATTATTAATTGTATTTAAATTTGTATTTCATAAAAATACAAAAGACACTTATTTAAAAATAATGAACAATAATCGTTGGGATAATCACTAACGAACACTTATTAATTAACAATTAAGTGAATGACATGCCGCTTCTTCAATGGTGGTAATTAATTGCGGTTTCATCTCATTTAACTCTATTCAGGTTTTATTCAATTAAGACCAACCAAAGGGTAAGAATTATTAATTACAAGCGGCAATGATTACTCTGTTTTACTTCCAATATGACTACAAATGTACAATGTTAATTGTAATGTTATCATTTAGGTTAATGATAACTTGATTAATTATTTTGAAGTTATGGTCTCCATGTGAAAAGTATGTCAGCCATGTATTGATCTTGTATTGATTTGTATTATGGAATCAGAAAACAAAGGTACCACATCCAGACAAGAGAAAATGTAGAAAAAGTATTTATTTTATTGATCCTAACGTGAATCGAACCCAGGAATTCAGTGCTGGTTACACCTTTAAACAGGTGTGTACGCCTCTGGTCTTCGGAGGAGGAGTTACAGTTTCTAGTTAAGTTGTTAAGTACAAAATAATACACTGCCGTTTAATTTAGTCCTAGTCTAAGTTCAAAGAATCCACCCTAAAGAAATTACATTACGCTTTGTAATAATACTTTACGTAAGCACTGAGATACCCAACAACAAGCAAATGAGTTTCCTGAAGTATAAAAAATACTGCAAGCGCACAGAAAATACCCTGCTCTCATTTTATTCAGCAAACTTTTTACTACTTTTTTTTACTTTGCATTCTTTCACAAAGACCTTTTTCTTGAAACTATCAAAATATTTGTTCACTTTGTCGGGTTTAATAAAAAAATATGTTTAAAATCTTTGCTGTAGTTTAATATTGTGAAAGTCCTCCAGAAAACATTGAACTCTCATAAAAAACTATTAGTCCCAGACTATTGTGATATTTAGCAAGAAAACAAATAAAAAAATAATTCAGATATATTCAGACGTGATAACTATGTTGTTGGGCGGTCGATTTCGAAAGACTCGAGTTGCATTCCTTAGTCTCATATCAATGAGTTCTTTTAAACTAATATATTAATAGTATCCATAATTTGAACATTAAGACGGCGAAATGCTCACGACCTTTCACGTTATCTTAAAGTAAGATCCGGTAGTACATGGGTCGAAAGGACTAACATTTTTTTAGATGAACGTCCTGCTGACGTCTACATATTTGCTCTTGCTGGGGTGGTTACAAAAATTAAATTAAACATTAAATCACATTATAATTAATTTATTATAACTTTAGTGAGACTTTATTATTTATATAATTAAACACGGGTACAGCAACGTCTAAAAATCGATGTTGGTACGTGCGGGACGACGAGCTCACCACGGTAAAAGGTCGGTCGAAAAGACTTAATTATCGAGACCCCTATGTCTAACCCTGTGTTAGAAATGGCGTAGATATTGTTATTGTGATTAATAATGTCTTACGAAAGTTTTCATAATTTAATTAAGTAGAAGATAAAAAGGTTGCCTTTTTAATATTCCCGAATAGTTCTGTTCTATTAATTTCTTTATATTGCAACATCCTACCTCTCACCGCACCCTTTCCAATTAAATTATGAAACAAAGAAGGACGAACCCGTATCAGGGTAAATTGATGAGGCCCGCGAAGGTTGAACATATGTACATGTTATAGACATTAATTTTTTTTAACATATTTTTAAGTAATGAGTGTAAGAAAAGAAAATTAATTTTTAAAATAAAATTATATAATTTCTTCGACACATTTTCTTAATTCCAATACAATTAGTATACGATTTAGTTTCGATACGATACTGAAGTAGGCATCAATTACTCACTAAGCCTTTTGTCCCAGGATAACATCTTCGAGTCAAAGCCAATGTTGCAATATACTTACACATATAAACAATATATTCTGGTACTGCATTACGAAAATACTCGTATGTGTTGAGGTAAAACTTGTGTATATAAAAGTGCGAATAAATTTAAATTTAGAAATACGTTGTTTGAATTTCAGAAGGGTTTACGTGTTGTGTTGTTACAGTATAAGAGTATATCACCCCTTTTCCTTGCATCGTATCGTAAATAAGGGAAAAGTGACAGAAATGTCGACACATGCCGGGATATCCATCTCGAAAATGCTAGACCAAAATTCAATAAACCAAAGTTGCGTCAAACGTTCGAGTTTCCTTGTGTAAAGTTGCTTATAATCGCCAATCCGCTTGCCAAGCGTTAATGTAGCCAACTTCATGATGTCGTCACCATAACCTAGTGACCGTGCTTTCGAAGCTAATGGTTGAGAGTTCGAATACCGCTCTAAGGAAACATGTTCGTTCGAGTTATAGATGTTAATAAACATATGTATCAGTGTTTGTCTATGTAAATATGTCTGCTTTTTTAAAGTTTATTACTGTTAGTTAAGTACTGGTTGCTTCGATACTAACACGGCGACAGGCTCACCAGGTGTTGGAACGAGCCAAATAAGAATCGATTAAAGTTGGGTCGAAAAGACTTAATCGTCTGTACATCTGTGTATTTTAGTATTGGAAAAATGCGAAAAGATAAAAAACTCTGCACGACAACATTAAAACTATCTGAGAATAAAAAATGTTGTTCTGAGAATAAATACTCAATGCTTAAAGTCCATCGAGATTTCTAAGAGTAACTAGTTTAACTAATAAAACTACCGTGTAACAAATTTAGGCGCAGTACTGATGAAGTTTCCCCTTAGGAAGTTACCTAAAGAGATTAAGTTTTTGCTCTCTCCAAGCAAGACAGAAAGCGAGTTAAAAATTTGTGTTATCAAATTGGAGCTAAGGGCCAATTCTACAAAAAAAAAAAAAAACAGATTCTTAAAGTAATTTGACTTTTACTTTTATGTTCAATTTTACATATTAAAATATTTATTTTAAACAGTGTAAATTTTATTGGTATAAGTACATTTTAACAACCACCGTGGACGAGTGGCGTGTACACAGGTTTTCATATGTTGTCAGCTCTGAGAACCCGGGTTCGACTCCTGATCGGTTTAGTATAGAAAACACTTATCATAGACTTTCTCGGGTCTGGGTGTTTGTGGTACCTTCGTCGTTTCTGACACCATAGGACATGTGATTTAGCTATTTACTTTGTGATCTTGAGTAATCTACCCCCTTTTTCTCTCTATGGTATCGTTGGAGGCAGTAAAGGGAGAAACTTTGAATAAGGCAAAGATTGCCGTCTGATGACGGGATTGAACGCTGTAAATCATCGAGTTTTGTCTAATGCCCCAAAGAGGCGAAAGAGATTAAGCGAGATGATGCGGTTGTTGTACGGTGTATGAGGCAATAGATTCAATCTACAATACCGCATCCTGTCAGCTGATTTCTTAAATCGCTCATTTATGAAATAAAAAATGCAAAGCTAAGTATGGTTTAGCATTCTTTAATATTTACCTACAATAATTTTGTTTCATATATTTCACGCATTTTCCATTACTGCCGTAAACATTGATCTAGACATTGAAGTCCATTCGACTGATCTTCCAGCGAAGCCTGCTACGCTAACAATATACTTAAATAAATACTTATTTTAAATGGATAAATATTCACATATACATCCATGACTCCCGTACGAACAATCGTATTCATCACACAAAATTTTGTCTCTATTTGGATTCGAATTTTCAACCATATCTCAAAAGTCATGATCACTACACACTCGGTTATCGGGTCGTATTTTTTCATATTATACGTACACGTACACATCTTGCATGACCTTTATCGCCTGTTTTTATTGCCTACTGAAACTGCAAATGAGCTTAAAGCTGCAAATGAGTTTTCTTAAGTATAAAAATAACTGAATGAGCAACGGATACTATGTTGTTCTAGTTATTTCCAAGCACCGTGTCTCTAAGTTTTCATAGCATTATATTTTCTTAACAATTTCATCTTTAAACTTTCTTACTGTTAAATACGTTGAAGTAGCAATTATACTCGTAAACATCCTTTTTGAACTTTGCTGTGCAGATATATTTGTAATGAAGTCACATTACCAGTTGGTTAGATCTAATTCGAATACAATATCTATCTAGATAGATGAACAATTCTTTATTGCAGTCAAGAGTTTCTTTTTACAATATAGGAAAAGCTAATCGACTTCAATTGGTGGTCATAACGCTTAAAAGCAATATGTTATTGAATCAACAACGAAGGTATCACAAACACCCAGACCCGAGAACATATAGAAAAGTGTTTTCTGCGTTTTCCGACCGGGCATCTAACTCTAGACCTCGAAAATAGCGTCACCATAAAAACCGGTGTATACGCCACTTGTCCACGCATATCATACGTTAGACGTAATATCCTATGTTACTTTGTCAATAACACAGATGTGCAAAGTTTACTTATTAACAAGTTAAAAGCATTTATCTAAGAAAAAAATGTCCGAAAAGGTGATTACATTAGAAATGAATATATTAATGATAGGAACTGGGAATTAGTTGATCGCTCCATTGATATTTCTAATTAAATAATTGTTAAATTTTGTATTTCCTTTATAAAAAAAAAAAACCTAAAAAATTGGATACCTACGGAGTTTTTTTTCCGTAAAAGGAACCTAATTACGAAACGGTGGTAGATTAAATATTTGTTTGTTACTTACATCGATAAATAAATGATTTGATAATATATACGAAATAGTCAAACTTACAATGTAACTGACGTATGTTAGGCGGAGGTCCGAGTGTGTTCCAACTGTGACAACTTCGAATTAGAACCGTTTGAACGGGCCGGCGAACGGCAGCCTGAGCAACAGTAATCGAATTTCGTCAAAAGTTAACCAGCGTAAAAGAGAGAATACGAGTTCATCTTTAAAATAAATAAAACAATATAAAATAACGAGAATACAATTTTTTTTTTAATATATTATTTTATTTTTCATTTTACAATTTCATTTAACGTCCTCGAGACGAGTGGCGCACATACATTCATAGGGTACAATAAAACTACAATTCTACAACAATATCCCAGTAATTTGCAAAGCCTGCCTATTTACAGGACCAAGGTATTTATAAAGAACAACTTTACAAAAGGTTCATTATAATTTTGACGACCACCGTGGACGAGTGGCGTGTGTTAACAGGTTTCATATGTTGTCAGCTCTGAGAACCCGTCTGACTCCTGATCGGTTTAGTATAGAAAACACTTATCATAGACTTTCTCGGGTCTGGGTGTTTGTGGTACCTTCGTCGTTTCTGGACACCATAGGACATGTGATTTAGCTATTTACTTTGTGATCTTGAGTAATCTACCCCTTTTCTCTCTATGGTATCGTTGGAGGCAGTAAAGGAGAAACTTTGAATAAGGCAAAGATTGCCGTCTGATGACGGGATTGAACGCTGTAAATCATCGAGTTTTGTCCAATGCCCCAAAGAGGCGAAAGAGATTAAGCGAGATGATGCGGTTGTTGTACGGTGTATGAGGCAATAGATTCAATCTACAATACCGCATCCTGTCAGCTGATTTCTTAAATCGCTCATTTATGAAATAAAAAATGCAAAGCTAAGTATGGTTTAGCATTCTTTAATATTTACCTACAATAATTTTGTTTCATATATTTCACGCATTTTCCATAACTGCCGTAAACATTGACCTAGACATTGAAGTCCATTCGACTGACCTTCCAGCGAAGCCTGCTACGCTAACAATATACTTAAATAAACATTTATGTTATTGAATCAACAACGAAGGTATCACAAACACCCAGACCCGAGAACATATAGAAAAGTGTTTTCTGCGTTTTCCGACCGGGCATCTAACTCTAGACCTCGAAAATAGCGGCACCATAAAAACCGGTGTATACGCCACTCGTCCTCGGATATCATACGTTAGACGTAATATCCTATGTTACTTTGTCAATAACACAGATGTGCAAAGTTTACTTATTAACAAGTTAAAAGCATTTATCTAAGAAAAAAATGTCCGAAAAGGTGATTACAGTAGAAATGAATATATTAATGATAGGAACTGGGAATTAGTTGATCGCTCCATTGGTATTTCTAATTAAATAATTGTTAAATTTTGTATTTCCTTTATAAAAAAAAAAACCTAAAAAAGAGGATACCTACAGAGTTTTTTTTTCCGTAAAAGGAACCTAATTACGAAACGGTGGTAGATTAAATATTTGTTTGTTACTTACATCGATAAATAAATGATTTGATAATATATACGAAATAGTCAAACGAACAATGTAACTGACGTATGTTAGGCGGAGGTCCGAGTGTGTTCCAATTGTGACAACTTCGAATTTGAACCGTTTGAACGGGCCGGCGAACGGCAGCCTGAGCAACAGTAATCGAATTTCGTCAAAAGTTAACAAGCGTAAAAGAGAGAATACGAGTTCATCTTTAAAATAAATAAAACAATATAAAATAACGAGAATACAATTTTTTTTTCTTGAAGAAAAATTTTGCCCTGATGAACCGATAACCAAGATTGTAGTGCTGCTTTCAAAGCTAAGAGCTGTAGGTTCGAATTCGAATTTATAGTAACGTCATGTTTGTATGTATATATAAATATTTATCTGTCTAAATATGTGTATTTTTAATTTATACTTTGTTGTACAACTTACAATTTAAGCTTCAAATGAGCTGACTTAATGATTTTTAGCATTCTCTACCAGTGAACTCTGGTTGATGGAGAAAAGTATGGAATTCGAAAATAAAAGACAAAAGAAGAAAAAAGGCTGTCGGCCGGTGTCAGGGTAACCATCTCAAAAAGTACCAAAGCGAAATTTAGCTACAATATAAAAATAAAAAAAATATCTTCACGCAATTCCCAATACAGGGGTAGACAGAGGTCAAGTCTAGACAATTAAGTCCCTTTGACCCACCTTCCACCGAAGATATTTTCGGGACAACGTGACAGGTGGTGAGCCTGTCGCCGCCTTTATGTCCAAGCCAACGATGAAATTCGTACATAAGTTTTTGAAAAACTCATTGGTACTGCCACCTGGGGATCGAACTCGGGTCTCTCGACTCGAAATTCCGACCACCCAACAACTCGGCTATCGTGACTTAATGCTACAATATGTGTCCAAAAATACTGGGGTAGATAGAGTTCCAGTCAATAAAGTTCTTTCCTAACTTCCTTCCTACCTTCCAACTACGGAGACATTTTTTGGGATACCGTGACATGTGGTGAGCCTGTCGCCGCCTTTATGTCCAAGCTATTGATATAATTCGTACTTATGTTTTTGAAAATAACTCGGGTCCCTTAACTAAAATCCAATCACCTAATCGTGACTTGACAATTGAAACACAACTTAAAATTTAATTTATATCGTAAATAACTTAAAATTGAATTTTAATTAAATTGTCTAAACTAGGATTTTGAAGACTCGATTAATCCTTTCAACGTATTAGGATTTATTTGCAAAGAAGTCACATTACCAGTTGGTTAGATCTAATTCGAATACAATATCTATCTAGATAGATGAACAATTCTTTATTGCAGTCAAGAGTTTCTTTTTACAATATAGGAAAAGCTAATCGACTTCAATTGGTGGTCATAACGCTTAAAAGCAATATCTTCTTGACAAAACGGCTATAAAGGGAATACTCATTTCAGTTACCGTTATAGGCGCAAGTTTCAACTACGAACAACATAGACTTCAGTTTGAAGTCCATATGAAGGTCTAGAAAATTAGGACAACTTGACAGGTGGTGAGCCCGTCGACGTCTTTATGACCAAACAAACCATATAAATCGTATTTAACTTTTGAAAGAAAAAGGCTGTCGGCCGGTGTCAGGGTAACCATCTCAAAAAGTACCAAAGCGAAATTTAGTTGCAGTATGTATCTAAAAATAAAAATAAAAAATAATTCTTCACTATTCCCGATACTAGGGTACACAGAGTTCCAGTCAATAAAGTTCTTTCCTAACTTCCTTCCTACCTTCCAACTACGGAGACATTTTTTGGGATACCGTGACATGTGGTGAGCCTGTCGCCGCCTTTATGACCAAACAAACCATATAAATCGTATTTAACTTTTTGAAAAACCTCATTGGCACGAGGGGATAGAACTCGGGTCCCTTAACTAAAATCCAATCACCTAATCGTGACTTGACAATTGAAACACAACTTAAAATTTAATTTATATCGTAAATAACTTAAAATTTAATTTATATCGTAAATAACTTAAAATTGAATTTTAATTAAATTGTCTAAAACTAGGATTTTGAAGACTCGATTAATCCTTTCAACGTATTAGATTTATTTAGATTAATTTCCCTATGTATTTCAAAGTCAATTTGAAATCACAATCAAATTTTAATGACCGTGAATTATTAAAATAAAGTTTTTAAAGTCTAACTTCGTTAACGGATTGATAACCAGCCTTTTAATAGCGGCGATCATTCCCACCAAGATTGTGTCGCTGATTTTGACCTTTGTCAATTAAAATTTTAGATGCAGATTTTTAAACTAATCAAAACTATTTTGGAACAAATTGAACAAAAATTTTATGCTAAATTAATTTGAAATTATAGAGTCACGATATACGAGTGCTTGAGTAATGATAATTCTAGACAAGAGACCCGAGTTCGATCTCCAGGAGGCAGACACGTAACAATGGATTTTTTTTTTAATTAGTTGGAAGTTAAATTAATATTCATTGAAATATGGTACAAAATACAAATATTACAAATGTTACAGTTTGCAAGTGTGTATATTTTATACTGTGTACACTTGATTGAACTTGAATCGATTGAAAAATAATAACAATCCATCTTCTATTTGTAAATAAAACTTAACAGTTCCCTTAACTTTGAAAGAAAAGGCTGTTTATAATGTTATAAACTTAATCATAAATAAATAAATATCTTCACGCAAATCCCAATACAGGTGTAGACAGAGGTCAAGTCTAGACAATTAAGTCCCTTTGACCCACCTTCCACCGAAGATATTTTCGGGACAACGTGACAGGTGGTGAGCCTGTCGCCGCCTTTATGTCCAAGCCAACGATATAATTCGTAGATAAGTTTTTAAAACCCATTAATACGAGCCTGCCACCTGGGGATCGAACTCGGGTCTCTCGACTCGTAATTCCGATCACCCATCCACTCGGCCATGAACTTAAACAAATAAATATCTTCACGCAAATCCCAATACAGGTGTAGACAGAGGTCAAGTCTAGACAATTAAGTCCCTTTGACCCACCTTTAATGAAAACATTTTTTTGAAAATATGACAGGTGATGAGTTTGCCGCCGTAGATATACAGTTTAGTGTAATACATAATTTACCTGCAAGAACACAAAGGACCATTAACAGTTTCGGTTCTAAGCAGGGCCGACGAAATGAGGTCAATAGTAGTAAAGCCAGGCTGCCAGTAATAAACTAGAGTCTTGTAAGTGGAGTTAACACACGAGTGTGACTTTTCACATAGGACCCAAGGCCTTATTGTGCTTGCGAGTCACTATTAATATAGATGAACAGGGGATAGGAAAGAATCAAAAAATAAAATCAGTCAGATAATTGTACAGCTAATTATACTCAGAAATAGAAAACAGAAATCTCTTCACACCATTCCCAATACTGGGTTAGACAGAGTTCTAAAAAATTAAGTCCTTTCACCGAATACATACTTATGTATTGAATATAATTCAATACTTATTGAAAATGAAAAAAAAAATATATGTAAGTTTTGAAAAACCCATTGGTACGAGTCCACCACCTGGGGATCGATCTTGAATCTCTTGACTTGGATTCCGATTACCCAACCCAAGCTATTTAATTATATTCAGGAGTCTTCACATTTCACTCATTTATAAAAGACGAACAGAAATATATAAAGAAACAATGACGCCGTATCAAAACTGGGTCATCAGAATTGGGATCCATTTGGAAAAATTGGCTTCGTTGAAAAATCGTATTTCAAAATCTGATAGTGATTTGATTTATTTAAGCAAGTATTGAATAAGAATATTTTGTTAAACTTAAAATTAATATTCCCTTCACTTAGTTTTGACTAAAACAATGTTTATTTTGTTTTTATTCCGGAACACGAAGAAAGAAATTGATTGAAGATTAAGTACAGTAATGACGAAGAAAACAAAATATTCAATATCGAAATAGGAAGGTTAATGGCGATAGGCTCTCCTTGTCACATTGCCCCAAATAAGTTTTGATGAAAAGTGGGTTGAATGGGCTCAGTCAAGCTTTTCTTGGAAATTGTGTGAAGATAAAAAACATATTTTATTACAACAAATAAAATATACCAGAGAACTGTTAAGCACAAGAAAAAGTGAAATAAAAAAATAGTAGATAAGTTATTTTTATTATATTGCTAGCAACAGGCATAACACCAAAATATGTTAATCAATTTGTTCGAAATAGTTTCGTAAATGTATGAGGAGCTATTGAAATACGACACGGAAACTGGTCATCAGGCTTCTAGCTCAATAAGGAAATTACACCTAAATTATTTTAGTCACGATATTATTAGATAAGTCACGATAGCCAAGTGGTTGGGTGGTCGGAGTTTCGAGTCAAGAGACCCGAGTTCGATCCCCAGGTTTTTAAAAATTATGTACGACTTATGTCATTAGCTTGCACATAAAGACGGCGACAGGCTCACCACCTTTCACGATCCAAAGGACTTAACTAGACCTTTGCTTACCCCTGTATTGGGAATGCCGTGAAGATATTTTTTTTTATAATAAAAACCAGGTTGTTTGTGGTGCCTTCATTATTTCTGATTTCATAATAGAAGTGCTTAAGTTGCTTACTTTGGAATTGAAATGTATTTTATGATGTCCCTATCTATGCATGTACTCATTAATTTATTATTTATCAATATTATAAAAAATATCTTTCGCCATTCTCAATAATGGGGTAGACAGGGGTCCTGACAATTAAGTCTTTTCGACCCACCATTCACCCAAGACTTTTTGGGACAGTCTGGTAGGAGATGAGCCCGTCGAAGCCAACGACATAATTTGTACATAAGTTGTTAAAAAAAACCATTGGTACGAGCCTACCACCTGAGGACCGAACTCGGGTCTCTCGACTTGAATTCCAATCACACAACCACGCGGCTATAGTGGCTTAGTTGTTAATATTCATAATATTATGTGCATAAAATACGCGAAAAGATTTATTTTTCATTATGAAAAGTAATTTTAATCTTCTGCATATTACATAATATTGCATATCAATTTTCCGCATTTATAAATTCTTATAACATTCTTCACACGTATTCCTACTGCGTACATCAAGCAAGCAAGCTCTAATAAAATACAAAGCGCATACGTGAAACTTCATGAAGCGTAGAAACTCGAATTACATTCCTGACTTCACTGTATATCACATGTTTGTATCCTGTCACAAACTTGAGTTAACCTACGAGTCGAGTTAAGTTCTGTACGATAGTGTCAACATTTATCAATATTTATTGAAGAATATCTTTTCACTACATTATTTTATAGAAAAGGAGGCAAACGAGCAGGTAGCTCACGGGATGGTGGGCACTGCCGCCCCAGGTGCCCCAGAATTGAGGGAGGGGGTGTGTGGGTCTCTGTTACCGGCACTCACCAGACGAAACGCAGAAGTTTGCTTAGACTCTACTTTACGCCGGTATTCTGTGAGGTCGGCACTTCCCCGGTCGAGTCGGCCCATTCATACAACAACAAAGCGGATGCGTGGTTTCTACCACTGCTTTTACTACGCGGAGGAAAAGTAAACAAAAAATTACTTGTTTTCCGAAATTCAAAACATTAAAATAAATTAAAACTTTTATGAAGAAGAAGTGAAGTCACGATAGCCAAGTGGTTGGGTGGTCGGAGTTTCGAGTCAAGAGACCCGAGTTCGATCCCCAGGTTTTTAAAAATTATGTACGACTTATGTCATTAGCTTGCACATAAAGACGGCGACAGGCTCACCACCTGTCACGTTGTCCCGAAAATATCTTCGGTAGAAGGTGGGTCAAAGGGACTTAATTGTCTAGACTTGACCTCTGTCTACCCCTGTATTGGGAATGCCGTGAAGATATTTTTTTTAAATATACAGTATATTAGAGAAAACAAAAAAATTTTAAGTTAAATCCTGCGTATTTATTTCATGATGGTGAATATGCTATATAGAACATAATGCTATATAGAACAGGATATTAAAGATTAATTGTCAATAAAACGTGATGGCTATACTCTCTGTACTCTGCCTCTGTCATAAAAAAGTTAAATATTCTGCCTTCCCAGATAATGGCATGAAAATCTTATTATCATTTTCACCGGTAATCCGCCGCTTGATAGCTTTTATCTAGGATTTTCCTTGTATGATTTGATAACCAAATATAATTTCTTTTTATATATCTTCACGCAATTCCGAATACAGAGGTAGACAGAAGTCTTGTCTAGACATGTCTCTTTGACCCACCTTCCACCGAATGTTTCAGGACAAGCGTGACGGAGTGGTGAGCGTCAAGTAAATCTGTCTCAAAAAGCTAACGGTGAAATTCGTACATAAGTTTTGAAAACTCATTGGTACTGCCACCTGGGGATCGAACTTGAGTTAACCTACGAGTCGAGTTAAGTTCTGTACGAGCATTTCATATTCCACTAAAAAATGTATGACATAAGTGTCAACATTTATCAATATTTATTGAAGAATATCTTTTTTCACTACATTATTTTATAGAACTTGTCTAGACATGTCTCTTTGACCCACCTTCCACCGAAGATGTTTTCGGGACAACGTGACAGGTGGTGAGCCCGTCGTCGTCTTTATCTCCAAGCCTACGATATATTTCATACATAAGTTTTGAAAACTCATTGGTACTGCCACCTGGGGATCGAACTTGAGTTAACCTACGAGTCGAGTTAAGTTCTGTACGAGCATTTCATATTCCACTAAAAAAATGTATGACATAAGTGTCAACATTAATCAATATTTATTGAAGAATATCTTTTTTTCACTACATTATTTTATAGAAAAAGGAGGCAAACGAGCAGGTAGCTCACGTGATGGAAAGTGATTACTGCCGCCCTTGGTGTGCCCCCCCCCCCCCAGAATTGAGGGAGGGGGTGTGTGGGTTTCCGGTTACCGGCACTCACCAGACGAAACGCAGAAGTTTGTTAGACTTCTACTTTACGCCGGTATTCTGTGAGGTCGTGGCACTTCCCCGGTCGAGTCGGCCCATTCATACAACAACAAAAGCGGATGCGTGGCTCTACCACTGCTTTACTATTATGATAAAAAGTAAACAAAAAAATTACTTCTGTTTTCCGAAATTCAAAACATTAAAATAAATTAAAACTTTTTATGAAGAAGAAGTGAAGTCACGATAGCCGAGTTGTTGGGTGGTCGGAATATCGAGTCGAGAGACCCGAGTTCGATCCCCAGGTGGCAGTACCAATGAGTTTTTCAAAAACTTATGTACGAATTTCATCGTTGGCTTGGACATAAAGGCGGCGACGGGCTCACCACCTGTCACGTTGTCCCGAAAATATCTTCGATGGAAGGTGGGTCAAAGGGACTTAATTGTCTAGACTTGACCTCTGTCTACCCCTGTATAGGGAATTGCGTGAAGATATTTTTTTTAAATATACAGTATATTAGAGAAAACAAAAAATTAAAAGTTAAATCCTGCGTATTTATTTCATGATGGTGAACCTACACAGAACAGAATATTAAAGATTAATTGTCAATAAAACGTGATGGCTATACTCTCTGTACTCTGCCTCTGTCATAAAAAAGTTAAATATTCTGCCTTCCCAGATAATGGCATGAAAATCTTATTATCATTTTCACCGGTAATCCGCCGCTTGATAGCTTTTATCTAGGATTTTCCTTGTATGATTTGATAACCAAATATAATTTCTTTTTATATATCTTCACGCAATTCCGAATACAGAGGTAGACATAAGTCTTGTCTAGACATGTATCTTTGACCCACCTTCCACCGAAGATGTTTTCGGGACAACGTGACAGGTGGTGAGCCCGTCGTCGTCTTTATCTCCAAGCCTACGATATATTTCGTACATAAGTTTTTGAAAACTCATTGGTACTGCCACCTGGGGATCGAACTTGAGTTAACCTACGAGTCGAGTTAAGTTCTGTACGAGCATTTCATATTCCACTAAAAAATGTATGACATAAGTGTCAACATTTATCAATATTTATTGAAGAATATCTTTTTCACTACATTATTTTATAGAACTTGTCTAGACATGTATCTTTGACCCACCTTCCACCGAAGATGTTTTCGGGACAACGTGACAGGTGGTGAGCCCGTCGTCGTCTTTATCTCCAAGCCTACGATATATTTCGTACATAAGTTTTTTGAAAAACCAATTGGTACGTGCCTGCCACCTGGGGATCGAATTCGGGTCTCTTGTATTGAAATTCCGATCACCTAACCACTCGGCTATCGTGAAACTTTTTCCTTATTGTATTTCATAGTAATCACGAATACTCTTAAATATTGTTACGAATACTCTATTGACGTCTTGATTGTCGACGAAAAAACTAAGTGGTTATATTTATACTCTTTGATGAACGTTAGACAAAGACATTCGATAAAATTATCGAAAACTTCAAAGACAATATTAGTTTTAACTTCTTATTTTATGAAGACGTTCTTTATTCCGGAACTTTTCACTTAGTAGGTACTAGAGATTAATACGAAGGTATTCTAGAAAATATTAGAACTTTCCGATGTCCAATTCTGAATAACGGAAATTGGGCACTATATAAGAAAAAACAAGCGTGACTTTACTCAAATGTTTTTAATAAAATCATGAGGGGAAGAAAACTTTTCAAACTGAAAAATTAAACTATCTTCACGTCATTCCCAATTATGTGGATAGGTAGATAGACATTATTAAGTCCTTTCGACCCACCGTCACCGAAGACACACGCCTTTGATCGGAGAAAGTAACAGGTGTTGAGCCTGTCGCCGTCTTTATGTCCAAGCCAACGATAAAAATCGTACTTAAGTTTTGAAAACACTCATTAGTACAAGCCTACCACATCGAGGTTCAGGTCTCATGTTTCAAATTCTAATCATCCAACCACTCGGCTATCGTGACTTGAACCTTTTATCTATATATATAGAAAGTTCACTGCTGCACATAGATATCTACCTTATGCAAGATTTCCCATAATCTCCTCGCTTGGCAAGCGGACTGGCCATCACAGTACCAAATGCTGCACATCACCATTATTATATCGGTATCCATAGGTTTACAAGGCCCTCTCTCAAGGACACCTCTTACGACAACCACGGTATGAGAGGGGGTGGTATTTATCTTTCGCAGATACCATATGGCATTTATATCATTACTAAAAGTTTATATTATATAATATATTTTATGACATGGACGGGAAGAAAAAGAGTCATACCATACGGCAAGAGATTACATAGAAAAATCTTTACTGCCACAAGGACGCTGACTCAGCTTAAGTCATTATACAGTGCTTCGATATTTCCTCCAGAATAACCAGTTTTAAATGGAACTGTAAATTAAACCTGTACTTTCTAATATGAACCCTATTGCACTAAAATTAAGGACGTCAGGGTTCCAAACCTGAACTTATTATAAAATGGTAGCATGCTAAATATGTCAGAATTTATGTGCAAACATTTGTAATAATACTGCT
Organism: Sericinus montela; assembly: GCA_029286605.1. NCBI lineage: Eukaryota > Metazoa > Arthropoda > Insecta > Lepidoptera > Papilionidae > Sericinus > Sericinus montela. The sequence continues at coordinate 715,329 of JAGSMR010000117.1, read as the reverse complement.
TACTCTCTTCCAAAAGTTGGAAGGTTGGACATTCATGCGCATAATGTAGCAATTTGCTAAGGTTTGTATTATATATTGTCGTCTTATGTTAAGTATGTAATCTTTCTTTGATCTTCAAGACATAACGTTTGGCAAATTTTTTTAACACTTAAAATTAATTGGGTTTAAAAGTATTTTCTCGCTATTCCTAATACTGGGATATAGAGAGGTTCAAACAATTAAGTCCTCATGACAAACCTTTCCTATTTTTTGGAACATCTTGAGAGGCGATGAACCTGTTACAGTCTTTACGTCAAAGCCAACGATGTAAAACTTACATAAGTTTTGAAAAAACCCTTTGGTACGAGCCCATCACCTGGCTAACTCGGGTCTCTTGACTAGAATTCCGATCACCCAACGACTCGGCAATCGTGACTACAGAAAATGGGGCATTTAATTTCAGTCCTCAAAGACGTATATGTAATACTTATTAAATAAACCACATAATATCACTGCCCCACTCCTAGTGACATGGTATCTAGAATGATGATTGCATATACACATTGAATGGTAAGACTTAATCATCATGGATCCAGTAGAAAACGTATCACGCGAGGACCCCACGGACCGATTTTCTACACGGTAAATGGAACAAATATGCAACTTTCAAAATAATATAAACACACTATTTTTTTATTTTTTAAATTATCTTCACGCACAATCCCTGACGGGGTAGCCAGAGAGAACAGATTGCCAAGTGTCACGATCCCTACATACTTCTTTCGCTTCTTTCAGATTCATCATCTTCTTCATACATGCACGTCTAGGTATCCGAGTACTCTTGACCTCCCTCTTCGAGCAATTTGCTCACATGGTCTTCGAAAGTTAGTCTCGGTCTACCTCGACACCTTTTAATATTAACTTTCGCGCTATATATTTTCTTCACCATTCGGTCTTCACTCATTCGCTCAACGTGCCCAAACCATCGAAGCACGCCCTTATCCATTTTTGAGACAAGGTCATCTTTCAAACCTGCCATATTGCGAATCACTTCGTTTCGCTTTCGGTCGGCCATGGTAAGGCCGCACATTTTACGAAGAGATCGCATCTCCACTGCATTCAACCTGCTTTTATGCTTCTTCTGGCATACCCAGGTTTCGCTGCCATATAACAAAGTCGGTACCAACACTGCGTTATGTATTGCAAGGCGTGCACTTTCACAACGCCTTGCCTTTGATTAACGCAGTCAGGGCACCATTGACTTTGTTCCCGGCAGCGACACGCCTGTCCACATCTAAATCATATCTTCCATCCCGGCCAAACGCACTCCCCAAGTATACAATTTCATTCACCTGTTCTAGACATTCCTGATTTACCCAAATTTCGCACTTCGTTCTTTCTTCGTCCCTTTCAAATACCAGAACCTTAGTTTTATTAGCATTCAAACGGAGACCATTAATTTCACATTCTTCTTTCATACACGTGACTAATGCCTGCAGTTCTGCTCTGATGGTGCTATAAGCACTGCATCATCAGCATAAAGCAGACAATTTACTTTTTATGTCACCCAATTTCACACCCAAACAGCTATCTTTCAGCTTCTGTAAACAGCTGTCGAGATACAGAATGAACAGCCAGGAAGACATGACACAACCCTGTTTTACGCCCGTTTGGACGCTAAACATGGGTGACAAGTCATGCCCTACCCGCACACAGGCTTTATAGTCACAGTAAAGTGACTGCGCAGCCCTTAGCAATCGACCATCCACACCATACCCCAGCAACAGTTCCCACATTTTCTTCCTTACAACCTTATCAAATGCTTTCTCAAACCATTAAAAGCACAGAAAATCTTCTGGTTAGCAGCCAGAAGCTTCTCCGTGATCATGCGGAGAGCAGGTCTGTGCTCCGACCGTGTCTCATAGACCTTTCCGATTTATCTTGATCTGTGTCAGGCCTTCGAGTAACTTACCAGCAACCGTCAGCTCGATCGCCCGGAGGCCCGGTGACCCGCCTCCGCAGCACGATGATCGCCACCCGCCCGGTCGCGCTCAGTCAGCACACAAGCACAGCAGAGCGTAAAGCGGCCCAGACGTGTCCCACCGCTGCCCGCGCCAGTAACTTCGTCGCAGTTTGTCATTACTAAACTTAACGCAGTCATCTTCGCCGATGACCAGTGTCATCGAGGTCCGAGTCTGGCGTACCAATCACGGCGTCACCCCGGATCCTCACTAAGATCATCACACGCATACATCTCTATAAAATTCGCTCCATCGCTGCAAGACGTCCGGTTTTTCTGAGAGGACGCCATTGGCCCTTGTTAATTTTATTCATTCTAAGGGCTGTCGCACCACCTGGTCCTTCCAACCTCTTTCCAGAAGAGTTTGGAGTTCTCCAGGCGGGTGACAATCCCTTCGTCCGCTTCCATTCTACTCCTTTCACGCACTTCCTCAATCAATGCTTTCGTGTGAACTTTCTGGAGCTTATATCTTCTTTCCTCTTCTCTCTCATATCCTTACACACAGAGGCCAAGCAGTTCAACTACGCTTTCTTCTTATTTACAGCTTCTTTCACTTCGTCATTCCACCATGCATCACCCTTTTACTACTACCTCTTTTCACAGTTCCACACACGTCTTCCGCTGCACTAACCATTCCATCTCTAAGGCTCTGCCATATTTCTTCCACACATTCTCTGAGCACCATTGCTGTCCAGCTTTTCCAGCTACCACTTGTGATATTTATTCCTACTGTCCGCTTACTGGAAGCTTTTGCAGCGGATGCTACGACCGACTGTGGTTCTGGTATCGCCGTCCGGTGGAACCAACTCGCGATAAGACCTCTAAATCTAGTAATCACTAGATAGTGATCCGTTCCCAGTCAGCATCCGGAACACTCGCGTATCCATCACCTGTTTTTGCAGTCGGTCATCCACCAGGAATAAATCGATCATACTTCTCTCATTCTGTCTTGTTCTAGTATACATATGGATTTTCTTGTGACTAAACGCTGATGTTTGTCACAAGAAGAGACTCTTCATACATACGTGGCCGGTACATAAGCTTGCCAGCATCGTTAACCCTTTTATCACCAAACATTCCAAGCACCGACTCGTACCCTGGCCAAGCGGTACCTTCCATTCATTCAAATCACCACATACAACAATTCTTTCTTTTCCTCTAACCAAGTCTAGAACTTCTCTTACATTCTCCCAAAACTCCTCCAGCTCAGCTCTGGACGACGAGCTACCACCGGCGCACTTAAACAGCCAAAAGGAATAACTTCGTCAGTCCCAATTTCAACGAACCCAAGAGAAGTCTCGAGTTCACAACCTTATATTCAGTCATAACATCGACCAACCGAGACGACAGCAGCACTGACGCTCCCTGGCAGGCGCTCTCGCTCTCCCGGGACTCCGGACCATAGAGCTAACTTGCCGCCAGAGGCTCTTCAACACCGCTGCCGCTCGCTGGGTCTCCGACAAACACGACATCTAATTCTCTTTCTTTCATTATTTCAATCAACTAATTCGTCTTATCTCTCACTGACTCCTCTAACATTCCACGTGCCAACTCTGCACTCCGTCCTCCACCTTCCGCCGTGTCGGGCTGTGCGTGACGGGTGGCGGTCCCCATCGCCGCTTTGCTCGCCGTATTCCACACCAACGGGGACGAACTGGTGTGCGTCGCCCCTCCGTCGACCCCTGCCAGCCCCTTTTCAGGGCTGCAATTCTACACAGCTGCGCACCCATGCCGACGAGGGTTAGGGCGTCACCTCAAGGCGACGCACACCAGTTCGTCCCCGTTGGTGTGGAATGCAGCGAGCAAAGCGGCGATGGGGACCGCCACCCGTCACGCACATCCCGACACGGCGGAAGGTGGAGAACGGAGTGCAGAGTTGGCACGTGGAATGTTAGAGGAGTCATGAGAGATAAGACGAATTAGTTGATTGAAATAATGAAAGAAAGACAATTAGATGTCGTGTGTTTGTCGGAGACCTAGCGGAAAGGCAGCGGTACTGAAGAGCTCCCTGGCGGTGCGTTAGCTCTATGGCCCGAGTCCCGGAGAGCGAGAGCGCCTGCCAGGAGTCGGGTGCTGCTGTCGTCTCGGTTGGTCGATGTTATGACTGAATATAAGGTTGTGAACTCGAGACTTCTCTGGGTTCGCTTTAAATTGGGACTGACGAAGTTATTCCTTTTGGCTGTTTATGCGCCGGTAGCTTCGTCGTCCAGAGCTGAGCTGGAGGAGTTTTGGGAGAATGTAAGAGAAGTTCTAGACTTGGTTAGAGGAAATGAAAGAATTGTTGTATGTGGTGATTTGAATGAATGGGTTGGTACCGCTTGGCCAGGGTACGAGTCGGTGCTTGGAATGTTTGGTGATAAAAGGGTTAACGATGCTGGCAAGCTTATACTGGCTGAATGCAAGGAAAGGTTCTTCTTGTGACAAACACTATGTTTAGTCACAAGAAAATCCATATGTATACTAGAACAAGACAGAATGAGAGAAGTATGATCGATTTATTCCTGGTGGATGACCGACTGCAAAACAGGTGATGGATACGCGAGTGTTCCGGGTGCTGACCTGGGAACGGATCACTATCTAGTGATTACTAGATTTAGAGGTCTTATCGCGAGTTGGCGCCACCGGACGCCGATACCAGAACCACAGTCGGTCGCTAGCATCTGAAGCTGGAAGCTTCTGGAAGCAGACACTAGGGATAAATATCAAGCAAGGGTAGCCGAAAAGCTGGACAGCATCGATGTCAGGAAAGAATGTGTGGAAGAAATATGGCAGAGCCTTAGAGATGGAATGGTTAGTGCAGCGGAAGACGTGTGTGGAACTGTGAAAAGAGGTAGTAGTAAAGAGGGTGATGCATGGTGGAATGACGAAGTGAAAGAAGTAAATAAGAATAAGAAATCATGGTTAGACTACTTGGCCTCTAGTAATGATAAGGATATGAGAGAGAAGAGGAAAAAGAAAGATATAAGCTCCAGAAAGTTCGCACGAAAGCATTGATTGAGGAAGTGCGTGAAAGGAGTAGAATGGAGGCGGACGAAAGGTTGTCGCACAACTTCAAGGAGAACTCAAACTCTTCTGAAAGAGGTTGAAGGACCCGGAGTGGTGCGACAGCCTTAAGAATGAATAAAGTGCTTTGAACCAATGACGTCCTCTCAGAAAAATCGGACGTCATGCAGCGATGGAGCGAATTTTATAGAGAGATGTATGCGTGTGATGATCTTAGTCAGGATCCGGGGTGACGCCGTGACTGGTACGCCAGATTCTCGACCTCGATGACACTGAGGTCATCAGTATGAAAGAGATTGAATGTGCGATTAGAAGTTTGAAATGTGGTAAGGCTGCGGGACTAGACAGAGTTACTGCTGAAATGGGCAAGTATGGTGGGACACGCGTCTAGGACAGCTTTCATCTGCTGTGCTATTTGTGCTGGCGAACGGGGCTGTTCCGATGATTGGCGATCCGCGGTCATTGTGCCTTTATATAAAGGTAAAGGTTCACATTATGACTGCGGGTGCTATCGGGCGATCAGCTTGACCAGTTTAGCAAGTAAAGTTTACTCGAAGGTTTTGACACGTAGGATGCAAGATAAATCGGAAAGATTTGTATGGGAGGCACAATGCGGATTTAGACCTGGAAGAGGATGCACGGACAGTATAAATATCCATACAAAATGATACAGGGCATCATTTGTTTATATTTTTGCTTAAAGTTATATTTTTGCTGTTTATATTTTTGCTTAAACCTTGTCTTTCACGTTTAGTGAAATAAATACAACTTCACTAAACACAAGTAATAAACCAAATACCCACACACAAACACACACATATATATATATTTATATATATATATATATATATATATATATATATATATATATATATATATATATATATATATATATATATATATATATATATATATATATATATATATATATATATATATATATATAAATATATATATATATATATATATATATATATATATATATATATATATATATATATATATATATATATATATATATATATATATATATATATATATATCAGAGAATGTGATAGCATATATTGAAGTTTGTTTTCCTGAAAGTTTTACTTTGTTTGTTGTTTTTGTAGAATATTAATAAATAATTAATTAATTTTAAGGAAAACGCAAATATTAATTACATTCTATTTATTTTAATTTTTAAAGTGATTTAGAATAGTTGCAATTTGAAAAATATTAATGCTTCGTAAGTAAAGAAAAAAATACATAAATTTAAAGGATCAAGTCCGCGAGACAATGAGATAGAATACATTACAAATTATTTAAATTACGAATATTATATTCTGGGTCTCCGCTTTGTTTATTAAACTTTACGTCTGCTGTGTGTGAATTACACACACACACACACACACACACACAAACTTTTTAACTTTACACATTGTCATTGAAGTCTGTTTACAGAACTAGACAGTTCTATAAACAGTTATTATTATAAGTTAAATGTAAAGTAATTAATTATAACTAAATTGTAATTATTAATTAATAAAAAGACGCACGCTCACCCGATATATTCCCACAATACGAAATAACGTATCGTGAATTATAATTAACTTAATATTAGCCAAGACCGAAATTTCCGTTTAAACTCAATTTGCGTTGTCCATAAATATGCAGATTTGCCAACTCCCTAACATGCATCATTTATTTAATGTTTGTGTCTATGTTAGCGTAGCGTCTTAATTAAATATGGTAATACATACATACAAACATAGAAACAAACATACATAGGGACAACTTCACATACATAGCCCTGACCCCAAAGTAAGTGCTTTAGCATTTTTGTTCAGGTATCAAACAATGAAGGTACTACTAACACCCAGACTCGAGAAAGTGTAGAAAGAATTATCCACATTGCCCCGACCGGGAATCGAATCCGGAAACAGAGCTGGCGGCACCATAAAATCGGTTTGTACGCCACTCATTCACGGAGGTCGTCAAAGGTTAACTTTAATAAATACTATAAATACATACTACAAATAAATACTTAAAACCAGCTGTTACTTCGCATTACTTTAAGTTTTATTAAATTTTTGATAACTTGGATTACATTTGTGTAATTTACGTAAGGGATTTCTAATTTTTAAAAGAATAAAGTTTTATTTACTCTCTGATATGTGGTTGCGATTGATGGTTCGTAAAAAAAAACTAAGAGAGAAGCTAACTTTATCAAATCAATATTATTAAAAATATTTGCCTTAAGCGGGATTCGAACACGCAACCCTTGGCTACGAAGTTAGTGACCCTGCAGCACCAACTCGGCTGTCGTGTCCTCATACAAATATCTTAATTGAATTATATCGTACGATGGCGTATACGACCAATTCATCTTAAGTTGTGTACATACAAAGATGGAACAAAGTAATTAAGATGTTTCGTAAACAGGATAATATAAATGACAAAGAATTCGTGTTCGTATATGTATCTATACCGTGTACCGTGTGATAACGGTGTAAGAATATGGTCACTCCCTTTCTTCTCGTGGGTGTCGTAAGAGGCGATAAAGAGAAACAGCCCAGAATATCTTTATGGCAAGCGATAGATGGCGCGATAAGAATCTGTAAAAATAATCAGACCGAAGATGGGCAGTAGCGTTTGAGGTGCGAGGGGTCTGCTACTGTGATTTTCAATCCACTTGTCAATCGTGGCGATTATGGCAAATCCTCCCTTTGAGAGAAGCCTATATCCTGCAGTGGACTTTAACAGGCCGTTATGTATGTATGTATTTGTTTACATATGTACATACATAATACTTAAAACAAAAGTTAATAATTTAAACGCCGTCTAGAAAACACAAAAATGTAAAGAACAATATTCTTAATGACCACCTCCTCGGCTGTGTAGTGCACACATCAGTTTTCATGATGTCGTCAGCTGTAAAGAATCGTGTTAGATACTCAGTCTAGTCAATCTAGAAAACGGTTTTCATTTCTTTTGTTCACACTTTCTTTTCAATCATTCAATCGCATAAATACAAAAAACTATTTTTTTGTATTTACGCGAATAATACACATGATTATTAACTGATTTTTTCGCGTTTTTATTTAGTTATTTAAACTTTTTTATCTTTCCGACGTTTCGGGTGCTTTACCGTGGTCACGCAGGAACTGAGGTCTTGAACGTCCCGCTGTCATTGTTAGCTTGACTACAGTTAATTATTACTTATTAATTTAGACCCGATTTATGCAGAACATTCTCACTTTTTCCCTCTTACTCTTCTCTCTCGGGTATTGTTGTTTGTGGTTCCATCGTTGTTTTTGATTTCATAATACTAGTGCTTAAGCTGCTTACTTTAAGATCAGACCAATGTATGTTATGTTGTCCCTGTCTTTTTATGTAACTATTATTATTATACCAGTATATCATAAATGCCTAACGGAAAGTCCGTTAGGCATTTATGATATTTAAATCATTAAACCTTTCCATTAATCATTAAACCGTCATTAAATCAACAGATGCCTGGATCTCTCATAAATATCAGACAAGAGTCTCACAGATGATGTCTTCCTAAGAGTACTTCCCGCGTAAAACTTAAAACTTATGATTCACATCGTTGGCTTGGACATAAATATGGCGGTACGCTTACCTCCTATCACGGTGTCCCAAAAAATGTCATCAGTGAAAGATGGGTCGCAAAGACTTAATTGTCTAGATTTCTCTGTCTCTATCTAGGAATAACGTCAGCAGTGGTGAGCCCATCGTCATTTTTATTTCCAAGCTCCGGATATACAACGTACATAAGTTTTTGAAAAAACTCCTTGACACGATTCCGATCCGATCATCCAACCGGGCACTTGGCACCACACCAAAACCTCGTTAGCTAATAACAGAAGACAAACCTCTATTGGTTTGGGGTGCGAACTTCGAAACAAAATTTCGCTGGTTCAGGCCCGTCACCTATTGTCGGAACCACTTCAGACACTAGCATTGCAGCTTAGTTGGAGTACTAGTTTGCAACAGAGGACAGAGAACAGGTAGAAAGATGGGAATCCGCCCTCAGATACCCATCTGTATGTATCGTTTTCTGTGTTCCTTATGTACTGAGCTTCCGCGAGAGTTTGTGCGACCTTAGACAGCAACATAAATGCATCGGTATCACCATGCTCTTCGTCGTCATCGGCGCACCACTGAGAACCTCACGCGCCCTGGAGAGCCACGCGTTGCGCGCTCAGGTACGCAGTGTGAGACGAGTCGCGAACTCATCTAACTCACCATGATGAAGGACGAAAGGAAGGAAAGGTCCGAAACTAGTCAGTAACTACACCGATAAGCATTGAGTTTAGTCGCTTCTAAATATTTAATTAAGAATTAATATTTAAAATAAATTTTTGAATAAATTAAATTAAAGAGTATAAATGTTTTTAATATTTTCAACAGACACGGGCTGGATTCGAACCCGCGACGTTTGCCGAACCGTGGCATGACTCTTACCTCTGTGCCAACGTGTCTTAGTTGTTGTCACGCATGAGTTGAAATTTTAAATTAGTTTTCTTTTTCTTTATTTATGCCTATTTTTGGCATCGCCGCCATCTACTGTCCTGTTTGCAAGTGACAGTTTGTAATTCCTGACTTTTCAGTTAGGAATTATCAATAAGATAACGCCAAATATTTTCTATTGCGTAATTTTTTATTGATTTTTAAAACATGTAAGTTATGCTGAACTTTATGTTATTAAATTAAAGAAAAAAAAATGTTTTTAAAAGTTCAACTGACACGGGCGGGATTCGAACCCGTGATCTCTGGCGTGAACTCCTTAGAAAAGGCAAATAAAAAATTATGAAAAAGCGTTTTTTTTTGTTGAAATTATCATTTATCTTTATTCTGCGTATAAGTTTATATAATAGCGCTATGCTTTTCGATACGTAGCATTGTCTACATGTTTACTCTGTAAATGATACAGGAAATACCCTTAACGGCTTCGGAAATTACTCACAAAAGCTTGGAAGAAGCGGAGATGCCTTTAAGTTGTTACCTAAATGTATCTTGTCGGCTAATGTTAAAAGCTCAAGTAATGTTTGCAAGAAAAACAACGGATTTTTTTTGCGAAAAACCAACCACCTTATTACTTGATCCATATTATAAATAAATAAGTTAATAAATCTTCACAGATTCCCAATACAGGGGTAGACAGAAGTCTAGAAAAATAAGTCCTTTCGACCCACCATTATTAACATTAACATTATTTTGTTACAATATTGGTCCTATGATAATAAATAAACTATATTTTATTGGTCCTATGATAATAAATAAACTATCATGACACTTCATCTATCAGCTATCATGACACTTTTTACGTTTATTTTATTTTATTTTTTTATTTTACATTTTGATATTCACGATAGCCTAGTGGTTGGGTGATCGAAATTAGTGTCAAGAGACCCGAGGTCGATCCCGCAGGCGCGACCAATGGTTGTTTCAAAAACTTACGTACGATTTACATTGTTTACATTGAGACAAGATTTACGTTGCCTTGGACGGTGACGGGTTCAACATTTGCCACGTTCTCCCTAAAAATTTCTTCATCTCAATACTCACTCCTTTCTTTCTCATGTCTTCTTTCACAGAATCCATCTATCATTTTTTTGGTCTCCCCATAGCTCTTCGTCCATCCAAACTCATCTCTGCAACACCATGACAACCGGTGCCTCGCGTCTACGGAGGTCATCAATTCGGTTAAAATTAGTTTAAAATGGGTTATTTACTTTAAAGTATGCATGGCACATGTGCTCACCATCGGCAAATTTTATTTATTGGCACACCAGCAGCTTAACAGACTATAAGAGTAACAAGTACATCGAAAAAGTGATTGGTATATGTGTGCAAGCTTATGATTGATTGAATGAATGTATATACTTTAATTGTACACCACAAAATAGAAAATATTAAAAACTTAAAATTTAAAAAAATCTGTACAATTTAGTCACTATAGCCGAGTTGTTGGGTGGTCGGAATGTCGAGTCGAGAGACCCGAGTTTGATCTCCAGGTGGCAGTACCAATGAGTTTTTCAAAACTTATGTACGAATTTCATCCTTGGCTTGGACATAAAGGCGGCGACGGGCTCACCACCTATCACGTTGTCCTGAAAATATCTTCGGTGGAAGGTGGGTCAAAGGGACTTAATTGTCTAGACTTGACTTCTGTCTACCCCTGTATTGCGAATTGCGTGAAGAACGTGGTGAAAGGAACGTTGAAAGGATTTAATTGTGAGGACCTCTATCCACTTCAGTATTAGACACATATTTATTTATTTATTTAAATTTTATTTATTTTTTAGCCTTAATTGGTTTAGCTTAAAATAAGAAAACAAAGAGCGGACTTAATGCCTAAACGTATTTTCTGCAGGCAGTGACCCCATTGTTATTTATATCCTATGATGATGTACCTTCTAAATAAGGTAATATATTATAAAATTGGAATGATAAACCTTTTTTAATGTTTCTTAGCTAGTATGGGTTAAGATAAACTACGTAGAACCATTAAATTTCAAGTTCGATGAACTTTTGCAATTACTTAAATTGCTTCTGTTAACAACTGTGCAAACCTCGACAATTTGACCGATGTCCACATACATATCACATTGTAACCTATATAATACTACTCACGTACAGAGACTTGAGTTAGTGAGTGAGTGTATTGACAGCCGAATTCAGCGCATTGAAATAACTAAAATAAAATCTTCACGCATTTCCCAGTACAAGGGTAGACGGAAGTCTAAACAATTAAGTCCTTTTGAACAACCTTTCACTAAAACATTTTTGGGTCAATGTGTCTATCGTCGTCTTCATATCCAAGCCAACGATGTAAATTCTACATAAGTTTTGAAAACCCATTGGTACGAGTCTACCACCTGGGGATTGAATTTCGTTTACACACAAAATAGATGAAAAATACATTTTAACTAGGGGCACCTAGCGTATTATCCCGCGCGACCGGATCTGATTTTCGAAGGAGTTTCGAATAACCTTTCTCGCTATTCGACCCTTCGAAATCCTATCCTTTAGCAGAGAGAAGCGTTACATTTTAAATTACGGATTTCGTGTTTAGTTTTTTTTTTACTTTCACATAATTTCCCACACTAGAGCAGGATATATATATCTTCACTCCATTTCTAATACTGGTGTAGATAGTTCTTTCAACACCTTTCATCGAAGGGTTTTTTGGGACAATGTGACGGGTTGTAAGCCTATCGCCATCTTAATGTCCAAGCCAAAGATATAAATCGTGCAAAAGTTAGCCAAAGATATAAATAATTGGATCGTACTCGGGTCTCTTGACTCGAATTCCAATCATCCAACCACTCGTCTATCGTGACTATTCACTAGTGTAGGAAATAATAGCCCGTATGTGGTATCCTCCTAGCTATTTTAACATCAGCTCAGCATCCTTACATGACGATGACTCATATTAAAATTGAGAAATTCAACATGAGATCCTGATTTGGATATCCAAACTATCCACTGAAGACCTCCGTGGATGAGTGGCGTAAACACTGGTTTTCAAGGTGTCACCATCTCTAGGTCCCGAGTTTGATTCCCGGACGGGTCAATGTTGAAAAACCACCTTTTCTACATTTTCTCGGGTCTGGGTGTTTGTGGTGCCTTCGTTGTTTCCGATTTCCATTCTTCAAGTGCTTTTAGCTTCTTAAATTGGGATCGGAGTAATTTATGTGATATTGTCCCTATCTCTATATTTATTTATTCATTATTTATCATTATAACTCATCAAATATAAAATAAAGAACTTACAACCTGAGGGAATATCCTCTTATTTTGAAGTCGCTTAAAACTAAAATATTCAATTCTAACTTAAAAGAATATAATTTATATGCGTCTTTTGGTGTACTGCATTTACTTTTATTAATACCCTGAAGATGCCGTAGGGATAAACATGTTAATTCAAATAAATTATAGTTAAAAAAGAAAATGTGTACAAATGTGCAAGAATGATTTGCAAAGTAAAATAAAATAATTTATTTACTTAAAAATTAAATTATATATTAATTGACGTCTTCCGTGAACGAATAGCGTACAAACTAGTTTTCAAGGTGTCCGAACATCCATTGATTGGAATCGAACCCAAGCCTTGAAGCTGGCGACACCTTGAAAACCGGTTTTCCGGAATCGAACCCAAGCCTTGAAGCTTCAAGGCTTAGGTTCGATTCCGGACGGGTCAATGGAGAAAACCACTTTTTCACGTTCTCTCGGCTCTGGGTGTTTTTAGTACCTTCATTGTTTTCTAATTGAATAACGAAATTGTCTTGACTACACAAATTTTAAACTAAAAGTAATGAATAAGATGTATTTCTTGTATTGTACGTACTAGTTTATTTATTTAAATATCTTTATCTTACTTATCTTCAAGCACAGTCCTTGGCGGGGTATCGAAAAATAACAGATCACCAAGTGTCACAATCCTTACATATCTCTTTCCCTTCTTTCAAATTCATCATTTTATTCATACATGCACGTTTAGATATCCGAGTACTCTTAACCCTCTCCTCTCTTCGAGCAATTTAAATATATTAAACAAATATTTATGGTTGCAAATAAGTATAAAATTCAGAATATCAAAACAACAACTGTACTAATAACATTGTTAGAATACCAACTACAGCAGTTAATTAAGATATTTAAAGTTTTATTTCGTATTGTGAAACGTTGGGAAATATTTTCTCACAATGTTAACAAGTGACAGCGAAGCCAAAATGTGTCCCTTTGCTGCACATTCCCGGAAAGCGTTGTTTTGTCTCACTTAGTAATATTATTATACTTTAGTGATATTATAATTTGATGTATATAGTCACGATAGCCGAGTGGTTGGGTAGTCGGAATTTCGAGTCGAGTGACCCGAGTTCTATCCCCAGGTGGCAGGCTCGTAACCAATGGGTTTTTCTAAAAACTTATATACGCGTAATATCGTTGGCTTGGACATAAAGACGGCGACGGGCTCACCACCTGTCACGTTGTCCCGAAAATATCTTCGGTGGAAGGTGGGTCAAAGGGACTTAATTGTCTAGACTTGACTTCTGTCTACCCCTGTATTGCGAATTGCGTGAAGAACGTGGTGAAAGGAACGTTGAAAGGATTTAATTGTGAGGACCTCTATCCACTTCAGTATTAGACACATATGATATTTTTTATTTATTTAAATTTTATTTATTTTTAGCCTTAATTGGTTTAGCTTAAAATAAGAAAACAAAGAGCGGACTTAATGCCTAAACGTATTTTCTGCAGGCAGTGACCCCATTGTTATTTATATCCTATGATGATGTACCTTCTAAATAAGGTAATATATTATAAAAATTGAATGATAAACCTTTTTTAATGTTTCTTAGCTAGTATGGGTTAAGATAAACTACGTAGAACCATTAAATTTCAAGTTCGATGAACTTTTGCAATTACTTAAATTGCTTCTGTTAACAACTGTGCAAACCTCGACAATTTGACCGATGTCCACATACATATCACATTGTAACCTATATAATACTACTCACGTACAGAGACTTGAGTTAGTGAGTGAGTGTATTGACAGCCGAATTCAGCGCATTGAAATAACTAAAATAAAATCTTCACGCATTTCCCAGTACAAGGGTAGACGGAAGTCTAAACAATTAAGTCCTTTGAACAACCTTCACTAAAAACATTTTTGGGTCAATGTGTCTATCGTCGTCTTCATATCCAAGCCAACGATGTAAATTCTACATAAGTTTTGAAAACCCATTGGTACGAGTCTACCACCTGGGGATTGAATTTCGTTTACACACAAAATAGATGAAAATACATTTTCACTAGGGGCACCTAGCGTATTATCCCGCGCGACCGGATCTGATTTTCGAAGGAGTTTCTGAATAACCTTTCTCGCTATTCGACCCTTCGAAATCCTATCCTTTAGCAGAGAGAAGCGTTACATTTTAAATTACGGATTTCGTGTTTAGTTTTTTTTTTACTTTCACATAATTTCCCACACTAGAGCAGGATATATATATCTTCACTCCATTTCTAATACTGGTGTAGATAGTTCTTTCAACACCTTTCATCGAAGGGTTTTTTGGGACAATGTGACGGGTTGTAAGCCTATCGCCATCTTAATGTCCAAGCCAAAGATATAAATCGTGCAAAAGTTAGCCAAAGATATAAATAATTGGATCGTACTCGGGTCTCTTGACTCGAATTCCAATCATCCAACCACTCGTCTATCGTGACTATTCACTAGTGTAGGAAATAATAGCCCGTATGTGGTATCCTCCTAGCTATTTTAACATCAGCTCAGCATCCTTACATGACGATGACTCATATTAAAATTGAGAAATTCAACATGAGATCCTGATTTGGATATCCAAACTATCCACTGAAGACCTCCGTGGATGAGTGGCGTAAACACTGGTTTTCAAGGTGTCACCATCTCTAGGTCCCGAGTTTGATTCCCGGACGGGTCAATGTTGAAAAACCACCTTTTCTACATTTTCTCGGGTCTGGGTGTTTGTGGTGCCTTCGTTGTTTCCGATTTCCATTCTTCAAGTGCTTTTAGCTTCTTAAATTGGGATCGGAGTAATTTATGTGATATTGTCCCTATCTCTATATTTATTTATTCATTATTTATCATTATAACTCATCAAATATAAAATAAAGAACTTACAACCCGAGGGAATATCCTCTTATTTTGAAGTCGCTTAAAAACTAAAATATTCAATTCTAACTTAAAAGAATATAATTTATATAAGTGTCTTTTTGGTGTACTGCATTTACTTTTATTAATACCCTGAAGATGCCGTAGGGATAAACATGTTAATTCAAATAAATTATAGTTAAAAAGAAAATGTGTACAAATGTGTAAGAATGATTTGGTAAGTAAAATAAAATAATTTATTTACTTAAAAATTAAATTATATATTAATTGACGTCTTCCGTGAACGAATAGCGTACAAACTAGTTTTCAAGGTGTCCGAACATCCATTGATTGGAATCGAACCCAAGCCTTGAAGCTGGCGACACCTGAAAATTGTTAGCTGGAATCGAACCCAAGCCTTGAAGCTTCAAGGCTTAGGTTCGATTCCGACGGGTCAATGGAGAAAACCACTTTTTCACATTTTCTCGGGTCTGGGTGTTTGTGGTGCCTTTCGTTGTTTCCGATTTCCATTCTTCAAGTGCTTTTAGCTTCTTAAATTGGGATCGGAGTAATTTATGTGATATTGTCCCTATCTCTATATTTATTTATTCATTATTTATCATTATAACTCATCAAATATAAAATAAAGAACTTACAACCCGAGGGAATATCCTCTATTTTGAAGTCGCTTAAAAACTAAAATATTCAATTCTAACTTAAAAGAATATAATTTATATAAGTGTCTTTTTGGTGTACTGCATTTACTTTTATTAATACCCTGAAGATGCCGTAGGGATAAACATGTTAATTCAAATAAATTATAGTTAAAAAGAAAATGTGTACAAATGTGTAAGAATGATTTGGTAAGTAAAATAAAATAATTTATTTACTTAAAAATTAAATTATATATTAATTGACGTCTTCCGTGAACGAATAGCGTACAAACTAGTTTTCAAGGTGTCCGAACATCCATTGATTGGAATCGAACCCAAGCCTTGAAGCTGGCGACACCTGAAAATTGTTAGCTGGAATCGAACCCAAGCCTTGAAGCTTCAAGGCTTAGGTTCGATTCCGGACGGGTCAATGGAGAAAACCACTTTTTCACGTTCTCTCGGCTCTGGGTGTTTTTAGTACCTTCATTGTTTTCTAATTGAATAACGAAATTGTCTTGACTACACAAATTTTAAACTAAAAGTAATGAATAAGATGTATTTTGTATTGTACGTACTAGTTTATTTATTTAAATATCTTTATCTTACTTATCTTCAAGCACAGTCCTTGGCGGGTATCGAAAAATAACAGATCACCAAGTGTCACAATCCTTACATATCTCTTTCCCTTCTTTCAAATTCATCATTTTATTCATACATGCACGTTTAGATATCCGAGTACTCTTAACCCTCCTCTCTTCGAGCAATTTAAATATATTAAACAAATATTTATGGTTGCAAATAAGTATAAAATTCAGAATATCAAAACAACAACTGTACTAATAACATTGTTAGAATACCAACTACAGCAGTTAATTAAGATATTTAAAGTTTTATTTCGTATTGTGAAACGTTGGGAAATATTTTCTCACAAATGTTAACAAGTGACAGCGAAGCCAAATGTGTCCCTTGCTGCACATTCCCGGAAAGCGTTGTTTTGTCTCACTTAGTAATATTATTATACTTTAGTGATATTATAATTTGATGTATATAGTCACGATAGCCGAGTGGTTGGGTAGTCGGAATTTCGAGTCGAGTGACCCGAGTTCTATCCCCAGGTGCTTGATAATAAATAAACTATATTTTATTGGTCCTATGATAATAAATAAACTATATTTTATTGGTCCTATGATAATAAATAAACTATATTTTATTGGTCCTATGATAATAAATAAACTATATTTTATTGGTCCTATGATAATAAATAAACTATATTTTATTGGTCCTATGATAATAAATAAACTATATTTTATTGGTCCTATGATAATAAATAAACTATATTTTATTGGTCCTATGATAATAAATAAACTATATTTTATTGGTCCTATGATAATAAATAAACTATATTTTATTGGTCCTATGATAATAAATAAACTATATTTTATTGGTCCTATGATAATAAATAAACTATATTTTATTGGTCCTATGATAATAAATAAACTATATTTTATTGGTCCTATGATAATAAATAAACTATATTTTATTGGTCCTATGATAATAAATAAACTATATTTTATTGGTCCTATGATAATAAATAAACTATATTTTATTGGTCCTATGATAATAAATAAACTATATTTTATTGGTCCTATGATAATAAATAAACTATATTTTATTGGTCCTATGATAATAAATAAACTATATTTTATTGGTCCTATGATAATAAATAAACTATATTTTATTGGTCCTATGATAATAAATAAACTATATTTTATTGGTCCTATGATAATAAATAAACTATATTTTATTGGTCCTATGATAATAAATAAACTATATTTTATTGGTCCTATGATAATAAATAAACTATATTTTATTGGTCCTATGATAATAAATAAACTATATTTTATTGGTCCTATGATAATAAATAAACTATATTTTATTGGTCCTATGATAATAAATAAACTATATTTTATTGGTCCTATGATAATAAATAAACTATATTTTATTGGTCCTATGATAATAAATAAACTATATTTTATTGGTCCTATGATAATAAATAAACTATATTTTATTGGTCCTATGATAATAAATAAACTATATTTTATTGGTCCTATGATAATAAATAAACTATATTTTATTGGTCCTATGATAATAAATAAACTATATTTTATTGGTCCTATGATAATAAATAAACTATATTTTATTGGTCCTATGATAATAAATAAACTATATTTTATTGGTCCTATGATAATAAATAAACTATATTTTATTGGTCCTATGATAATAAATAAACTATATTTTATTGGTCCTATGATAATAAATAAACTATATTTTATTGGTCCTATGATAATAAATAAACTATATTTTATTGGTCCTATGATAATAAATAAACTATATTTTATTGGTCCTATGATAATAAATAAACTATATTTTATTGGTCCTATGATAATAAATAAACTATATTTTATTGGTCCTATGATAATAAATAAACTATATTTTATTGGTCCTATGATAATAAATAAACTATATTTTATTGGTCCTATGATAATAAATAAACTATATTTTATTGGTCCTATGATAATAAATAAACTATATTTTATTGGTCCTATGATAATAAATAAACTATATTTTATTGGTCCTATGATAATAAATAAACTATATTTTATTGGTCCTATGATAATAAATAAACTATATTTTATTGGTCCTATGATAATAAATAAACTATATTTTATTGGTCCTATGATAATAAATAAACTATATTTTATTGGTCCTATGATAATAAATAAACTATATTTTATTGGTCCTATGATAATAAATAAACTATATTTTATTGGTCCTATGATAATAAATAAACTATATTTTATTGGTCCTATGATAATAAATAAACTATATTTTATTGGTCCTATGATAATAAATAAACTATATTTTATTGGTCCTATGATAATAAATAAACTATATTTTATTGGTCCTATGATAATAAATAAACTATATTTTATTGGTCCTATGATAATAAATAAACTATATTTTATTGGTCCTATGATAATAAATAAACTATATTTTATTGGTCCTATGATAATAAATAAACTATATTTTATTGGTCCTATGATAATAAATAAACTATATTTTATTGGTCCTATGATAATAAATAAACTATATTTTATTGGTCCTATGATAATAAATAAACTATATTTTATTGGTCCTATGATAATAAATAAACTATATTTTATTGGTCCTATGATAATAAATAAACTATATTTTATTGGTCCTATGATAATAAATAAACTATATTTTATTGGTCCTATGATAATAAATAAACTATATTTTATTGGTCCTATGATAATAAATAAACTATATTTTATTGGTCCTATGATAATAAATAAACTATATTTTATTGGTCCTATGATAATAAATAAACTATATTTTATTGGTCCTATGATAATAAATAAACTATATTTTATTGGTCCTATGATAATAAATAAACTATATTTTATTGGTCCTATGATAATAAATAAACTATATTTTATTGGTCCTATGATAATAAATAAACTATATTTTATTGGTCCTATGATAATAAATAAACTATATTTTATTGGTCCTATGATAATAAATAAACTATATTTTATTGGTCCTATGATAATAAATAAACTATATTTTATTGGTCCTATGATAATAAATAAACTATATTTTATTGGTCCTATGATAATAAATAAACTATATTTTATTGGTCCTATGATAATAAATAAACTATATTTTATTGGTCCTATGATAATAAATAAACTATCATGACACTTCATCTATCAGCTATCATGACACTTTTACGTTTATTTTATTTAAATATCTTTATCTTACTTATCTTCAAGCACAGTCCTTGGCGGGGTATCGAAAAATAACAGATCACCAAGTGTCACAATCCTTACATATCTCTTTCCTTCTTTCAAATTCATCATTTTATTCATACATGCACGTTTAGATATCCGAGTACTCTTAACCCTCTCCTCTCTTCGAGCAATTTAAATATATTAAACAAATATTTATGGTTGCAAAATAAGTATAAAATTCAGAATATCAAAACAACAACTGTACTAATAACATTGTTAGAATACCAACTACAGCAGTTAATTAAGATATTTAAAGTTTTATTTCGTATTGTGAAACGTTGGGAAATATTTTCTCACAAATGTTAACAAGTGACAGCGAAGCCAAAATGTGTCCCTTGCTGCACATTCCCGGAAAGCGTTGTTTTGTCTCACTTAGTAATATTATTATACTTTAGTGATATTATAATTTGATGTATATAGTCACGATAGCCGAGTTGTTGGGTGGTCGGAATGTCGAGTCGAGACCCGAGTTCGATCTCCAGGTGGCAGTACCAATGAGTTTTTCAAAACTTATGTACGAATTTCATCCTTGGCTTGGACATAAAGACGGCGACAGGCTCACCACCTGTCACGTTGTCCTGAAAATATCTTCGGTGGAAGGTGGGTCAAAGGGACTTAATTGTCTAGACTTGACTTCTGTCTACCCCTGTATTGCGAATTGCGTGAAGAACGTGGTGAAAGGAACGTTGAAAGGATTTAATTGTGAGGACCTCTATCCACTTCAGTATTAGACACATATTTATTTATTTATTTAAATTTTATTTATTTTTAGCCTTAATTGGTTTAGCTTAAAATAAGAAAACAAAAGAGCGGACTTAATGCCTATACGTATTTTCTGCAGGCAGTGACCCCATTGTTATTTATATCCTATGATGATGTACCTTCTAAATAAGGTAATATATTATAAAATTGGAATGATAAACCTTTTTAATGTTTCTTAGCTAGTATGGGTTAAGATAAACTACGTAGAACCATTAAATTTCAAGTTCGATGAACTTTTGCAATTACTTAAATTGCTTCTGTTAACAACTGTGCAAACCTCGACAATTTGACCGATGTCCACATACATATCACATTGTAACCTATATAATACTACTCACGTACAGAGACTTGAGTTAGTGAGTGAGTGTATTGACAGCCGAATTCAGCGCATTGAAATAACTAAAATAAAATCTTCACGCATTTCCCAGTACAAGGGTAGACGAAGTCTAAACAATTAAGTCCTTTTGAACAACCTTTCACTAAAACATTTTTGGGTCAATGTGTCTATCGTCGTCTTCATATCCAAGCCAACGATGTAAATTTTACATAAGTTTTGAAAAAACCCATTGGTACGAGTCTACCACCTGGGGATTGAATTTCGTTTACACACAAAATAGATGAAAAATACATTTTAACTAGGGGCACCTAGCGTATTATCCCGCGCGACCGGATCTGATTTTCGAAGGAGTTTCGAATAACCTTTCTCGCTATTCGACCCTTCGAAATCCTATCCTTTAGCAGAGAGAAGCGTTACATTTTAAATTACGGATTTCGTGTTTAATTTTTTTTCTTTCACATAATTTCCCACACTAGAGCAGGATATATATATCTTCACTCCATTTCTAATACTGGTGTAGATAGTTCTTCAACACCTTTCATCGAAGGGTTTTTGGGACAATGTGACGGGTTGTAAGCCTATCGCCATCTTAATGTCCAAGCCAAAGATATAAATCGTGCAAAGTTAGCCAAAGATATAAATAATTGATCGTACTCGGGTCTCTTGACTCGAATTCCAATCATCCAACCACTCGTCTATCGTGACTATTCACTAGTGTAGGAAATAATAGCGCGTATGTGGTATCCTCCTAGCTATTTTAACATCAGCTCAGCATCCTTACATGACGATGACTCATATTAAAATTGAGAAATTCAACATGAGATCCTGATTTGGATATCCAAACTATCCACTGAAGACCTCCGTGGATGAGGGCGTAAACACTGGTTTTCAAGGTGTCACCATCTCTAGGTCCCGAGTTTGATTCCCGGACGGGTCAATGTTGAAAACCACCTTTTCTACATTTTCTCGGGTCTGGGTGTTTGTGGTGCCTTCGTTGTTTCGATTTCCATTCTTCAAGTGCTTTTAGCTTCTTAAATTGGGATCGAGTAATTTATGTGATATTGTCCCTATCTCTATATTTATTTATTCATTATTTATCATTATAACTCATCAAATATAAAATAAAGAACTTACAACCCGAGGAATATCCTCTTATTTTGAAGTCGCTTAAAAACTAAAATATTCAATTCTAACTTAAAAGAATATAATTTATATGCGTCTTTTGGTGTACTGCATTTACTTTTATTAATACCTAGAAGATGCCGTAAGGGATAAACATGTTAATTCAAATAAATTATAGTTAAAAAGAAAATGTGTACAAATGTGCAAGAATGATTTGCAAAGTAAAATAAAATAATTTATTTATTTATTTATTTATTTATTTATTTATTTATTTATTTATTTATTTATTTATTTATTTATTTATTTATTTATTTATTTATTTATTTATTTATTTATTTATTTATTTATTTATTTATTTATTTATTTATTTATTTATTTATTTATTTATTTATTTATTTATTTATTTATTTATTTATTTATTTATTTATTTATTTATTTATTTATTTATTTATTTATTTATTTATTTATTTATTTATTTATTTATTTATTTATTTATTTATTTATTTATTTATTTATTTATTTATTTATTTATTTATTTATTTATTTATTTATTTATTTATTTATTTATTTATTTATTTATTTATTTATTTATTTATTTATTTATTTATTTATTTATTTATTTATTTATTTATTTATTTATTTATTTATTTATTTATTTATTTATTTATTTATTTATTTATTTATTTATTTATTTATTTATTTATTTATTTATTTATTTATTTATTTATTTATTTATTTATTTATTTATTTATTTATTTATTTATTTATTTATTTATTTATTTATTTATTTATTTATTTATTTATTTATTTATTTATTTATTTATTTATTTATTTATTTATTTATTTATTTATTTATTTATTTATTTATTTATTTATTTATTTATTTATTTATTTATTTATTTATTTATTTATTTATTTATTTATTTATTTATTTAAATTTTATTTATTGGCACACCAGCAGCTTAACAGACTATTAGAGTAACAAGTACATCGAATAAGTGATTGGTATATGTGTGCAAGCTTATGATTGATTGAATGAATGTATATACTTTAATTGTACACCACAAAATAGAAAATATTAAAACTTAAAATTTAAAAATCTGTACAATTTAGTCACGATAGCCGAGTTGTTGGGTGGTTTGGAATGTCGAGTCGAGAGACCCGAGTTTGATCTCCAGGTGGCAGTACCAATGAGTTTTTCAAAACTTATGTACGAATTTCATCCTTGGCTTGGACATAAAGGCGGCGACGGGCTCACCACCTATCACGTTGTCCTGAAAATATCTTCGGTGGAAGGTGGGTCAAAGGGACTTAATTGTCTAGACTTGACTTCTGTCTACCCCTGTATTGCGAATTGCGTGAAGAACGTGGTGAAAGGAACTTTGAAAGGATTTAATTGTGAGGACCTCTATCCACTTCAGTATTAGACACATATGATATTTATTTATTTATTTATTTATTTATTTATTTATTTATTTATTTATTTATTTATTTATTTATTTATTTATTTAAATTTTATTTATTTTTAGCCTTAAATTGGGATCGGGTAATTTATGTGATATTGTCCCTATCTCTATATTTATTTATTCATTATTTATCATTATAACTCATCAAATATAAAATAAAGAACTTACAACCCGAGGAATATCCTCTTATTTTGAAGTCGCTTAAAAACTAAAATATTCAATTCTAACTTAAAAGAATATAATTTATATGCGTCTTTTGGTGTACTGCATTTACTTTTATTAATACCTAGAAGATGCCGTAAGGGATAAACATGTTAATTCAAATAAATTATAGTTAAAAAGAAAATGTGTACAAATGTGCAAGAATGATTTGCAAAGTAAAATAAAATAATTTATTTACTTAAAATTAAATTATATATTAATTGACGTCTTCCGTGAACGAATAGCGTACAAACTAGTTTTCAAGGTGTCGAACATCCATTGATTGGAATCGAACCCAAGCCTTGAAGCTGGCGACACCTTACGCCCAACCGGTTTCCGGAATCGAACCCAAGCCTTGAAGCTTCAAGGCTTAGGTTCGGTCGAGACAATCAATGGAAAACCACTTTTTCACGTTCTCTCGGCTCTGGGTGTTTTTAGTACCTTCATTGTTTTCTAATTGAATAACGAAATTGCCTTGACTACACAAATTTTAAACTAAAAGTAATAAATAAGATGTATTTCTTGTATTGTACGTACTAGTTTATTTATTTAAATATCTTTATCTTACTTATCTTCAAGCACAGTCCTTGGCGGGGTATCGAAAAATAACAGATCACCAAGTGTCACAATCCTTACATATCTCTTTCCCTTCTTTCAAATTCATCATTTTATTCATACATGCACGTTTAGATATCCGAGTACTCTTAACCCTCTCCTCTCTTCGAGCAATTTAAATATATTAAACAAATATTTATGGTTGCAAATAAGTATAAAATTCAGAATATCAAAACAACAACTGTACTAATAACATTGTTAGAATACCAACTACAGCAGTTAATTAAGATATTTAAAGTTTTATTTCGTATTGTGAAACGTTGGGAAATATTTTCTCACAAATGTTAACAAGTGACAGCGAAGCCAAAATGTGTCCCTTGCTGCACATTCCCGGAAAGCGTTGTTTTGTCTCACTTAGTAATATTATTATACTTTAGTGATATTATAATTTGATGTATATAGTCACGATAGCCGAGTGGTTGGGTAGTCGGAATTTCGAGTCGAGTGACCCGAGTTCTATCCCCAGGTGGCAGGCTCGTAACCAATGGGTTTTTCTAAAAACTTATATACGCGTAATATCGTTGGCTTGGACATAAAGGCGGCGACGGGCTCACCACCTATCACGTTGTCCTGAAAATATCTTCGGTGGAAGGTGGGTCAAAGGGACTTAATTGTCTAGACTTGACTTCTGTCTACCCCTGTATTGCGAATTGCGTGAAGAACGTGGTGAAAGGAACTTTGAAAGGATTTAATTGTGAGGACCTCTATCCACTTCAGTATTAGACACATATGATATTTATTTATTTATTTAAATTTTATTTATTTTTTAGCCTTAATTGGTTTAGCTTAAAATAAGAAAACAAAGAGCGGACTTAATGCCTATACGTATTTTCTGCAGGCAGTGACCCCATTGTTATTTATATCCAATGATGATGTACCTTCTAAATAAGGTAATATATTATAAAAATTGGAATGATAAACCTTTTTTTTAATGTTTCTTAGTTAGTATGGGTTATGATAAACTACGTAGAACCATTAAATTTCAAGTTCGATGAAATTTTGCAATTACTTAAATTGCTTCTGTTAACAACTGTGCAAACCTCGACAATTTGACCGATGTCAACATACATCACATTGTAACCTATATAATACCACGCACATACAGCTTGACAGCTAAGAAGTTGAATTCAGTGCATTTAAATAACTAAAATAAAATCTTCACGCATTTCCCAGTCCAAGGGTAGACGGAGGTCTAAACAATTAAGTCCTTTTGAACAACCTTTCACTAAAAACATTTTTTGGGTCAATGTGTCTATCGTCGTCTTCATATCCAAGCCAACGATGTAAATTTTACATAAGTTTTGAAAAAACCCATTGGTACGAGTCTACCACCTGGGGATTGAATTTCGTTTACACACAAAATAGATGAAAAATACATTTTAACTAGGGGCACCTAGCGTATTATCCCGCGCGACCGGATCTGATTTTCGAAGGAGTTTCGAATAACCTTTCTCGCTATTCGACCCTTCGAAATCCTATCCTTTAGCAGAGAGAAGCGTTACATTTTAAATTACGGATTTCGTGTTTAATTTTTTTTCTTTCACATAATTTCCCACACTAGAGCAGGATATATATATCTTCACTCCATTTCTAATACTGGTGTAGATAGTTCTTTCAACACCTTTCATCGAAGGGTTTTTTGGGACAATGTGACAGGTTGTAAGCCTATCGCCATCTTAATGTCCAAGCCAAAGATATAAATCGTACAAAAGTTAGCCAAAGATATAAATAATTGGATCGTACTCGGGTCTCTTGACTCGAATTCCAATCATCCAACCACTCGTCTATCGTGACTATTCACTAGTGTAGGAAATAATAGCCCGTATGTGGTATCCTCCTAGCTATTTTAACATCAGCTCAGCATCCTTACATGACGATGACTCATATTAAAATTGAGAAATTCAACATGAGATCCTGATTTGGATATCCAAACTATTCACTGAAGACCTCCGTGGATGAGGGGCGTAAACACTGGTTTTCAAGGTGTCACCATCTCTAGGTCCCGAGTTTGATTCCCGGACGGGTCAATGTTGAAAAACCACCTTTTCTACATTTTCTCGGGTCTGGGTGTTTGTGGTGCCTTCGTTGTTTCCGATTTCCATTCTTCAAGTGCTTTTAGCTTCTTAAATTGGGATCGGAGTAATTTATGTGATATTGTCACTATCTCTATATTTATTTATTCATTATTTATCATTATAACTCATCAAATATAAAATAAAGAACTTACAACCCGAGGGAATATCCTCTTATTTTGACGTCGCTTAAAAACTAAAATATTCAATTCTAACTTAAAAGAATATAATTTATATGCGTCTTTTGGTGTACTGCATTTACTTTTATTAATACCCTGAAGATGCCGTAGGGATAAACATGTTAATTCAAATAAATTATAGTTAAAAAAGAAAATGTGTACAAATGTGCAAGAATGATTTGCAAAGTAAAATAAAATAATTTATTTACTTAAAAATTAAATTATATATTAATTGACGTCTTCCGTGAACGAATAGCGTACAAACTAGTTTTCAAGGTGTCCGAACATCCATTGATTGGAATCGAACCCAAGCCTTGAAGCTTCAAGGCTTGGGTTCGATTCCGGACGAGTCAATGGAGAAAACCACTTTTTCACGTTCTCTCGGCTCTGGGTGTTTTTAGTACCTTCATTGTTTTCTAATTGAATAACGAAATTGCCTTGACTACACAAATTTTAAACTAAAAGTAATAAATAAGATGTATTTCTTGTATTGTACGTACTAGTTTATTTATTTAAATATCTTTATCTTACTTATCTTCAAGCACAGTCCTTGGCGGGGTATCGAAAAATAACAGATCACCAAGTGTCACAATCCTTACATATCTCTTTCCCTTCTTTCAAATTCATCATTTTATTCATACATGCACGTTTAGATATCCGAGTACTCTTAACCCTCTCCTCTTCGAGCAATTTAAATATATTAAACAAATATTTATGGTTGCAAATAAGTATAAAATTCAGAATATCAAAACAACAACTGTACTAATAACATTGTTAGAATACCAACTACAGCAGTTAATTAAGATATTTAAAGTTTTATTTCGTATTGTGAAACGTTGGGAAATATTTTCTCACAAATGTTAACAAGTGACAGCGAAGCCAAAATGTGTCCCTTGCTGCACATTCCCGGAAAGCGTTGTTTTGTCTCACTTAGTAATATTATTATACTTTAGTGATATTATAATTTGATGTCACGATATATGTAGTCACGATAGCCGAGTGGTTGGGTAGTCGGAATTTCGAGTCGAGTGACCCGAGTTCTATCCCCAGGTGGCAGGCTCGTAACCAATGGGTTTTTCTAAAAACTTATATACGAGTAATATCGTTGGCTTGGACATAAAGACGGCGACGGGCTCACCACCTGTCACGTTGTCCCGAAAATATCTTCGGTGGAAGTTGGGTCGATGGGACTCAATTGTCTAGATTATTTATAGTTGATGTATGGTTATGGTGTAAGAACATACCTTACCATACCAGCCCCGTTCTTGCCGTGGGTGTCGTAAGAGGCTATATATATATATATATATATATATATATATATATATATATATATATATATATATATATATATATATATATATATATATATATATATATATATATATATATATATATATATATATATATATATATATATATATATATATATATATATATATATATATATATATATATATATATATATATATATATATATATATATATATATATATATATATATATATATATATATATATATATATATATATATATATATATATATATATATATATATATATATATATATATATATATATATATATATATATATATATATATATATATATATATATATATATATATATATATATATATATATATATATATATATATATATATATATATATATATATATATATATATATATATATATATATATATATATATATATATATATATATATATATATATATATATATATATATATATATATATATATATATATATATATATATATATATATATATATATATATATATATATATATATATATATATATATATATATATATATATATATATATATATATATATATATATATATATATATATATATATATATATATATATATATATATATATATATATATATATATATATATATATATATATATATATATATATATATATATATATATATATATATATATATATATATATATATATATATATATATATATATATATATATATATATATATATATATATATATATATATATATATATATATATATATATATATATATATATATATATATATATATATATATATATATATATATATATATATATATATATATATATATATATATATATATATATATATATATATATATATATATATATATATATATATATATATATATATATATATATATATATATATATATATATATATATATATATATATATATATATATATATATATATATATATATATATATATATATATATATATATATATATATATATATATATATATATATATATATATATATATATATATATATATATATATATATATATATATATATATATATATATATATATATATATATATATATATATATATATATATATATATATATATATATATATATATATATATATATATATATATATATATATATATATATATATATATATATATATATATATATATATATATATATATATATATATATATATATATATATATATATATATATATATATATATATATATATATATATATATATATATATATATATATATATATATATATATATATATATATATATATATATATATATATATATATATATATATATATATATATATATATATATATATATATATATATATATATATATATATATATATATATATATATATATATATATATATATATATATATATATATATATATATATATATATATATATATATATATATATATATATATATATATATATATATATATATATATATATATATATATATATATATATATATATATATATATATATATATATATATATATATATATATATATATATATATATATATATATATATATATATATATATATATATATATATATATATATATATATATATATATATATATATATATATATATATATATATATATATATATATATATATATATATATATATATATATATATATATATATATATATATATATATATATATATATATATATATATATATATATATATATATATATATATATATATATATATATATATATATATATATATATATATATATATATATATATATATATATATATATATATATATATATATATATATATATATATATATATATATATATATATATATATATATATATATATATATATATATATATATATATATATATATATATATATATATATATATATATATATATATATATATATATATATATATATATATATATATATATATATATATATATATATATATATATATATATATATATATATATATATATATATATATATATATATATATATATATATATATATATATATATATATATATATATATATATATATATATATATATATATATATATATATATATTTCACTAGCAACGATACAATAGAGTCGAAGGATTAATATCTATACCGGCAGATGGCGTTATAACCATCTCGAGAAATACCAGACCAAAGTTTAGAAGACCGATTACGAGCAGCAGCGTCAAAGGTGCGAGTTATCTAGCACTGCGATCGCAAAACTATTGGCAAACTTGGCGATTATGGAAAACCCTTGCGTACGAAAGAGGCCTGAGTCCTGCAGTTGAATTTAATTGTCGTTATGAATAAGAAATATCTTCACGCCATTCCCAATGCCGGTGTTGACAGAGGTCTATACAATTAAATCCTTTCGTCCCATCTCCCACCGAAAGGTATTTTTGGCATAACGTGACAAAATGAACCCATTTACAAAACCAAGGGCCGCTGCTTCAATACCTACTACGGGCAAACATTTGTGATTTGAATATGAACGTTTGTATTCGAGTCACTAATGTTTATATGTATGTTATTATATTGTACCGTAAGCTTAGTCGGTAGACCATCTGAGACATAGTCAGTAGACATAGGCGCACCATCTGTCACAATGTCCCAAATAAGCTTCGATGAAGCGTGGGTCTAGATCTCTATCAACCCTATGGGTAAGGGAAAAATATTTTATCTCCTCTATCTACCACAAGCTGTACATAATTATCCTCCACCAATATGGCGCGAATCCATATACACAAAGTTACACAGAATAACATAAACTATAACATGTCTGACTTCGATAGTTATAAATTGTTAAAAACAAAACCGAACTTAATCTTTGATTTATAGTCTATGCTACAAATTCGTGTCTGCAGACATGAATCATACGACAAGCGTTGAGAAAACAAGCTGCAATTCTGCCCGACAACGGCACGAAATTTTTTTCTGGTTACCCCTGTATTGTGAAAATAAAAAAAATACGTATGATGAATAATTTAGATGCAGGGATAACAAAAACCGCATTTATATTCTTATATATATTTCACTAGCAACGATACAATAGAGTCGAAGGATTAATATCTATACTTATTCCGCGTAAATAGTATTCATGCGGAATATTTTCAACAAAAATATTTTTAAATATTATCACGCCATTCTCAATACAGGGGTAGACAGAGGTCTAGGCAATTTAGTCATTTCGAACCATCTTCCACCAAAGATATTTTAGGGACAACGTGACAGGTGGTGAGCCTGTCGCCGTTTTATGTCCAAGCCGTCGATATTAGTCGTACATAGGTATTTGAAAAACCATTGATACGAGCATACCACCTGCGGATCGAACTCGGGTTTCTTGACTCGAATTCCGATCACCCAGCCTCTCTGCTATCGTGACCTTTTGTAAAAAAATGTTTTTAGTTCCAGATTGTAGTTTATGAGATTACCCATTACTATTTTATGTACCCCACTACTTTCTTTAAAAGCGAAATTCTATTCTTCATGCAACAGTAGAGGTCACAAGTTCTAATTTCACCCGTATGTGTTCTTTTTATTTCAGTACTTTTATTAAAATTGTTTTTAACAATTATAGTGGTGCCAACAAACTTTTGTAATAGAAATGATTGTTTAAAAGTTTTTTTGAGAAACTTTAATACTTACAATATTATCAAAATTGTACCATTACAAGTTAAGTTAAGCTGAAAAAGCGCATCAAAAAGTTTCTTTAAAGTAACGGTAATAAGAAAAGTAGTTGCTAAGTATGCACACTAGAACTCCGAAGTAGTTTCTTTAAAAAGCAAACGTGGAGTTAAAGTTTGATAAAAATACTTTGTATGCTTAAAGGTCTTGCTTAAATATTTTTATACAATTTACTTGAATAAATCTGATATCCCTTAGGAAATAAAATCATGGAAGGGTAATGGCCTGGGTGCACGGTTTCGACTACACACCGGCTTTCACCTGATACAGAAAGAAAGAAAAAAAATATTTATTTTAACACAACATGGCCATCATACATAACGTGAGTCCATGCAGCCTGTGATAGTAAAAACTGTGTTACAGGTTGCAGTGGCTTCCCTAACATTGTACTATAATCTAAGAATCAAGTCTAGTTACTTATTTCTAAAATACAAGCTATAACTTAATAACAATATGTAACAAATCTGTGGTTTGTGTTTGTGTGTACGTGCGTGTGTATGTGTGCGCTTGTGCGCTCAACATATGCGTTAGTTGTACATGGAACGGGGATATAAAATATAACTTACAAGAATAGATGCCGTTGTAACACATATTTAATAGTTAGTTTAATAGTAAGTTTTTATTTATTTTTTATTTTATTTATGCTTTATTGTTAACACCTTATTAAAAAAAAGGTAACAAAAGGCGGACTTAATGCCATATGGCACTCTCTACCAGTCAACCTTACTTGATTAGTTTTCAGTTGATGCGTAATTTAATTCCCTAAGCCATTTAAATATTACTGTTTTAACTTCATGATTACTAATTTTTTTATTTTGTTTCCAGTATTTATTTTATTATAGATTGCTGGGGCATTGTAAATGTAGTGTCTCTTTGCATAGGCACTCTTACAGCTCGGAATAGGGACGCGATTTAAACGCTTCATACTAACAGGTAGAGAAGGAAATTTGGAAAATATATAGCTTTCTTACTGACAAAACAGTAAGTTTCTTTATTACTTTAAGAAAAATGCGTTTAGGTCTCAGAAGTACTGTCATAAGAAGACCTTGATCTCCCACATCTCTTAATTGTTTAAACACATGTTTTCTGCATCGGTTTTTTATTGCCGAGATTTGCAGATTCCAAGAGAGTTTGTTGATATTTAATATTGTTCGTACCGACATGGAACCATTGATTTTATTACCGGCAGCTCATCGCCTTTTCATATCTATGCAAAGCTTCCATCCCTACTAAAATATTATTCATCTGTTCTAGACATTCCTAATTTATATGTCTTTATTCGCCATTTTCATGTTTTTTTTGGTATGTAATAAGAGTTTTCAACATTGAATTATATTAAGGTGAAACAAAATATGTACTCGTATGGGGCTGCTGCTACCGTATGGTATTGGTCTACGCTAATTCCTACGAAGTTGCTCGTGGGCATCGGTCGGTAAGAGACGACTAAAAAAACTAAAAAAAGCTTTAAAATAGAAAACACTACAGAATGAATGATGGGGGGATAACCATCAACACCTCGAATATACCACACCAAAACGAATCTCACCAGTGACAGGAAATAGCGTAAAAAGTGCCAAGCTCTTCTAATGCGATTGACAATCCACTTTCGAAGTATGTTAATTAAGTCAAATCCTTCTAACAAGAAAGTCCAAAGTCCTGCAGTGGGCTTGTTCAGGCAGATACGTATATAGTTTTTGGATGACGTTCATAAGAGCTTTAAATAAGCATAAACTGAATAAAAAGTTTAAGAAAGAAAGCATAATGATAATTCAATACGATGATAGCTTCAGCATCTATCACGTTGCCCGAAATAAGTTCAGGTGAAATTTGGGTCAAAAAGATTAAATTTTCTAAACCTCTGGTAACTTGTATTGTAAAATGTGAAAAAAGTATGTTTTCATTTGATGATGTATGAAGTCAATGCCCCAATATGGCGGCGTGGAAAATTATTCCCATTTCTCAAATTATATTTGTTAAAATGTCTATATCCAGTTGTGACCTTTTACAAAATGCTATTTTATTTTTTTAAAAAGGTTTTTACTTCTAGGGACTATATTGCACAATTTGTGTAAAAAACTTGAGCATAGATAATTAAATACTTCATCTTAGGAGTATTCTCATTTCACGATGTGCGTCTTTAACAGTGACGCGCGTTAAGGGTACGGTCTACAGCGTAGTTCATTTTCTGTACTTCGTGCGCCGCAATCACACGCTGTCGTGTATACGCTCTTCTGATGAAAACTATGCACCTAATTGGCGGTGTTGTGAAACTTTAGGTGAAGCTTAAAAAAATTAAAATAAATATGTTCACATATACTACCAATATTGGGATAGACAGTGGCCTAGACAATTATGTCCTTTCGACCCAACTATCATGAAAACTGTTTGGGTCAACGTGACAGGTGGACTGTACTCATATATCACCGTATTAGTGTCCAAGTAAGCGGTACACTACTTACGTAGTTAGTTGTTACGTCAAAGTTGAAAACTTGGAAGAAACCTTACGGGAATTGATGATAACTGGAGCACAAATATAGTAGTTTGAACTAATTATTCTTTCTACTTTAAACTGGTTTTTATTTTAGAAATTTATGTAAAATTTGTATCAAGTTCACCCATAGTTCGTCTTAGTCCGGTCATATATGTGTCGTCATCATCAATACATAGTAAAATAGCACTGATAAACAAAACTTAATAAAATATAAAATATCTTCACGCAATTCCCAATACAGGGGTAGACAGAGGTCGAGTCTAGACAATTAAGTCCCTTCGACCCACCTTTCACCGAAGATATTTTCGGGACAACGTGACAGGTGGTGAGCCCGTCGCCGCCTTATGTCCAAGCCAACGATATTCGTACATAAGTTTTTGAAAAACCCATTGGAACGAGCCTACCAACTGGGGATCGAACTCGGGTCTATTGACTTGAAATTCCGACCACCCAACCACTCGGCTATCGTGACTTCTTTTCTCAAATTATATTTGTTAAAATGTCTATATCCAGTTGTGACCTTTTACAAAATGCTATTTTATTTTTTTAAAAAGGTTTTTACTTCTAGGGACTATATTGCACAATTTGTGTAAAAAACTTGAGCATAGATAATTAAATACTTCATCTTAGGAGTATTCTCATTTCACGATGTGCGTCTTTAACAGTGACGCGCGTTAAGGGTACGGTCTACAGCGTAGTTCATTTTCTGTACTTCGTGCGCCGCAATCACACGCTGTCGTGTATACGCTCTTCTGATGAAAACTATGCACCTAATTGGCGGTGTTGTGAAACTTTAGGTGAAGCTTAAAAATTAAAATAAATATGTTCACATATACTACCAATATTGGGATAGACAGTGGCCTAGACAATTATGTCCTTTCGACCCAACTATCATGAAAACTGTTTGGGTCAACGTGACAGGTGGAGTGTACTCATTTATCACTGTCTTAGTGTCCAAGTAAGCGGTACACTACTTACGTAGATAGTTGTTACGTCAAAGTTGAAAACTTGGAAGAAACCTTACGGAAATTGATGGTAACTGGAGCACAAATATAGTAGTTTGAACTAATTATTCTTTCTACTTTAAACTGGTTTTTATTTTAGAAATTTATGTAAAATTTGTATCAAGTTCACCCATAGTTCGTCTTAGTCCGGTCATATATGTGTCGTGATCATCAATACATAGTAAAATAGCACTGATAAACAAAACTTGCACCATTAAATGATCCTGTGCCATCGGCAACCATCGACTCAAATCAAATCATTTATTCATCGACATAAGAACATACATTCGTTTATCGATAGTCATTTTTAATCTACCACCGTTTCGTAATGAGTACCTCCTGTAAGGAACTTACAGGAGGTAAAGAAACTGGCGAAAGAAACTCCGTAGGTATCCTCATTTTTGGTCAATATTTTTAACAATATGATACATTATACAATACTTCTCCTTGCAAATATTGTGTAAGTCGTCGCTCCAGATCATGTGAGTTCGTCCTATACTGCATTTGCATGTGGCAGTCGCATTGACGCTTCAGCTTTCTGATCCATGCTTACCCTGCCACTGCTTACCCTAGTTCTGCTACGAATGTCTTCGCAGATACTTTGAAGCAGAGGAACACTGAGCTCAACTTTACAAGCGCCTAATGTACAAAAGTTTTCAGATCTCTGACAAACACAGTTTAGGGAAAGGCGTGAAGATAAAAATATATATACGAAATGACTTGACTGATACGATTGATAGGAAGTCCCTTCAAAGCTAAATAATAAGATTAAAGTAAACAGATCCATCTTCCGAGATCGACCGGCAAACATTGCGTTAAATGTTGCGTCATCCATTTGTATTGTTAAACGTACGAGATTAACACGTCGTGATTGATACATGGGTTTGCGCTGCAATGTAATTATCTAATTGCTGATGAAAATTCCAATGACGTGTGGTTAGGGCTTAACAATGTACCACACCTTTTCTTCCCATTCGTATCCTAAGAGACAAATAAAATATGTATAAATATCTTTACGCCTTTTCCAATACTGGGGTAGAGAGGTATCCAAACAAGTAAATTTTTTTGACCTTTTTACCGAAACCGAAAACTGTTTTCTGGGACACCGTGACAGGTGGTAACGTGACCTGTCGTCGTCTAGTGACCTGTCGTGACCTGTCGTCGACCTGTCCAAGCCAACAATATAAATCGTACATAAGTTTTGAAAAAATCCAATATGTTCATAAGTAGCTTTTTATTAGATCAGGGCATGAAATTAAAATTTTTCAGGGATTATTATTTTATTGGATCAGGGCATGAAATTAAAATTTTTTGCTACAAGTGATTCCAATACAATTATTCATCCGATATCAATAAAATTGACTAAAATTATTATTTTAAGCTCTGGATTTATCACGAGCTAGGTTTGGTAATTGAAAACATTGGCAAGAATTTCTAAGAATTTTTCGTACACGTGCCAAGACAAACAAGCGAAATAAACCGTCCCTGTCTCGAATATAAATCCAAAGTCCCTGTCTCGCTTACGGACTGCGAAACTTAACATCGCCGGTTCGATTCTCACATTCGACTTTAGCCTTCAAACGACCTTCGTGGAGAAGTTTTCATGTTTCACGCCGGTTTTCATACTGTCGCCAGGATTTGATTTCCGGTTGGATCACTATAGAAAACACTTTTCCTTTATTTTCGGGGTATGGTTATCGGTACCTATGTTGCTTTTGATTCCACAATACAGTGCTTAAGCTGCTTGCTGTGGCATAAGTGGAATGTATGTGATGTTGTCCCTATCAATGTATGTTTTCATTATTATATTTTAATTTAAAATGTCCCTATCTATGTATGTATTCATTATTATATCTTAATTTAGGGTGGTAAGGCTGCGGGACTAGACAGAGTTATTGCTGAAATGGTCAAGTATGGTGGGCCACGCGTCTAGGACAGCTTTCATCTGCTGTGCAATTTGTGCTGGCGAACGGTGGCTGTTCCGGATGATTGGCAATCTGCGGTCATTGTGCCTTTATATAAAGGTAAAGGTTCACATTATGACTGCGGGTGCTATCGGGCGATCAGCTTGACCAGTTTAGCAAGTAAAG
Source organism: Sericinus montela (assembly GCA_029286605.1). Classification (NCBI taxonomy): domain Eukaryota; kingdom Metazoa; phylum Arthropoda; class Insecta; order Lepidoptera; family Papilionidae; genus Sericinus; species Sericinus montela. The sequence goes on along the minus strand of JAGSMR010000117.1, from coordinate 677,786 downwards.
TTTACTCGAAGGTTTTGACACGTAGGATGCAAGATAAATCGGAAAGATTTCTATGGGAGGCACAATGCGGATGTAGACCTGGAAGAGGATGCACGGATCAAATGTTTTCTCTCCGCATGATCACGGAGAAGCTTCTGGCTGCTAACCAGAAGATTTTCTGTGCTTTTGTGGATCTTGAGAAAGCATTTGATAAGGTTGTAAGGAAGAAAATGTGGGAACTGTTGCCGGGGTATAGTGTGGATGGTCGATTGCTAAGGGCTGTGCAGTCACTTTACTGTGACTGTAAAGCCTGTGTGCGGGTAGGGCATGACCTGTCACCCATGTATAGCGTCCAAACGGGCGTAAAACAGGGTTGTGTCATGTCTTCCTGGCTGTTCATACTGTATCTCGACAGCTGTTTACAGAAGCTGAAAGATAGCTGTTTGGGTGTGAAATTGGGTGACATAAAAGTAAATTGTCTGCTTTATGCTGATGATGCAGTGCTTATTGCACCATCAGAGGCAGAACTGCAGGCATTAGTCTCGTGTATGAAAGAAGAATGTGAAATTAATGGTCTCCGTGTGAATGCTAATAAAACTAAGGTTCTGGTATTTGAAAGGGACGAAGAAAGAACGAAGTGCGAAATTTGGGTAAATCAGGAATGTCTAGAACAGGTGAATGAGATTGTGTACTTGGGCAGTGCTTTTAGCCGGGATGGAAGATGTGATTTAGATGTAGACAGGCGTGTCGCTGCCAGGAACAAAGTCAATGGTGCTCTGACTGCGTTAATCAAAAGGCAAGGCGTTGTAAAAAGTGCACGCCTTGCAATACATAACGCAGTGTTGGTACCGACTTTGTTATATGGCAGCGAAACCTGGGTATGCCAGAAGAAGCATAAAAGCAGGTTGAATGCAGTGGAGATGCGATCTCTTCGTTAAATGGCCATACCATGGCCGACCGAAAGCGAAACGAAGAGATTCGCAATATGGCAGGTTTGAAAGATGACCTTGTCTCAAAAATGGATAAGGGCGTGCTTCGATGGTTTGGGCACGTTGAGCGAATGAGTGAAGACCGAATGGTGAAGAAAATATATAGCGCGAAAGTTAATATTAAAAGGTGTCGAGGTAGACCGAGACTAACTTTCGAAGACCATGTGAGCAAATTTCTCGAAGAGGGGAGGGTCAAGAGTACTCGGATACCTAGACGTGCATGTATGAAGAAGATGATGAATCTAAAAGAAGCGAAAGAAGTATGTAGGGATCGTGACACTTGGCGATCAGTTCTCTCTGGCTACCCCATCAGGGATTGTGCGTGAAGATAAATAAAATAAATAAATAAATAATATATAATATAATTAATTTAAAATCAAATTCCATCAACACACCCTTCTGAAACTGAAGACAGAAAATAACATTGAACGATCACAATTTCTGATCGAAAAAGAAAACATCCTTTATTTGAAATCCGAATACGACCATTTATTATCACCCTTGCAAAAGGGGGCGAGACATTTATTATATGACACATCGTTGTCGCGAATTTTCATTTAATTTATTGTTTTTGTTACGTATTTCTGGAAAAGGGTTTTGTGAAGGAGCTGTGGGTCGCATATCTGTGTAGCTGATGTACGTATTACCTAAAATTATTATTTTAAGCTCTGGATTTATCACGAGCTAGGTTTGGTAATTGAAAACATTGGCAAGAATTTCTAAGAATTTTTCGTACACGTGCCAAGACAAACAAGCGAAATAAACTGTCCCTGTCTCGAATATAAATCCAAAGTCCCTGTCTCGCTTACGGACTGCGAAACTTAACATCGCCGGTTCGATTCTCACATTCGACTTTAGCCTTCAAACGACCTTCGTGGAGAAGTTTTCATGTTTCACGCCGGTTTTCATACTGTCGCCAGGATTTGATTTCCGGTTGGATCACTATAGAAAACACTTTTCCTTTATTTTCGGGGTTTGGTTATCGGTACCTATGTTGCTTTTGATTCCAATACAATTATTCATCCGATATCAATAAAATTGACTAAAATTATTATTTTAAGCTCTGGATTTATCACGAGCTAGGTTTGGTAATTGAAAACATTGGCAAGAATTTCTAAGAATTTTTCGTACACGTGCCAAGACAAACAAGCGAAATAAACCGTCCCTGTCTCGAATATAAATCCAAAGTCCCTGTCTCGCTTACGGACTGCGAAACTTAACATCGCCGGTTCGATTCTCACATTCGACTTTAGCCTTCAAACGACCTTCGTTGAGAAGTTTTCATGTTTCACGCCGGTTTTCATACTGTCGCCAGGATTTGATTTCCGGTTGGATCACTATAGAAAACACTTTTCCTTTATTTTCGGGGTTTGGTTATCGGTACCTATGTTGCTTTTGATTCCACAATACAGTGCTTAAGCTGCTTGCTGTGGCATAAGTGGAATGTATGTGATGTTGTCCCTATCAATGTATGTTTTCATTATTATATCTTAATTTAGGGTGGTAAGGCTGCGGGACTAGACAGAGTTATTGCTGAAATGGTCAAGTATGGTGGGCCACGCGTCTAGGACAGCTTTCATCTGCTGTGCAATTTGTGCTGGCGAACGGTGGCTGTTCCGGATGATTGGCAATCTGCGGTCATTGTGCCTTTATATAAAGGTAAAGGTTCACATTATGACTGCGGGTGCTATCGGGCGATCAGCTTGACCAGTTTAGCAAGTAAAGTTTACTCGAAGGTTTTGACACGTAGGATGCAAGATAAATCGGAAAGATTTCTATGGGAGGCACAATGCGGATGTAGACCTGGAAGAGGATGCACGGATCAAATGTTTTCTCTCCGCATGATCACGGAGAAGCTTCTGGCTGCTAACCAGAAGATTTTCTGTGCTTTTGTGGATATTGAGAAAGCATTTGATAAGGTTGTAAGGAAGAAAATGTGGAACTGTTGCCGGGGTATAGTGTGGATGGTCGATTGCTAAGGGCTGTGCAGTCACTTTACTGTGACTGTAAAGCCTGTGTGCGGGTAGGGCATGACCTGTCACCCATGTATAGCGTCCAAACGGGCGTAAAACAGGGTTGTGTCATGTCTTCCTGGCTGTTCATACTGTATCTCGACAGCTGTTTACAGAAGCTGAAAGATAGCTGTTTGGGTGTGAAATTGGGTGACATAAAAGTAAATTGTCTGCTTTATGCTGATGATGCAGTGCTTATTGCACCATCAGAGGCAGAACTGCAGGCATTAGTCTCGTGTATGAAAGAAGAATGTGAAATTAATGGTCTCCGTGTGAATGCTAATAAAACTAAGGTTCTGGTATTTGAAAGGGACGAAGAAAGAACGAAGTGCGAAATTTGGGTAAATCAGGAATGTCTAGAACAGGTGAATGAGATTGTGTACTTGGGCAGTGCTTTTAGCCGGGATGGAAGATGTGATTTAGATGTAGACAGGCGTGTCGCTGCCAGGAACAAAGTCAATGGTGCTCTGACTGCGTTAATCAAAAGGCAAGGCGTTGTAAAAAGTGCACGCCTTGCAATACATAACGCAGTGTTGGTACCGACTTTGTTATATGGCAGCGAAACCTGGGTATGCCAGAAGAAGCATAAAAGCAGGTTGAATGCAGTGGAGATGCGATCTCTTCGTTAAATGGCCATACCATGGCCGACCGAAAGCGAAACGAAGAGATTCGCAATATGGCAGGTTTGAAAGATGACCTTGTCTCAAAAATGGATAAGGGCGTGCTTCGATGGTTTGGGCACGTTGAGCGAATGAGTGATCGAATTATTAGGTAGTAAGCAACCTAATAATTACTTGAAATTAATAAATATAACTTTAAGGAGGACTCCGTAAGTGGCTAGTTTTGAACTTCTTAGATATGGTAAATATATATAATAAAATTATGCTTTTACCTCCGAGCATACTCCGAGCGACAGTGGTAGCGGGTTCGTAGCCCGTACATATCAGTAAATTTCAATGTTGTCATGCATCAATAATCTCATGTATCAATAATTCACAATAGCTGAGTGGTTAGGTGGTCGGAATTCGAGTCGAGAGACCCGACTTGGACTCCCAGGTGACAGGCTCGTACCAATGGCATTTTCATCTTCGGTGGAAGGTGAAATCTTTAATTGGAGGTGGCAGGCGTTCGTTCTTTGCTAAAGATTTTAAAAGGTTCTATGTTTAGCAGCTTAGTCTCTAGTTTGGACTCTTGATAGTCTACAAAGAATAAGTGAAATGACATTAAGAAAAAAATATATCAAAATCAACGAAAATCTTGATAAATGCGAAACATTCAACGTTTTTCCAAACAATCGTTTAAGAGAATCACGTTCTATTTATCCCACATTTGGAGTTCACTTAAAGCGGTTTAAAACTGAACTGGCTGTGATTAATACAAAAGCATTTGTCTTTGTGGCGTCGGTACATCTTCAGTCTCAGTCGCTCTCCCCTTCGCGAAGCTAAGTTAAATAAATCAGCCTTTTTTTCTCTTTTAAGCTATGCGAAAATCTGCTTTGCAATGTTTTCGAGTTTTGTTTTGTGGATTTGTGTTTTTTATATAATAATTATTTAAAAAAATGTTTATTGTTATTATAGTTTTGTAAATTACATTTATAAAAAGGGTTTTTATTAAAACTGTTAGCTGAATCTAACCAGGAGATAGACGTCTAAATAAATAATAATAATAATAAATATAATAAATATCTTCACGCAATTCCCAATACAGGGGTAGGCAGAGGTCAAGTCTAGACAATTAAGTCCCTTTGACCCACCTTCCACCGAAGATATTTTCGGGACAACGTGACAGGTGGTGAGCCCGTCGCCGCCTTTATGTCCAAGCCAACGATGAAATTCGTACATAAGTTTTTGAAAAACTCATTGGTACTGCCACCTGGGGATCGAACTCGGGTCTCTCGACTCAAAATTCCGACCACCCAACAACTCGGCTATCGTGACTTCTAAATAAATTATTAATTTGAAAATTTTTATGTCAAACATATAATTGCGATAAGCGAATGAGTGATCGGAATTCGAGTCAATGAGGGAGACATGTACCATAGAGTTTTTGGGAGGGAGACATGTACCAGAGACGTTGAAAATAGGTAGTATTACATGTGACTCGTACATAGAGACAACATCACATACATTACTCTGATTCCAAAGTAAGTAGCTAACGCAATTGTGTCGTGAAATCATAAGCAACGAAGGGTCTCTACTGCCGCCCACATCGGAGAAAATCAAAAAGTAGTGTTTTCTTCATTAACCCGTCTGGGAAACGAACCGGGAACATCAGCTTTTGAAGCGTCGGTATTGACAACATCATTGTACTACGTAAATCGATTAATTAAATAGCCAAGACGTACAGAAAATCCGACAAACGACAACGCATCAGATACGAAATTGTCCCGTCGTAAATTACCGGACGCTCTTTGTGGAGCTAAATTGATTTCCTCAATTGACCCGGACGAGAGTTGTAATAAAAACTTTCACCTGTGAAACACGCTTGCATATTTTGCTCGCATTTTTGCTAGAGTGAAACTAATGTTTTCTTTTTTTTATGTTTTCAATGGTTAATTTTTAAACGACTTCAAAAAAAAAGGTTATTAATTTGACATGTAACTATTTATGTTATTAGAACTGCAATATAATGACCTCCGTGGATTAGTGCTGTACACACCGGTTTTCATAGTATCGCCAGCTCTGAGGTCCCGGTTTCAATTTCCGGGTGGGATCAATGTAGAAAATATTTTTGAATCTTTTCTCAGCTCTGGGTGTTTATGGTACCTTTGTTACTGATTCAATAACACACAGACTTATGCTACTGACTTTGGGATCAGAGCAATGTATGTACATATATTTGATAGTCTATTAGGGCTTTAAAAAGGATGAAAATATGAATGTATATGTTTTTCCACGCATTTTTCTTAAGCTTTTTAACCATGTTTTCCCACAGATTTTAACCTTTTTTTTAATACAAGCCATACTTACTTAAGTAGTTAGAAGCCAAAAAAAATGCGTTGCCGGCCTCAGTTGCCCCCCCCCCCCACAATTGGGGGAGGAGGGTGTGTGGTCCTCCGGTTATCTGCACTCACCAGACGAAACAGAAGTTTGTTAGACTTCTACTTCTCGCCGGTATTCTGTGAGGTCTAGGTACTTCCCCGGTCGAGCCGGCCCATTCATGCAACAACAGAAGCTGATGCGTAACTCTACCACTGTCACGTAATACGTGAAATACGTGAAAGCGTGATGCCCTAGTTAATGACGGCAACTGAAAAAATTATAACTTTCCATTTAGGTAGCTGTAAAACGTTTGTCATTTCCAGAACAGTAGTTTAGGAAAATGCACACAAAGCTTGTATGAAGTCGCTTTATATTTATCCGAGATTTGAACTGGGACATCAGCTTTTGAAGCGTCGGTATTGACAACATCATTGTACTACGTAAATCGATTAATTAAATAGCCAAGACGTACAGAAAATCCGACAAACGACAACGCATCAGATACGAAATTGTCCCGTCGTAAATTACCGGACGCTCTTTGTGGAGCTAAATTGATTTCCTCAATTGACCCGGACGAGAGTTGTAATAAAAACTTTCACCTGTGAAACACGCTTGCATATTTTGCTCGCATTTTTGCTAGAGTGAAACTAATGTTTTCTTTTTTTTATGTTTTCAATGGTTAATTTTTAAACGACTTCAAAAAAAAAGGTTATTAATTTGACATGTAACTATTTATGTTATTAGAACTGCAATATAATGACCTCCGTGGATTAGTGCTGTACACACCGGTTTTCATAGTATCGCCAGCTCTGAGGTCCCGGTTTCAATTTCCGGTGGATCAATGTAGAAAATATTTTTGAATATTTTCTCAGCTCTGGGTGTTTATGGTACCTTTGTTACTGATTCAATAACACACAGACTTATGCTACTGACTTTGGGATCAGAGCAATGTATGTACATATATTTGATAGTCTATTAGGGCTTTAAAAAGGATGAAAATATGAATGTATATGTTTTTCCACGCATTTTTCTTAAGCTTTTTAACCATGTTTTCCCACAGATTTTAACCTTTTTTTTAATACAAGCCATACTTACTTAAGTAGTTAGAAGCCAAAAAAAATGCGTTGCCGGCCTCAGTTGCCCCCACAATTGGGGGAGGAGGGTGTGTGGTCCTCCGGTTATCTGCACTCACCAGACGAAACAGAAGTTTGTTAGACTTCTACTTCTCGCCGGTATTCTGTGAGGTCTAGGTACTTCCCCGGTCGAGGCGGCCCATTCATGCAACAACAGAAGCTGATGCGTAACTCTACCACTGTCACGTAATACGTGAAATACGTGAAAGCGTGATGCCCTAGTTAATGACGGCAACTGAAAAAATTATAACTTTCCATTTAGGTAGCTGTAAAACGTTTGTCATTTCCAGAACAGTAGTTTAGGAAAATGCACACAAAGCTTGTATGAAGTCGCTTTATATTTATCCGAGATTTGAACTCGGGACACCATAGCTGGCGACACCATTAATACCTGTGTACGCCACTCATCGACAGAGGTCGTCGATAAAAAAGAAAATGCGAAATTTCGCTTTATCTAATTTAAAGTTACAGAAAATGTATAGACCTAGTACACCCTCGTCAATGTCGAGAAGATGAACGTTACCCGTGATTTTTAGTGTTGTACTATTTGTCTGGGTAAAGTTTTTCTCAAAAAACCGAAGAGTGAGTAAGTATGTGCTATAAACTTTTTCTCGATTTGAATATTATAATATTATAACAAAGACGAATCGATAGAGGAGTTTACGAACGTCATTACGAAACGTTGGTAGATTAAAAAAATTACTTTCGATAAATTAATATGTTCTCATATTGATGAATCAAATAAAATTATTTGATTTGATTGAACAGGAGAAGAGCCTATCGCAGTCTTTGTGTCAAACTAAAGGTACAACATTTCTACATACATATTCGTTATTATTATTATTATACATAAAAACATCCATGACTCTAGTACAACCATCAATCACACAATTGTTTTTTTGAGATTCGAATACAGGACCATGAAGCGGGCGACACAACAAAAAGTGTTATTTACGCCTCTCGTACGCGAAGGTCGTCGAAGATTATGTTAAATTTGTAATATAATTAAGTAATTGGTAACAACTAAAGGAAACTAAGAGCGAATTTGTCCTTGTTGTATGAAATAAAATTGCCGAAGACCCTTGTCAACGTCTGAAGGGGTCCGTTTGATCTCTTGAGGAGCGTGTCAGAAATGAATCTATAGAGGTTCCATTCGAAACATGCAAATTTTGTCAATAGTAAGAAGTATTTGAATTATTAAGTATAGTAAATGAAGCTGTGAAATCCTAATGCTAGACAGAGGCTTACTCTAAAATATTATTTTTGTTAGAGATTAGAGATTTGATGAAAAGTGGAGAAATAATAATTATGAAGAAATTACGTGAAGATAAAACAAGGCAGAAAACCAGTAGGTACGGGCCTCCGACCCGGAAATCAGACTTGGGTCGCTTTACTCGAATTCCAATCACACATCCACATGGCAATCGTGATCATATTCAAGATCTTTATGATTTTGAAATTTATGTACTCATGTATTAGACACATTAAATACGTCAAATTATATATAAAAGAGAAAGATCGAAAAATGATAAAGGAATATTTAATTCCCTGAAGATTCGACTCGTTATGCTGTACATTCGGAGGCCTCGGAACGTTTTTGTTTCTAAATAATAATTAATTATCTGTATTCGAGCTCTCTACGGTATTGATGATAGAAAAATTATAAAAGATATAAAAAGATAACTGACAACATTGTAGTTTAGTTGGTAGTGACCCTGCCTTCGAAATTAAGGGTAAACATTTGTATAATAAATAAAAAATAAATTAGGAACACAATGAAATACCTTCACGCCATTCCCAACAGGGATAGATAGAGGTGCAATTAAGTTCTTTCGACCCACCTAAACCGATGACAATTTTCGGAACAAACTGACAGGTGGTGAACCTATCGCCATTTTTATTTCCAAGCCGACGATCTAAATCGTACGTAAGTTTGTTTTTTTTTAATCCATTGGTACGAGCCTTGGAGATCGACCTCGGGTCTCTAGAAAATGAATATAATAATTTGTAATAATAATAAATACTAAATATCTTCACGCAATACCTGGGTAGACAGAGGTCTAGACAATGAAGTCCCTTCGACCCACCTTCCACCGAAGATATTTTCGGGACAACGTGACAGGTGGTGAGCCCGTCGCCGCCTTTATATCCAAGCCAACGATATAATTCGTACATAAGTTTTTGAAAAACCTATTGGTACGAGCCACCTGGGGTTCGAACTCGGGTCTATTGACTCGAAATTCCGACCACCCAACCACTCGGCTATCGTGACTTAATTTTTTCTTTTGTAATAATTTAGAATATTATATACATAGTATATATTATAGCATACATTGTCGACTCTTAATAAGAGCTCATTAGTTACGTTCCTCAATTATAAGCATTTTTGTATTAATTGCTCGGCTGAATTCCAGGGAATCAAGTCAAGTGGAAAGCTGAAAAGGGATTTTCAGAACCTTGTAAGTGAAGGGATAAAAAAAAATCTTTATTAACGATGGATCTTTTACAATAAAGCGGAAAAGGTGGTTGAGTACGTAAACTCATTAAAAAAGGCGTCGGACTTTGCTACAGCCCATTCAGAGTCTAGGAATTCTTTGAAAATATATAGAACAAATTGAACTAACCAAATTTTTAGAACAAATTCTTTATTCATTTAGCGAAAATATTGAAAAATTAAACTGTACAATATTTAAAATGTTTTTGTAACAACATCTGTTGCGTTAGACGTGCCCTAGTTATAGTCAGGAGATATCGACATCGTACTTTGCGCTGTCGGAGTTTCCTCTATATCAAGCATATATACGAATAATGATAGAACACTGTAGGAGGACAGGTCCTCTCCAGGTCTTAAACACCTTGCCTGGCGTGTTCTCTGCAGCACGTCCTACTAATCCTAAAATGCGTTAACAATAACAAGTATGTTTGTCTGTTACGTTTTCAAGACGAACATCAATATTGTGGTTTACCGCAAAACCGATTTTGATGAATATTCATATAAAGTTAGATGTTATAGACACTTACAGCTTATTTTTGTAGTAATAAATTCAAATATAATTGGAAGATATTAATCCCATTAACATATCATGTATGTCGTGAACCAGTCCTATATACTTCGCGTATTACACTCTACTGCTCGTAACCCGTTTGCCCAAATTTCGTCTGGTTTTTCGAGTTGGAGAGACAATATGGAGATACAAATTTTCTAATGTTATTACCGACAGATGGCGATCTGTCGGTAATAACATTAGAAAATTTGTATGCAAGGCTTTCCCTTATTCACTTTCACTTTTATTTCACTTAAATACGGTAAAGAAATGTAGTTAGTTTTAATAAGCTATGTCTATTTTAACAAAGTCAGAGGTCTAGACTCAAGAGAATTTACTCCTTCCAAAATAATTTTCCTGTCGCCCTCTTAATGTCCAAGGCAACGATAGATTATGCTTACAAAAATAAATTTTTATTAAAAAAATATCTTCACGCAATTCCCAATACAGGGGTATACAGAGGTCGAGTCTAGACAATTAAATCCCTTCGACCTACCTTCCACCGAAGGGTGGAAGGGGACTGGTGGGTCAAAGGGAATTAATTGTCTAGCCTAGACCTCTGTCTAGCCCTGTACTGGGAATTGGGTGAAGATATTTAAATTAGCAACACAACGAAAATCATATGACGACTATTATATATGCTAAAGTTTATAACAATGTTTATTATTCAGTTACGGCAGATTAACTAAACGAAACTGAAAAAAATATAGGCTCAGGGATAGATTATAGTCTGGAATAGCATTAAACCATGGATTCTGCAGAATTTTTTATAGAGTTTTTAAGTAGAAATAAATAAATAAATACATATTAAAGTACATACATACGTTATTAAAGATACATTACATGAAGTTTGTCTTATAGATATACACATCATACATATACATATACTTATATAATATATAGATAGATAGGCACAACATAACATACATTGCTCCGATCCAAATATAAGATGCTAAAGCACTTGTGGTATGGGAATCGGAAACAACGAAGGCACCACAAACACCCAGACCCAAGAAAAAGTGGTTTTTACTTATTGACCCGACCGAGAATCGAACCCGGGACACCGAGATGGCGACAACTTGAACACCGGTTGTGTTTACGCCACTCGTCCACGTAGGTCGTAAATTTTCCGTGGAAAGCTAGCAGTAAATAAACAGTTACAACAAACAAACACTGGTATCTAGTAATGCCTTTGTGAGAATAAAACAAAGGTCTATTTTTGCAAAGACAAATCGCTTTGGCTCACAGTAGCATCAGTCATCTATCACGCCCCGCTATTCGGGGGTCAACCTATTGTTAGCTCTCAAAGAGCGCGCTAACGTTCAATCATCGATTTAATTAAAAAGCTCAAAACCAAACCATTGTTCCTAGCGATAAATAGAGGAAAAATCCGTGTATTTTTAATTGGACACCTAAACTGAAGTAATCGGCTTTTGATTTTTGCGTTTGCATTTGGTATTGGCGGTTGCAGATATTATGACAAATTCCCAATACTAGGGAAGACAGAGATCTAGACAAGTAAGTCCCGTCGACCTACATTTTGCTGAAAGCCAAATATATAACGAATATAATTTTTTTTTTTTTAATTTTTGGGACGAGCTTACTACCAGGGGATCGAATTCGGGTCTCTTGACTGGAATTCCGATCACCCAACCATGAGTGACTACGAAGTAAGGTAAACATAGACAAACAAAAGTATTTGGGATGGTAGGTATATTATGAAACCTAACCTAGCCGTGTCATGATAGCCGAGTGGATCCGACCACTCAGGTCGGAATTTTTAGTCAAGAGACCAGAGTTCGATTCCCAGGTGGCAGGCTCGTTACCAATGGGTTTTTTAAGTCTTATATACGAATTATATCGTTGGCTTGGACATAAAGACTGCGACAGGCTTAACACCTGGCACGTGGTCCCGAAAATATCTTCGGTGGAAGGTGGGTCAAACGGACCTAATTGTATAGGATAAACCACTGTCTAACCCTGTATTGAAAATTGCGTGAAGATATTTATTGAACCTAATATAAGATATTTACGAAGTATCGACGACTTGCAACGACGACCTCCGTGGACAAGTAGCGTACGCACCGATTAGTGATGCCTGTTCCAGGTTCAATTTCCGGGTGAATGTAGAAAAAAACACTTTCTGCAGTGCCTAGGACCCAGGTTTTTATGGTCCTTCGTTGTTTTTGCTTCTATGATATTATAGTTTATAGTTTATAGCTACTTATTTTTGATATTAGAGCAATTTATGTAATGTTGCCCTATTCATGTATATATGTATGTATTATATATGGGTGTGTGTATAAAGCGGCCAGCAATGTCTATAATTAACGACGAAAAAATAAATACAAAAATAACTTTTTTGCATTAACATTGTTTTTTTATAAACCACCAAATACTGGCCACAAATTTCTATTGCTACTACAACCTTAATCTAAGAGATGTGTATCGATTTGTTTGTACGAATTGCGATATGTTTCGAAATATCTGAGTACGTTCCATAAATTAAAAAAAAGTCACATTTATTTGAAATTGGAAGTCCACAGCCAACGCACTTCGTTACACACAATATGAAACCATCCATCACGCTTGTTAGTCGACGAAATGAATAGCACATTGAATGTTCCGAAGAGCAGAACTATTTGGATATTGCTGCTAGTTACAGTTAAATCTGGTATTTAAAAAAATTATATCTATTGTGATTCTCACTGATTTCCTTTAGATCGCTAATACGACACTCTCAAATAAAAAGGCGACGATATGTATTCTTACGGTTCACAACATTATTGTAAAAGTTTACTTGAGGCCTCTCATTCATTTATTTAGTCTCCGACGTTTCATTCGTTTATCAGCAGGGTATACCACGCAATACCAAAATACAGATTTCTTTTCATGTTAGACCTTTTTAGTAGTAGCAATTTAAGTGGCAACATTTTGGACTGTAGGTCTAAGGTGTACGGTTGTAGTGGCAATGGTTACTACTTAAGAATACACTAGTCCCTTTCTTCCTTTGGGTATCGTAAGAGGCGACTAATTGAAAAGCCTGGAATATGAAATTAGCTACCTAAAGAAGGCAGGATAAACATCTAGATAAATACCAGACCAACAAATTCGACAGACCGGTGACGGGCAGCAACTTATAAAGTACGAGATACCTGCTCCCGCCAAAACGTCTGTCAAGAGTAGCGCCCGTACAAGACGTTATGGTGATGAAAATGAAAAATTGTTATTACATCTGTAAAAGTAAAAAAAAAAAAAACTACACTTAAAATATTCGAATGAAGTTCCACATTATTTATATATCACATTTAAAGGCGTCGTGTGGCACAACAATAAATTAAACATGTACAATTTACCTGCCCAGGCCACACTTTGTTTAGATTTATGGCAACATTTTTCATGTAAATGCACCTCACACAGTACGGTAAATGAGTGTTTTATGAAAAGTTACAATGGTTGAAAATTTATATGATGATTTATGATCTGTATGAAGTTGCAAGTCCGTGTTAGCGTTTGCATTTTAACCGATTTGATTAAAGTAGGTTATAAATACGACTAGTACTATGTTTGTAATATAATTGTAACTGCAATATATTCTCGCAATATAGCCGAGTGGTTGGGTAATTGGAATTAATAGCAAAAGGCCCGAATTCGATCCCGATCGAAGTGGTAGGCTTGTACCATTGGGTTTATTTCAAAACTTACGTACGATTTATATCAGTGGCTTGACTAGAGACATTTTCACTATACTTGTCAAATATTAAATGAATCAAATGATAAAAAATATCTTAATTAAATAAATAAATAAATATAAATATTTACGCAATTCCCAATACAGATTAGGGTAGACAGAGGTCTAGTCTAGACAATTAAGTTCCTTTGACCCACCTTCCACCGAAGATATTTTCGGGACAACGTGACAGGTGGTGAGCCCGTCGTCGCCTTTTATGTCCAAGCCAACGTTATAAATTGTATATAAGTTTCTCCATTTAAATATCAGATCCAACTATTAAATTTGTAATTTAACTAATAAAATAGCACCTAAAGTAAAAAAGAGCATATGATCCAAGAGATATATCCATGAGAAAATCAAAACTCCTCAATTTTGGAACGACTAATAAGACGAGAATATGTTTGGTGTAATATATACCCTTCCTTCAAGTGGGTATCGTAAAAAGCGACTAAATAACAAACCATGATGCAATTGGCTACCTATAGATGTCCGAATAACCATCTTAAAGGAGGCTAAACCAAAATGCAGCGAACCTGTGATGGGCAACAGTGTCTAAGGTGCGAAGTGTCTGCGTTCTTCCGCTTGACTAGCGTGCCGATTACAGTAAACCTTCCCGTGTGCCAGAAAGTAGACAGAGCAAAAGATTTTCTATAGTTATTTTATCTAAATACAAGGCTAGAATAAGCTTGAAGTATTAGCAATGACGTCACGGTACAGCGCAGCTCGCGGGGTCCGAATCCCGCCGGCGTTAGTGATTTTTTGGAATTTCTCATTAATTTAATAAAAAAACGCTAAACATTGCTTACATTCTTTTAAAATTAATAAAAAATGATTAAAAATAAAATAATTACATTTTCAGTTGAGGTTATCTAAATATTAAAATTTAAGTAACGATAGCCGAGTGGTTGGGTAATCGGAATTCGAGTCAAAAGTGTTGATCCCAGATTCGATGCCCAAGGCTCGGACCAATGGGTTTTTCATAACTCATGTACGATTTATATCGTTGTCTTGAAATAAAGACGACAATGTGCTTTGATGGACCAAAAATATCTTCAGTGGAAGGTGAGTCGAAAGGATTTAATTGTAGAGGTCTAGACTCTATCTGCCGCTGTCTTGGTAATAGCAGGAAGATATTTTTTTTTACATTTTCATTAGAAGACACATATTAAATTAACATTTATAAATGTTTTAATTAATGAGGACATCTTATTGACAACAAAATTACATTACAATAAAAATAAATATTAAGCTATCTCATCTTTACCATGCACCGGTACAGGCGATACAAAATTCCGTTTTCGCCCTAACAAATTGCTTTTGCACGCTCATCGTAGCATCCATCATTCATCACGTTCGCCGCTCAGCCACGGTCGGCTTATTGTTGCCTCTCAAAGAGCCCACGTAACATTCAATCATCGCTTTAATTGAAAAAGCTAAAGAGTTGAGGCTTTGTTTCAGCCGATAAATGCGCGGGAAAAGTTTGCATAGCTAGGAGAGATTATGTAATTATGAATGAAGGTTGTGATTTCTTTAATATTGGTTTAGAATGTATCTTATGATTTTTCTATTATGTAGTTATGTAATTTGCCAATACTTATGGAGACAGAGGCCTAGACAATTAAGAAAATATATACTTAAATGTATAGGGACAACATCATATTGCTGTAATCTCAAAGTAGCTAAAGCACTTGTGTTATGGTATCAGAAACAATGAAGGCGCCACAAACACGAGATAATGTCGAAAGAATGGACAATATGGGCCAAACCGGGAATCGAACCCAGGATCACAGAACTGCCGACACCATGAATACCGGTGTATAGGCCATTCGTCCGCAGGTGTTTCTTCCACATTTCATCGAAACTTATTTGGGACAACGTGACAGATGGTAATCATTTGTCTTTTTGTCCAAACCAAAGACACAAATCGTTGATGCTCGTAATTTGTTAAAAAAAGCTCGTTGGTACGAGCCTTTCTGTTGAGGATGTAGCTCGAATCAACTGCTTGTCAACATTCGTGATCACCAATATACTTTTAAGTATTTATTCCGAACATATGCATTCCAAAGAGAGCAGATATTTACCGTTTGATTTTCTATTTATTACTTGTGATATATTATTTACTACTTGTGAAATTTCCTTTATTTTCCCTTCTTCTTTTAATTATAAAGTGGGCACTTTAGTAATGAATTTACCACGGGTTCCGTAGGATCCGAACGCCGCAAAAATCTCAATGCGCCGTTAATATTTAAATTAGCACTGACGTCGAAATTTTTAAGGCTCTCTGAATCAAAAATTATACGAACTGCATGATATATTGTGCCAGTTAAATAACCCGTTAAGCGCTGCTTTTAAAATCTTACTATTTTTGTAGTGGACGTTTTTCTTCTGGTTGACGACTTTCATGGGTGCGGGTTAACACACCGGTTTTTTAAAGTCGCCTGGTCTAGGCCCCGGGTTCAAATCATAGACGTCTTGTGTCTAGATGTTTATGTTACCTTTGTTATTTCCGATTCCACAACAAGAGTTATTTGAGAGATTAAAACTTTCGTAAGAATTTATTCATTAAATACTTAAAAACTGCTAAACTCACGTCTAAACAGTCGGTGTAGGTACCGACTAGTTTCGGAACTGTCGGAGTTCTTTCGTTAGGGTGAGTGGGATAACTTCGCGGTCAGGCCCAGTCTCGCACTATGCGAATTTAGTCGACAACTACACCGATTGTTCAGGCGTGACTTTAGACATTTTTATTTGTTTAACGAGTGCTTTGACTTCTTACTTTACATCAAAGTAATGTATATGATGTTGTCCCTATCTATTTATCTGTAACGAATGAAAAAGAAAATATTAAAAAGAAAAGCTTTCTATATTTCTCGTTATTGTAACGAGTACTGCGCCTACGATATTTTATATTTATTTATAAACCACAGCTTCTAGACGTGAAAATGCCCGCAGTACACGGAAATCGATTAAATGTCGGTTATTAAATGAGGCGAGTACTTTTCAAATCCTATCGGAGCGAGCGCGTTTTATGTGCAGTTAGTTGAGATGAATGACGTGACTAACGATGCGGTTGACTTTTAACGTTAATTTTAAAAATGTGAACTTTAGAAAATAAACACATAGATAGGGACAACAGCACATATATTGTTCTAACCAAATGTGATGGAATCTAAAACAACGAATACGCCACAAAAACACAGATCCGTTAAAATTTTGAATATATGGCTTTTCTACATCGATCCATCAGTTAATCGAATCCGTGACCTCAGAGATGGCGACTCAAAAACCGGTGTATAAACCACACGTCCACGGAGGTCGTCAAAATATCAATAACGAAACGCAATACAATGCAAGGTACTGCTTTTTGTGTCAAGAGGTAGCATCCATCCCTCTTGGCACGAGTCAAAAGGGAACACATACTGTTTGTGCCGTATAGTGCATTGTTAGGAAAACATTCAAGTGAATCTCTCATTCTGATGTGTCGATTGGTATTGCTAAATGAACAATTCATTCGAATATCCCGTCCGAATAGTCTAGTTCTTAGTGAAACTAATGTTTCTAATCCCGATAGGAGCAAACATTTATGTGAGGAATATGAATGTTGGTACACGAGACATACAAATATACAATTTGAACATTTATCTTTTTAAGTATACATACGTTTAAGTATATTATACAGTTTGAGTCAAAAAACACGAGTTCTATCCTCTTGGCTCGTACCAATGGGTTCTTTTAAAACTTGGTGTGGAAATAAAGACGGCGACGGGCTCACCACCTGTCACGTTGTCCCAAAAACGTCTTCGGTGGAATGTGTGTCGAAAAGATTTAATTGTATACTCCTGTGTCTACCCCTGGCTTGGGGTCACTCACTCGTGTCATTTAAATGTATTAATAATGTTAGTAAAATAATAAACATACTGTGGCTATAGCATCATACAGCAGGCACTAAACACTAAAGTTGTCTCTCAACAGAAAAATTAACACAGACAAATTTACGATTCAACATTGCCTGTAATCATACATCGGGCACTAAACACAAAAGTTGTCTCTGACTCTAATGAAAAAATAGCACACACAAATTCACGATTCAACCTTGCCTGTAAATTAATTAGCTATAATTGCAAATTTTTCGTTGAACACTATTTCGAACCCAGTGCTGAACACTAAGTCTTACTACTAATCCATCAATGATAAATAATTAATTATTCAATCTAGTACCCGCCGCCTACATTCACGATCCGTTGTCAGTTACTATTACTGAACACAGATCGCTTTACCCCTCTCTCGTTCTAAAAGTTACTGCAAACCCTTGTCAAAATACCAATCTTTGAACTTAGTTATCCTTTAATCCTTTATAATCAATTAATCCTTTATATTCACACCAGTAATTCCTAGTTACACGAGTTTAGTCTAAGTTTATCAGTAACTTTGTTATTTGTAACCTTTTATAGTTACTTGATAAGCTTATAAATAGATTTGTTAAGGTGGTAGAGCCTTTTTTGTCTAGGAGTCAGTAACAAATACATAACGGCCTGAAAATTCCACTGTAGGACATAGTTCTCCCATAAGGGACGGATTGGATTCATCACCTCATCATTCAGTCACGTAATGTGACCGGACAATATCATAATATTTTTGGATATAGTTATCCTACAACCTAACGGGACTAATGTGACAATTATCCGAAAAAAAAAAACAAAGAATAGATTTGGCCTTTTGTTATCAACTAATTAACAATAATAAATTTATCCGAGATCACGGGGGGACTGACTGACTGGTATATCAAGGTTGTAGAACCTTTTCTGTCTAGGAGTCAGTAACACATACATAACGACCTGAAAATTCCACTGTAAGACATTGTTCTCCCATAATGGATGGATTTAATGGTCACGCTTGTGAAGAGGATTGCCGAGCGTAATGTGACCGGACAATATGATAATATTTTTGGATATAGTTATTCTACAACCTAACGGTAGTAATGAAACTATTATCCGAAAAAAAAAAAACAATACATTCGGTCTCAAATAATTGAGAATAAAATCACGATTGCCGAGTGGTTGGGTGATCGGAATTTCGAGTCAAAAGACCCGAGTTTGATTCCCAGGTGGCAGGCTCATACCAATGGGTTTTATAAATACTCATGTACAAATTATATCGTTGGCTTGGACATAAAGACGGTGACGGGCTCACCACCAGTCACGTTGTCCCAAAAATATCTTCGGTGGAAGATGGGTCGAAAAGTCTTAATTGTCTAGACTAGACCTCTGTCTACCCCTGTATTGGGAATTGCGTAAGGATATTTGTTTATTTATTTTATTTATTTATAAATAATTAAGAACAATAAATTTATCAAGATTATTTTTTTCAATAAAGAAGTTTCTAAAAGAACATTTGACACATTAGAGTTATGAGGATGGGTATTACAGTCAGCTTCATCAGTGTGAAGATCACCTTTAGAAACTAAACACACTTTACTGTGGCGATACTCTTTCCTTGTTATTTTTATATGTTCATTATACATTATATCTTCATGCACTGCACTAGTTCTGAGACTACCTGACGAGGTTACCAGAGAGAACAGATCGCCATGTGTCACGGTCCTTACATGTCTGTTTCGCTTCCCGTAAACTACTGCCTTAATTTACGAACTTTTAGTTATCTGAATATTCTTATTTATGAAGATATACATGAGTAGATAAGGACCACATTACATACATTGCTCTGATTCCAAATAGCAGAATCAGATCTAGCCATTGCTTCTGTTAATGAAGATTTAAATTGGATCAATTCCTGGTCCAAATCTTTTGGGCTGAAGCTTAATGCTTGTAAATCACAAGCCATAATAATTGGTAGTAGATACGCGCGAAATCTCGTAAATTTCTCTACCATATGCTCAGTAAAGTTAGGCGATATGCGAATACCTTATACTGACACTGTAAAGGATCTTTATATATTTATTTATTTATCTTCACGCACAATCCCTGACGAGGTAGCCAGAGAGAACAGATCGCCAAGTGTCACGATCCCTACATACTTCTTTCGCTTCTTTCAGATTCATCATCTTCTTCATACATGCACGCCTAGGTATCCGAGTACTCTTGACCCTCCTCTCTTCGAGCAATTTGCTCACATGGTCTTCGAAAGTTAATCTCGGTCTACCTCGACACCTTTTAATATAAACTTTCGTACTATCTGTTTTCTTCTTCATTCGGTCTTCACTCATTCGCTCTATGTGCACAAACCATCGAAGCATACCCTGATCAATTTTAGAGACAAGGTCATCTTGCAAACCTGCACTATTGCGAATCTCTTCGTTTCGTTTTCGGTCGGCCATGGTAAGGCCGCACATTTTACGAAGAGATCGCATTTCCACTGCATTCAACCTGCTTTTATGCTTCTTCTGGCATACCCAGGTTTCGCTGCCATATAACAAAGTCGGTACCAACACTGCGTTATGTATTGCAAGGCGTGCACTTTTCACAACGCCTTGCCTTTTGATTAACGCAGTCAGGGCACCATTGACTTTGTTCCCGGCAGCGACACGCCTGTCCACATCTAAATCACACCTTCCATCCCGGCTAAACGCACTCCCCAAGTATACAATTTCATTCACCTGTTCTAGACATTCCTGATTTACCCAAATTTCGCACTTCGTTCTTTCTTCGTCCCTTTCAAATACCAGAACCTTAGTTTTATTAGCATTCAAACGGAGACCATTAATTTCACATTCTTCTTTCATACACGTGACTAATGCCTGCAGTTCTGCCTCTGTTGGTGCTATAAGCACTGCATCATCAGCATAAAGCAGACAATTTACTTTTATGTCACCCAATTTCACACCCAAACAGCTATCTTTCAGCTTCTGTAAACAGCTGTCGAGATACAGTATGAATAGCCAGGAAGACATGACACAACCCTGTTTTACGCCCGTTTGGACGCTAAACATGGGTGACAGGTCATGCCCTACCCGCACACAGGCTTTACAGTCACAGTAAAGCGACTGCACAGCCCTTAGCAATCGATCATCCACACCATACCCCGGCAACAGTTCCCACATTTTCTTCCTTACAACCTTATCAAATGCTTTCTCAAGATCCACAAAGCACAGAAAATCTTCTGGTTAGCAGCCAGAAGCTTCTCCGTGATCATGCGGAGAAAACATTTGATCCGTGCATCCTCTTCCTGGTCTAAATCCGCATTGTGCCTCCCATAGAAATCTTTCCGATTTCTCTTACATCCTACGTGTCAAAACCTTCGAGTAAACTTTACTTGCTAAACTGGTCAAGCTGATCGCCCGATAGCACCCGCAGTCATAATGTGAACCTTTACCTTTATATAAAGGCACAATGATCGCGGATCGCCAATCATTCGGAACAGCCCCGTTCGCCAGCACAAATTGCACAGCAGATGAAAGCTGTCCCAGACGCGTGGCCCACCATACTTGACCATTTCAGCAGTAACTCTGTCTAGTCCCGCAGCCTTACCACATTTCAAACTTCTAATCGCACATTCAATCTCTTTCATACTGATGACCTCAGTGTCATCGAGGTCCGAGTCTGGCGTACCAGTCACGGCGTCACCCCCGGATCCCTCACTAAGATCATCACACGCATACATCTCTCTATAAAATTCGCTCCATCGCTGCATGACGTCCGATTTTTCTGAGAGGACGTCATTGGTTCCCGAAAGCACTTTATTCATTCTTAAGGCTGTCGCACCACTCCGGGTCCTTCCAACCTCTTTCCAGAAGAGTTTGGAGTTCTCCTTGAAGTTATGCGACAACCTTTCGTCCGCTTCCATTCTACTCCTTTCACGCACTTCCTCAATCAATGCTTTCGTGTGAACTTTCTGGAGCTTATATCTTTCTTTCCTCTTCTCTCTCATATCCTTATCATTACTAGAGGCCAAGTAGTCTAACCATGCTTTCTTCTTCTTATTTACAGCTTCTTTCACTTCGTCATTCCACCATGCATCACCCTTTTTTACTACTACCTCTTTTCACATTTCCAAAAAAGGATCTTGGGATAACAATATCATCTAATTTATCCTGGCGTGCTCATGTTAGTGAAGTCAGTCGCAAGGTTAATTATTCGTTCCATTCTTTAAAATGCCTTCAAGGTATATTGCCCTTAAAAACGAAAATCTCTCTAGCTCAAACGCTCATTCAACCCATCATAGACTACGCTGACGCCTGTTACTTGGATGCTACGGAGGAGCTTCTAAATAAGCTTGAGCGCTTGCAAAACTTGTGTATACGTTTTATCTTTGGTCTTCGAAAGTATGAACATGTCTCTAAATTTCGCAACGATCTCATGTGGCTCCCTATACGCTTTCGAAGGAACACTAGGATTTTGTGTCTGCTATTTAATATTCTACATTGTCCAACAGCACCATCTTACCTCCGCGAGCGATTCAGCTTTGCTCGTCCACCTTCAGCGCCCTGTCGTTCCCACCTAAAAACTCTTCTAAAATTCCCTAGCCACAAAAGTGCCTCCTATTCCGACTCTTTCACTATATATATATATATATATATATATATATATATATATATATATATATATATATATATATATATATATATATATATATATATATATATATATATATATATATATATATATATATATATATATATATATATATATATATATATATATATATATATATATATATATATATATATATATATATATATATATAAGTCGCGATAGCCGAGTTGTTGGGTGGTCGGAATTTCGAGTCGAGAGACCCGAGTTCGATCCCCAGGTGGCAGTACCAATGAGTTTTCAAAAACTTATGTACGAATTTCATCGTTGGCTTGGACATAAAGGCGGCGACGGACTCACCACCTGTCACGTTGTCCCGAAAATATCTTCGGTGGAAGGTGGGTCAAAGGGACTTAATTGTCTAGACTTGACCTCTGTCTACCCCCGTATTGGGAATTGCGTGAAGATATTTATATATATATATATATATATATATATATATATATATATATATATATATATATATATATATATATATATATATATATATATATATATATATATATATATATATATATATATATATATATATATATATATATATATATATTGATATGTATGTACGTATATATATGTATGTATGTATGTGTGTATGTATATATATATATATATGTATATATTTTAATGTATTTAAGTATGTAATATGTATACATATGTGTGTATATCTGTGTATATATGTATATTGTATTTTAGATTATTGAATATGCATTTTTTTTGTACACCATTGTCTACCATTTTGTAACCAATTTCCAGTCACAGGTCTGCTGGAAGAAATTTCTATAGAAATAAGCAGGTCCTTTGTACAAATTAACCTCATAATTATATATCCACTTTTTTGTGTCTTCTGTGTACATAATTTATTACATAAATAAATAAAATAAGTAGCTAAAGTACTTGTGGTATGGAATTAGAAGCAACTAATATACTGCAAACGCCCAGCTCCAAAAAATGCAGGAAAGTGATTTTTTACATTGACCTGACCGGGAATCGAACCAGAACCTCTCGAACCAGAGCTTGCGACCCCAAAAAAAAAACGTGTACGTCACTTTACCTATAATATATTTGCATTCAAATCACATTAAAATGTAGTCCCATGTATGTGTCCCTTACCATGCGTTAGTTGAACATATGCGTTCAACTAACGCCTTCTAACTAATAATAGCACGTTTAAGTGTCACGGTCCTCGCACACATCTTATAACTCTTTCAAATCAATTCCATTATTTTTACGAAATTAAAGTCCAGTATTAGGAAATGCTTGAAGATAAATCATACTTAATTATTTTAATTGCACTGAAGAGAAAAATTTCAATCATTTTTTCGTGGAATACGTAAAGTTTAAGGAAGCTTTCTTTTTATTAAGGTTCTGTTTTCGGATCACACTTTGTATAATTATTCTTTTATAAATTTCTAACAAAAAGCAATCACTTTAAATTTATAAAAAATATGATTAAAATATATTTACGTATCTATCGTATTTTGCAATGCAGGGGTAGGCAGAGATCTAGAATTTAGACCTTTCGACCCACCTTTCACCCAGCTTCTTTTGGGATAACGAACAGATGATAAGCCTTTTTTTCTTTCCTTTTTTTTATTTTTTAAGCAGGCACTTCTGTAATGAATTTATAACGGGTTCCGTAGGATCGGAACGCCGCGAAAATCTCAATGCGCCGTTAATATTTAAATTAGCACTGATGTCGAAATTTTTATGGCTCTCTGAATCAAAAATTATACGAACTGCATGATATATTGTGCCAGTTAAATAACCCATTAAGCGCTGCTTTTAAAATCTTATTATTTTTGTAGTGGACGTTTTTCTTGTGGTTGACGACTTCCATGGGCGGGAGGTAACAAACCGGTTTTCAAAGTCGCCTGGTCTATGTCCCGGGTTCGATTCATAGACGGTTTAATGTAGAAAAACACTTTTCTTTGCTTGTGTTTGTAATTCCGTTTCCATACTTTAAATAATTAAAAACGGCTGAACTCACGTTTGGTCAAAGGGACTTAATTGTCTAAACTAGATCTCTGTCTATCTGGGAATTGCGTGAAGATACTTATTTATTTATAACTCACGTTTAAACAATCGGTGTAGGTACCGACTAAGTTCGGACCTGTCGATGGTCCTTCATCAGGGTGAGTGGGATGAGTTCGCGGTCGCATCTCGCACAGCGTGAAACTGAAGTGAATTAAGCCTTTTTTAATTATTT
Source organism: Sericinus montela (assembly GCA_029286605.1). Classification (NCBI taxonomy): domain Eukaryota; kingdom Metazoa; phylum Arthropoda; class Insecta; order Lepidoptera; family Papilionidae; genus Sericinus; species Sericinus montela. The sequence goes on along the minus strand of JAGSMR010000117.1, from coordinate 653,163 downwards.
AACGAGTACTTTAGCTACTTATTTTATATCAAAGTAATGTATGTGATGTTGTCCCAATCTATTTATCTGTAACGAATGAAAAAGAAAATATCAAAAAGAAAAGTCTATTTATATTTATTTATATTTTATATTTATTTATAAACCACAGCTTCTAGACGTGAAAATGCCCGCAGTACACGGAAATCGATTAAATGTCGGGTATTAAGCGTGAAGATATTTATTTATATAATACCTTCGGCTTGGACGGTGTTTGTGTTACCACCTATGACGTCCCAAATAAACTACGTTGGGATGCGGGTTGAAATTGCTTAATTGTCTAGACATCTGTCTATTGCTGTATTGTGACTATGCATGAAGTAAGTTACGTTAGAATTCACCTCTTTATTTATTCCCGTGGGTATCACAAGCGAAAAGGCTAAAACCCAGAAAAGGTAGTCTACCACTTAAAAGCGCAAGAAAATTCCTGTAACTGACAAAAATCTAAATAAATCATTCCATCATCAATCGCCATACTTGGAAAATCAGTGTTGCAGTATTAGGTTTTCGTCTCTTACCACCAACCAGGTACCACGTCTCTTTCAACATCAATTGGAAGAAAGGGGTGATATACTCACCGGTTACACGACTACATCTTTATACTCAGAACATTTCGTTTTAAAATATATTTAAATATAACTGTAAGTCATAAGTAGTAGTAGTAAAGTGTAGTCATAGTATATTACAAAGATTGCTCTGATCCCAACGTAAGAATCAGAAACAACGAAGATACCAGGCTCGAAAAAATTTAGAGAAATTTAGAAAAATTTTGAACCAAGTCTTGAATCAAAACCCGGCACCACAGAGCTGTCGACACAATGATAACCTAAACATACTGTGGACTACATACTGTGGATAACGCATCCTACAGCGAGCGCTCGTAAGTTGTCTCTGACTCAATAGAAAAATTAACACACACAAATGCATGATTCAACCTTGCCTATAATTTAATTAGCTATACTTGCAAGTTTTTCATCTCGCACTATGTCGAACCCAGTACTGAACACTAAGTCTAGTAGTTAGACTCCAATCCATCCATCAATGATAAATAATTAATTATTCAATCTAGTACCCGCCGCCTACATTCCTGATCCGATGTCAGTTACTATACGCTTTACCTCTCTCTCGTTCTAAAAGTTACCAAACCCTTGTCAAAATACCAATCTTTGAACATAGGTATCCTTTAATCCTTTATAATCATATTCACACAAGTAATACCTGGTTATAGAGGTTAGTCTAAGTTTATCTGTAACTTAGTTATTTGTAACCTTTTATAGTTACTTGATAAGTTTATAAATAGATTTGTTAAGGTAGTAGAGCCTTTTCTGTCTAGGAGTCAGTAACACATACGTAACGGCCTAAAAAATTCCATACATGACATAGTTCTCCCATAAGGGATGGATTGGATTTTTCACGCTTGGTAAAAGGAATGGCGAGCGTAATGTGACCTAACAACATGATATTTTTGGAAATAGTTATCCCACAACCTAACCGTAGTAATGAGAATATTATCCGAAAAAAAAAAACAAAGAATAGATTCGGTCTTTTGTTATCAAATAATAATAAATTTTTCAGCATTATTTTTTTCAATTTAGAAGTTTCTTAAAAAAAAATTGACACATTAGAGTTATTAAGAACTGGGTATTACACTCAGCTTCATCAGCGTGAAGATCACCGAGATACTCTTTCCTTGTTGTTTTTCATTATATCTTCACGCACTGCACTAGTTCAGTGCAAACTATCTGACGAGTTTACCGGAGAGAACAGATCGCCATGTGCCATGATTCTTACATATCTGTTTCGCTTCCCGTTAACTATTACCTTCATGTACGAACTTCTAGTTATCTGAATGTTCTTGGCCTTTCTCTTATCAAGGAATGCTCATATATTCCAGTAATTCTTTACTTTCGCACTGCATATTTTCTTTGACATTCGATGTTTACTCATTTCTTCAACGTGCTCAAACCACCGAACATGCCCCTGTCCATTCTTTACTATCCAATCTTGATGTTTTAAAAATACTAAAAGTTTTCCTTTTAGTATAATATGTTTTAAGCAACATAATTAGAACTTCCGGCATTTTCCTTGCTAGTTACTACTTGTACTTTAATTCTTAGAACTTTACAAAGCAATTCATGTCTAAGTTCGTCCTTTGAAGACTGAGATATGAGAACCATTGAAAGTTTTAAATACCTGGAAACCTTTCTCTGTATCCCAATACTGTGAATAGATACTATTCGCTTTAAATATATTTACTTCTAACTTTCTAGTTATATAAATATAATACTGTAATATAAATTCAGGTTTAAAAATTATATTTAACACATTAAACACATTTTTATACTATTTTGTAAAACAAACAATAATTTTGAATTTGTGTTACATACTTCTCGGTAGTCGCTTACGTTCGGCCTATGACTGTGTTCTGGGGTAAGCAGAGGTCTGGATAATGAAGTCCCTTCGACCCACTATTCACCAAAGCATAATAGGTAGATGTCGAACATATCACGGTCTTAGTGTCCGAGCTAAAGATACAATATAATTACATAATCCCTTAAAGGGTAACCAAATAGATCAGATCGCCAAGTGCTGTTACACTGAATCCTTACATACCTCTTTCGCTTCTTACTCACTCATCATTTTCTACATATAAACATCTCACACAACTCGAAGATTCAACATTCAGCTACGAAGTCGGGGTGTCCTTCAAGTTAAGGGTTGCTTAAGACCTTGAGACACCATTTCCAGCCGATGTTGTAAAATATTCCCAATACTGGGGTAGACAGAAGTCTAGAAAACTAATTCAACGGTCATTTGGGACAATCTGATAGGTGGTGGCCTATCACCGTCTTAGTATCCAAACCAACGGTACAATATACTTACATAGAAGAATGTTACACAGATAAATATTTATATACACATATAAACATCGGAATCGAGTACAAATATTCATATTCATCACATTGATACCTGAAATCTGAATTTACTAACCCTGTAATAGTAATAGCTAACCCTGTATTCGTCTAAGGCAACCGTTTCAACGTCTGTGAAAACGGAAACTATTTCTCTGCGTCAACCGCTGACACCTTTCCTACTTCTGTAGTGCAACCAAAAATTTATATTGTTTTGTGAAATTCTTACAATATTTGTTTTGTTAGCCATCGAGTTCCGAGCCCCTGTATTCTGCACGAAACAGTTCAAATTATTATTTTTTTTATCTTAGAGATGGAGACCTAAAAACCGGTGAATACACCACGCTTCCACGGAGGTAGCATCCATCACTCTTGGCACGAGTCAAAATGGAACACATACTGTTTGTGCCGAATAGTGCATTGTTTGGAAAACATTCAAGTGAATCTCTCATTCTGATGTGTTGATTGGTTTTGCTAAATGAACAATTCATTCGAACCAAATCGTCTTGTTCTTAGTGAAACTAATCCCGATAGGAGCAAACACTTGTGAGATGATAATGAATATGTGCACACGAGTCATGCAAATATACAATTTGAACATTTATCTATGTAAATATCCATACGTTTAAGTAAAGCGTACAGTTCCTAGTATTATAGTCGCGATAACCGAGTGGTTGGGTGATCGGAATACGAAGCAAGAGACCCGAGTTCAATCCCCAGGAGGCAGGCTCGTACCAATGGGTTACGAGTAAAACCTTACGAGTATGTATTAATGGTGGTGAACTATATCGTTGGCATGGACATAAAGACGGCGACGGGCTCACCACCTATCACGTTGTCCCGAAAATATTTTCGGGGGAAGGTGGGTCAAAGGACTTAATTGTCTAGACTACCCTACTCTGTCTACCCCTGTATTGAGAATTGCGTGAAGATATTTATTTATATTTATTTAGCTTAAATTTCAAGTTTTCATCTAGCACTATATCGAACCCAGTACTGAAGGCTAAGTCTAACTACTAATCCATCAATGATTAATAATTAATTATTCAATCTAGAACCCGCCGCCAACATTCACGATCCATTTTTAGTTACTATTACTGAACACAGATCGCTTTACCCCTCTCTCGTACTAAAAGTTACCAAACCCTTGTCATAATATCAATCTTTGAACTTAGTTATCCTTTAATCCTTTATAATCATATTCTGGTATAGTTAGTTCCTAGTTACACGAGTTTAGTCTAAGTTTATAAATAACTTTGTTATTTGTAACCTTTTATAGTTACTTGATAAGTTTATAAATAGATTTGTTAAGGTGGTAGAGCCTTTTCTATCTAGGAGTCAGTAACAGATACATAACGACCTGAAAATTCCACTGTGAGACATAGTTCTCCCATAATGGATGGATTGGATTGTCACGCTTGTGAAGAGGATTGCCGAGCGTAATGTGACCGGACAATATGACAATATTTTTGGAAATAGTTATCCCACAACCTAACGGTAATAAGAGACTATTATCCGAAAAAAAAAATAATAGATTCGGTTTTTGTTATCAAATAATTAAGAATAATGTTACTATAGCCGAGTGGTTGGGTGATCGGAATTACGAGTCAAAAGACCCGAGTTCGATCCACAGGTGGCAGGCTCAAACCAATAGGTTTTTCAAAAACTTATGTACGAATTATATCGTTGGCTTGGACATGAAGACGGCGACGGGCTCACCACCTGTCACGTTGTCCCGAAAATATCTTCGGTGGAAGGGGGGTCGAAAGGACTTAATTGTCTAGACTAGACCTCTGTCTACCTTGTCTACCCTGTCTTATTTATTTAAAAATAATTAACAATAAAAAATTCCTCAAGATTGTTTTTTTCAATTAAGAAGTTTCTAAAAGAAAATTTGACACATTAGATTTATTAAGAACTGAGTTTTACACTCAGCTTTATCAGTGTGAAGATCACCTTTAGAAACTAAACACACTTTACTGTGGCACTCTTTCCTCTATCTTGGTTGTTTTTCATTATATCTTCACGCACTGCACTAGTTCAGAGACTACCTGGCGAGGTTACCAGAGATAATAGATCGCCATGTGTCAGGATCCTTACATATCTGTTTCGTTTCCCGTTAATTACTGCCTTAATTCGACGCCTTAACTTAATTGCCTTAAACGAACTTCTAGTTATCTGAATATTTTTGGTCCTTATCTTATCAAGGAATGCTCATATATTCCTGTTATTCCTAACTATCGCACTGTATTTTTTTAACATTCGATCTTACTCTTTCCTTCAACGTACCCAAACCATCGAACAAGCCCCTGTCCATTTTTTACTATCCAATCTTTGTTTAAATATACTAAAAGTTTTCCTTTTAGTATAATATGTTTTAAGCAACATAATTTGAACTTCCGGCATTTTCCTTTCTAGTTATTACTTATATGTTTACTCCTAGAACGTTACAAAACAAGGCATATCTAAGTTCGCCCTTTGACGACTGAGATATGAGAACCATTTAATGTTTTAAATACCTGGAAACCTTTCTCTGTATCCCAATACTGTGAATATATACTATTCGCTTTAAATATATTTACTTCTAGCTTTCTTGTTATATAAATATAATACTATAATGTATATTCAAATTTATAATGTATATTTAACACATTAAACACATTTTAATATTATTTTGTAAAACAAATAACAATTTTGAATTTGTGTTACATACTTATCGGTAGTCACTTACGTTCGGCCAGTGAATGTGTTCTGGGGTAAGCAGAGGTCTGGAAAATGAAGTCCCTTCGACCTACTATTCACCGAAGCTTAAATGGGTGGTGGTGATCATGTCGCCGTTTTAGTGTCCGAACTAAAGATACAATATAATTACATACATAAATATTGACATAAACACATATACAAAATATTTTCGCCCGTAATCCCCTACGGGGTAACCAGGGAGATTAGATCGCCAAGTGTCATAAACATTTTCTCTATGTAAACATCTATGAATTGAGTATAAACTTTCATATTCATCCGCCAGCTATGAAGACGAAGTATTCTTCAAGTCAAGGATTGTTTAAGACCTTGAGACACCGATTCCAGCCAATGTCGATAAATATTGACGTAAATAAATAAATATATAAATATCTTCCCGCACATTCTCGATACTGGGGTAGACAGAAATAGTAAAATAGGTCAACACAATGGACGGAACGTATGGGACAACATGATACGTGGCAACATTTCACCGTCTTAGTGTCCATACTAACTGTATAATTTATTTACATAGAAGTATATTCCACAGATAAATATTTATATACACATATAAACATCAGAATCGAGACACATACAAACATTCATATTCATCACATTCATATCTGAAATCTAAATTTAAAGTTCACAAATAAGCTTCCATTTTTAAATTATTACAGTAATAGCTACCCTGTATTCGTCTAAGGCAACCGTTTCAACGTCTGTGAAAACGGAAACTATTTGTCTGCGTCAACCGCTGATACCTTTCCTACTTCTGTAGTGCAACCAAAAATGAATATTGTTGTTTTTATAATATCTGTTTTGTGAGACACCAAGTTTCGAGCTCCCTTGTTGTACACGCAATAGTTGAAATATTAAAACTCTTTATTTTTAATATTTATTTTGGATGATATTTATCAGCAACGATTTCATAAATGAAAACGAAATTCTAATTAAAATACGAGTAGTAAAGACTAATTCGGAGATAAATAAATAAATTTACTATATTTCTTTCCATACTCTTCTTTTCATAATTTTTACAATTTTCTATATATACAATATTCCATAATCACGACAGCCAAGTAGTTGGGTGATTAGTATTCGAGTCAAGAGTCCGATTCCCAGGTGGCACGCTCGTACCAATTAGTTTTTCCAAAAACTTATGTACAATTTTTGTCATTGGCTTGGATGTAAAGGCCAGAGCGAGCGAGTGACAAACAATTAAAAGTATGTTTTGTTTTTATGGTGTTTTAAAAGGATTAATAGGCACAATATTATTATTGACTGCCTACAAAAGTAAGTAAGGTTGCGGGTTCGAATAACGATTTGGGTAACATTTGTGTGATGAATATGAATGTTCGTACTCAAGTCATGGATTTTTAAATGTATGTATGAATATTAATCTTCACGCAATCCCCAATACAGGGGTAGACAGAGGTCGAATCTAGACAATTAAGTCCCTTCGACCCACCTTCCACCGAAGATATTTTCCGGACAACGTGATAGGTGGTGAGCCCGTCGCCGCCTTTCTGCCCAAGCCAATATAATTCGTAAGTAAGTTTTTGAAAAACTCATTGGTACGAGCCTGCCACTTGGGGATCGAACTCGGGTCTCTGGACTCGAAATTCCGACCACCTAACCACTCGGCTATCGTGACTTATGAATACTAATGAATATTAATCTATGTAAATATATATCTATATAAACGTGTGTACCGCGTGACTTGGTCACTAATACCGGTGATGGGCTCACCAACGGCTATGTTGGCCCATGCTATCATAAAACATTACAGTGAAAAGTGGTTACCAGTGGTAAAACGAGTATTTGAGTAGAAGGCAATGGAATTAAGAGACTCAAGTGCCCAGGAAGTAGAATAGTACGTTTTGTATCGCCGGCCTGAACACTGTGACGGACTCACTTACTGTCACGCTATTATAAATTAAGCTCCAGTGAAATATAGATCATGTGGGCCTAATTGTACTTATCCGACTATAAATAGAACTTTTGGAGCATTGTACAAATATTGCAACAACGGACTCAATACGTCCCTAGTGTAACTTGTGCTAGTGTAAGTACTGATATCTTGTCACCTCTCTGTGAACGAGTGGTGTACAAGCTATGTACAAGTATATATATAGAAAACCACCTTTTCTATATTTTCTCGGGGCTGGGTTTTTTCCGTACCTTCATTAATACTGATACCGATTACGATGATTGTGCTATGACAAGTGATTTAGCTACTTAGTTTGGGATCAGAGCGATATCAATTTATGTATTTATTTACAAATTTCTTCACACAAAATTTTTAAGTCAGTAAAAAATTTAGCAATTTATTTCACGTCTCAGCGAACGACCTTCTCGATAGCACTTTACATATTTATGGCGTGAAACAACATGTTGGCTTTGCACAGAGTACCAAAAATACTACTTAAAGAGCATATTTAAATATTTATTTCCCACACAACAAATAAGTTCCATTTTTCAAAATAAATATTTACATTCATTTCTCATAAAAATTTAGTATGATGTGATCGCTTACCATTGAGCGAGCAAATACTCAACTACGTCCTAAAAAAATATTTTGCACGTTTAAATTCAAGCATAATCACTACTACAAGCATTCCTTTCTGTACGTGAGACACATTCATAAATTTAGTACTCGTGTTGTGTTCTATTGTATTCTGTTCTGTTTTCTTCTGTTATATTCTATTCTGTTCTGTTCTGTTCTGTTCTTTTCTATTCCATTCTATTTTTTCTATTCTATTACATTCTATTTTTTCTATTCTATTATAAGTCACGATAGCCGAGTGGTTGGGTGGTCGGAATTTCGAGTCAATAGACCCGAGTTCGATCCCCAGTTGTTAGGCTCGTACCAATGGGTTTTTCAAAAAAAAAAACTTATGTACGAATATCGTTGGCTTGGACATAAAGACGGCGACGGGCTCACCACCTGTCACGTTGTCCCGAAAATATCTTCGGTGGAAGGTGGGTCGAAGGGACTTGATTGTCTAGACTCGACCTCTGTCTACCCCTGTATTGGGAATTGCGTGAAGATATTTTTTTTTATTTTTTATTATATTCTATTTTATTATTTTTAATTGTTAGCCCTATTATAATGTGATCCTTCTTGTAGTGAAATTTCGCACTCTATATTTTTTTCACATGTAGGTCCCAGCACGCTTTAATGCATTTTTCTGTTCAGATTCTAACACTGTGATATATACTGTAATATAGAAATTGATACTTAGACCCAGTTTGTTTCAGTCTTTAATCGGAAATAAAATCAAGAGACCTGAGTTCAATATTTAGGAGGAGGGCTCCAACCAATGTATTTTTCGAAAATTATGAACGATTCGTATCACTGACTAGAATTCAGATAGCTAGTTGTGATGTGCTAAAGCTCGCTACTTGTCACGTCGTCCCAAATAAGCTAGAGCAATATGTCGGTCGATATATCACTCTATCATATTAAAATTCCTAACCTTTCACCACCCTAATAATAGAAAATGCTTGAAGATAAATTATACTAAATTATTTAAATTGCTTTGAAGAGAAAAATGACAATATTTTTTTTTGTGGAAAATGTTAAAAGCAAAGTTTAAGAAAGATTACTTTATATTAAGGTTCTGTTTTCGGATCACACTTCGTATATTAATTCTTTTATAATATTCTAACAAAAAGCAATCACTTGAAATTTATAAATTTATAAAAAATATCTGCTTATGTAACATCAATAATTTATATCTCGTATTTCCCAATACGACAGTAAGCAGAGGTCTAGACAATTTAGTCCTTTCGAGTTGGAGTTCGAGTTGGATTATCGGAATTCGTGTCGAGAGACCCGTCTTCGATCCCCAGGTGGCAGGCACGTGCCAATGGGATTTTCAAAAACCTATGTACGATTCATATCGTAGGCTTGGACATAAAGATGGCGACAGGACCACCACCTGTCACGTTGTCCCAAAAATATATTGTACCCTTGTATCTCTGTCTACCTCTGTATTGGGAATGTCATGAAGATAAAAGTTTTTTCTATCTTTAATTACATCGTATCCTTTCCTCTGCTACGTGGTGACGAAATACCTACTTAAACTAACCTACTTACTACCCGTGGGAATCGTAAATAATGACAAAGAGAAAAGCTTTGAAAATTCCGTAGGCTACTGACCGATGGTGGGATACATTATGGCGGACCATCTTGAAAAATATCAGTTCAAAAGTTTCTGGGTAGAGATCTAGACAATTAACGTGGGTCGACCTTCCAATGAAGATATTTTTGGGACAACGTGGCAGATGGTGAGCACGTCGCGGTTTTTATGTCCGAGCCAACGATATTATTCGAATAATAGTTTTTGAAAAAACCCACTGGTACACGCCTGCCAACTGGGGACCAAACTTGTGTCTCTTGACTCGAATTCCGATAACCGAGTGTTTGGTTTCGTGACTGTATGTTAATGTGATTGCCAATACACTTTAGAAGAGTGGCGATTATAATAAACCCTTCCATAAGGGAGTACAGGAGAGGCTATATCCTCCCGTGAACTTTCACATGCCTTTACGATAATGATGAAATAAGTTTTACTTTTTACACACGATACTTCTTCTTCTACTTCTTCTTTACAGCCTATCAAAAGTCCACTGCTGAAGATAAGCCTCCGCTAAAACTTTCCACAGTGAACGGTCCTCAGGCACCTGCTTCCATCGACTTCCCGCAATATTTTGCAAGTCGTCGCTCCATCTCGTGGGGGGTCGTCCAACACTGCGTTTGCCTGTACGAGGTTACCTTACCATTTCATTATTATTACGACTAGTTGGTTAGTCAATAAAATACGCTTTTATCATGTATATTTATATCTTCACGCATTTGCAAACTTTAGCTTTTAACTCCGAAACATTTCTGTTTTCGTTATTTCGACTACAGTTACGTTCCTAATAATAGTAAAATATTCCAATGACATCCAGATCAAAGAAGTCATCCGCGCAGCGTCCGTTGCATGCGTTTGATGTCGGCGACATGTCGACAACATTTTACAACTTGTGACGTTTTCACGCAAACATTTCAATATTTTATTTTGTTAATTAGGTTACTAAAATTTTGAAACAAAATTAAATACGATTTAGGTATAAACTTAAGGTAAGGTTTTAATTAAATAAATTATTAAGATTAGAAGAAACTTTTTCATCCAGTCATTTTCATCATTTCAATAAAAATGATAAAAGTAAAGTAAATAATAATAACAGCAGAAAAATACATTCATTTTTATTTTCTGGTTTAAAAGTACTGTAATGGAAAAAAAGTTTCTTTACTCAGGACATTAACTTTTTAAGCGGATATGATGCGGGAACGGAAATAAGATTGTTACAAAGTTACCCTCTGTTATAAGAAGGGGTTTAATACGACGAAAAAATCAAGATTTTTGAGAATAATAGGTTTAATTAAAAAAGGGTTGTTATCTTTTCTGTCCGAAACTGTACTAATTATATCTCTACTGAATTAAAACTGTATTAATATCTGTTTCACATTGTAATATTAACTATTCTAATAATTTCCCAATTAAATATGTGTATTTAACACACAACGTGGATAACTTCGTTGCAATTATAAAAAGATGTAATAAAACCATGTGTTGGTAATGTATATTTTTTATTTATTTATTTATCTTCACGCTCAATCCCTGACGGGGTAGCCAGAGAGAACAGATCGCCAAGTGTTACGATCCCTACATACCTCTTTCGCTTCTTTCAGATTCATTATCTTCTTTGTACATGCCCCGTCAAGGTATTCGAGTACTCTTGACCCCCCCCCCCCCTCTCTCCGTGGGTAATGTATAAATTTAATATTATATCAGATTTTAATTATTTATTATTAACTTTAATTGATTCATTTAAAATTAAAAAAAATATCTAAGAGTTTTTCTTCTGTTTGTTTTCATCTATGACAGGCTCATTTGTATTAGTCACTTTACCAATATTGGGAAGAAAAGCCTAAGTTGTCTATACCTTCCAGAATTACAACAGTAAATAATATTACACACAAAATAATATTTGATTACATCATATACTACAGATGCAAGTATTTCATTTAGATGCAGCATTCCAGAGATGATTATGAGCCGCGTTGAAGCGAAGGCTAACCAGCGTATGATTGCGCGTCTGTCGCGGAAGCTGGAGCAACCCTTTATTGCACTATAAGATAGGGGTCTGGATTTAATTCCCTTCGCGTCGTGCGTGTGTGTGTTTGTGTGTGAATGTAATATGTGTAATTACAAGGATATACTACAATGTATAATACATTTTAGTTCTTATTCTCAAAAATGTTGATTTTTTTCGCCATATTAAACCCTTTCTAATAACAGAGGGTTACTTTGTAACAGCCTTATTTCCGTTTCCGCATCATACAATGTATAATATATTGTAGTGTAAAAGTGTCTCAAATCTTTATAATATAAAATATAACTAGCTAAACCCGTTCATGTTTATGTGCAGGTCAGACTTTTATCTATTACTAGCTTCGGGAATTCGAGTCGAGACACCCGAGTTCGATCCAAAAGTGGGAGACCACATAGTTTTTTTTTTTTAAACTTATGTATGATTTTTACGTCGCCGTTTAATGCGACTTGGACAAAAAGACGGCGATAGGCTAACTACATGTCACGTTGTCCCAAATATAATGTCTTCGGTGAGAGATGGGTCAAAAGGATTTGTCTGGACCTATATATACCCCAATATTGGGAATAACAGGAAGATATTAAAAAAAAAACAAATTTTAGCACACGTCGAATAAGATATCAAACAGATATCCATAGTAATCTTTTATAGTATAATATACATATTTTCTAACTAATTCCAAAATGGGAGCGCACTAAAATAACTTTTATAGACATTTTTTTTATATTTTGGGCCACGTTATTGTAATTTAAAGAGGAATCTATGATATAAAAATATATAGCCTCTGTTATTTGTTGAACTTTCTATTGTTAAAAGATTTTTTAAAATCGGTTTAGTGGTTTAGGTCTGAAAGTGGTTTAGGCGTAACAAACACGTTCTAACTTTTTTCGCATTAATAAAAATAGGGTAAGTAAATAAAAACATTCTGCGTAAAAATAAATTCACTGAAAAACTACGTTATCCCTACTTTAAGTAAGTAATAGAGATAAATTATCTTTTATACATGAATCAATTCGGCACAATGGTACTTTTTATCTATATTTATTTAGTAATCTGTGCAAATATTGTTTTTATATTTGAAAACAAATTAGTAAAATTAGTAAGTAATCTTTGAAGATAGTAACAGTAAATAAGTCACATATATCAGTTGTTAGATAACACCAATGATTGCTATAATAATTATCGGCAACGAATGACGTCACAAGCTCTAAGGGCCCGGGTTCGTTATCAGTTGGGTTAATGCAGAAGAAATTTTTTCTACATTTTCTCGGGACAGGGTGTTTGTGGTAATTTCGTTGTTTGTGATTTAATAATGCGTTTGCTTAAGCTGTTTACTTTGGGATAAGGTCAATGTATGTGATGTTGTCCCTATCTATGTATGTTTTTATATCTTCAAGTATTTTCATACTACTAGGGTAGGCAGATATCTTACAATAAGGTTCTTTCGACCCACATTTCACGGAAATTTAATCGGAACAGAGTGAAAAGTGGTGAGCCTTTCGCCGTCTCAGATACAATAGAACTACAAATACCCACGATTCGAGTAAAAGCATTGATATTCAATTAAACCCCCTAGTCGAACCCACAACCCTAAGCTTCGAAGACATGATCACTGGCATCTAGACTATCGGGTCGTCGAATAACAATAAATAAATAATAATCATAAATCTTTAATGCAAAAAAATCATCACAATAAATAAAATAAAATAAAATAAAATATAAGATATACCTGTATTTCAGGAATCTGTGTACTCTACCAACTCATGCACAATAACTTTAACAATAAAGAACCTTAAATAAGTCTTATTTAGTATAAATTTAAATGATAATTGAAGAATAATAGAATAAGTGTGCGCATGTATGTGCGTTATTTTTTTAATTTAATTTAAGTACGTTAGAAGTAATTCTTCCGTTTCAATGTAAACCAGAAAAATGAGCCAGGTACGTAAATTTTCCTTAATATTATATTGGGAAAGTGAATATATATATTAATTTTAAAGTAAAATAAATATCTTTACGCTATTCCCGATACAGGGGTAGACAGAGGTCTAGTCTAGACAATTAAGTCCCTTTTACCCACCTTCCAGCGAAGATATTTTCGGGACAACGTGACAGGTGGTGAGCCCGTCGCCGTCTTTATGCCCAAGCCAACGATATGAATCGTACATAGGTTTTGAAAAAACCCATTGGTACGAGCCTGTCACTTAGGAATCGAACTCGGAGATCTCGATTCGAAATTCCGACCACCCATCCACTCGGCTATCGTGACTACCTTCATTTTTATGTCAACTTTATATTATTTTAACATATAAAAATGTTGACAGATACGAATGAAACTTGCAGGTATGTTTCAACTTTCATCAAGTAATAAATAAATAAATATCTTCACGCTATATCCCACAGAGTAGTTAGTAGCTAGGGGTAGACTGAGGTCAGGAAATGTATAACTCCTTTCAATCCACCTTCCACTAATGAATTTTTTGGAGTCAAGGTGATGATAGGTAGTAAACCCGTCGCCATCTTTATATCCAAGTCAAAGATATAAATAGTACGTAAGTTTAAAAAAACCATTGGTGCGAGTCTTAGGGATCGAACTCGTGTCTCTTGATTCGAATTCCGATTACCCAGCCACTTAGCCAGCGTGACTATTTATTTCATCAAGTATCCCTGAGTATGTCTTACAGCAAACGTTTTCAATGCACCCTCATCTCAAATTATTTCCTGTAATAAGTTAAATTTGTTTGCGACACGTACGCGAAACGTTAACTTCGCATAAAAAATGTAGTCATGTATGTATTCTAAAAGAATTCCGATACAATTAACACTAAAATGTACCAAACTTCTAAATGCATGTTTCTAAATGCAAATTATTTTATTATAGTATTTCCTTCTTTTTATATTTATATTAGAGTTTTTGTGTTATATTTCTTACCATTATTATCAATTTGATTGTCCAGAAGTAAAAATATCTGATTTCCTCAAGAACACTTGGATCGTCTAAAATCGTCTATATGTTTATTCCTTTATTTTTACTAAGTTCTAAAAATACTGCAAAGTGGGAGTCATAAACAATCTTTATTTCTTTTTTCATATTTGTAAAATTTAAAAAACAAGACAGCGACAGGCTCGCCACCTATCACGTTGTCTCAAAAAAATGTCTTCGGTGAAACCTTGGTCGAAAGGACTTGATTCTCTGCAGCTCTTTGTATCACAGTATTGTATATGGCGTGATAATATTTTATTAAGTAATATTATTACAAAGTTACATTGCATTGTACTGCTCACGAAATCTATGACATCTCCTATCTTAAATTTGAAATCACTTGCGCTTTTAAACAGATATCAAACACTAGAGGCATTTAACGATAAATATGTACATACATATATAGGGACATCATCCCATACATTGATCTTATCCCAAAGTAAGCAGCTAAAACACACGTAATGTAAAATTAGAAACAACGAAGGTATCACAAACACCAAGACCCGAGAAAATGTAGAAAAAGTGGTTTTTCTGCACCGACCCGACTCGAGATGACGACACCTTTTTAGTAATTCTTAAAATTACATTTAAGTATTGACCTTATCGCGGTGTTAATGCCCGAGCTAACGGTACAATATACGCTGATACAATATTGTCAGCTTTCACTTTGTTGCTGACTAAGAACTCCGAAAATAACTATCCGATTTTTCTGTACAATTTTGAAGTGTGTTTTGCTGACATGCCTAGGATAGGTTGGTTTTTAATATTTTTTTATTCGTTTCAAGGCAGGACTGTTTTCCAGGCCCGTTTATTTTTATATAGGTATTAAAATTACTTTAATTTTGTTTCTGAATTTGTAAATTTTTGTTTAAGTGTTTAATTGTTTAATTTTCTCTTATTTAAATTATGCATGCAATAAATTATTCTTTCTTTTTTTCCATGGGCCACAATAGCCACTTATAATCAGATTGATTTTATGCACATTATTCACCGAACTCCCCCATAAAAAAACATTTTTGATTTATAATTATTTTTAAGTTGGTTTATTAATTTGAGGTCTTGAGTTCCTGGGAATACATTTTCATGTATAAGTCCGGGTGTATGAAAATTTGTGAGGAGAAAAATCAAACTTTCTCCGTTGCGTTATGTGTTATGTTCGTGCGAAACTTATGTTGCGCACTCAGCACAGAGTACTCTCGGCTGCATGGTAATTATTGTTTTTTTAAGTTCATCAAAATAAATTACATGTACATAATATAAATGTATCATTTATGATATCAGTATTATATATATAAAAGAAATTCCATCGTTTACCTTCATTCGCTAATTTATATATTTTATAATCGTGGGGGTCATTGTAGAAGCGTGCTCGTCGCGACCCCTGCCAGCCCTTTTCAGGGCTGCAATTCTACACAGCTGCGCACCCATGCCAACGAGGGTTAGGGCGTCCCCCCAAGGCGACGCACACCAGTTCGTCCCCGTTGGTGTGGAATGCAGCGCGCAAAGCGGCGATGGGGACCGCCACCCGTCACGCACAGCCCGACACGGCGGAAGGTGGAGGACGGAGTTCAGAGTTGGCACGTGGAATGTTAGAGGAGGCATGAGAGATAAGACGAATGAGTTGATTGAAATAATGAAAGAAAGAGAATTAGATGTCGTGTGTTTGTCGGAGACCAAACGGAAGGGCAGTGGTACTGAAGAGCTCCCTGGCGGGACGTTAGCTCTATGGTCCGGAGTCCCGGAGAGCGAGAGCGCCTGCCAGGGAGTGGGGGTGCTGCTGTCGTCTCGGTTGGTCGATGTTATGACTGAATATAAGGTTGTGAACTCGAGACTTCTCTGGGTTCGCTTTAAATTGGGACTGACGAAGTTATTCCTTTTGACTGTTTATGCGCCGGTGGCTTCGTCGTCCAGAGCTGAGCTGGAGGAGTTTTGGGAGAATGTAAGAGAAGTTCTAGACTTGGTTAGAGGAAACGAAAGAATTGTTGTATGTGGTGATTTGAATGGATTGGTTGGTACCGCTCGGCCAGGGTACGAGTCGGTGCTTGGAATGTTTGGCGATAAAAGGGTTAACGATGCTGGCAAGCTTATACTGGCTGTATGCAAGGAAAAGGGTCTTCTTGTGACAAACACTATGTTTAGTCACAAGAAAATCCATATGTATACAAAGAATGATGAACAAGAGAGAATGAGAGAAGTATGATCGATTTATTCCTGGTGGATGACCGACTGCGAAAACTGGTGATGGATACGCGAGTGTTCCGAGGTGCTGACCTGGGAACGCTACCTAGTGATTACTAGATTTAGGGGTCTGTTCGCGGGTTAGCGCCACCGGACGGCGATACCAGAACCACAGTCGGTTGGTAGCATCCGAAGCTGGAAGCTTCAGGAAGCGGACACTAGGAATAAATATCAAGCAAGGTAGCCGAAAAGCTGGACAACATTGGTGTCAGGAAAGAATGTGTGGAAGAAATATGGCAGAGCCTTAGAGATGGAATGGTTAGTGCAGCGGAAGACGTGTGTGGAACTGTGAAAAGAGGTAGTAGTAAAGGTTGATGCATGGTGGAATGACGAAGTGAAAGAAGCTGTAAATAAGAAGAAGAAAGCATGGTTAGACTACTTGGCCTCTAGTAATGATAAGGATATGAGAGAGAAGAGGAAAGAAAGATATAAGCTCCAGAAAGTTCACACGAAAGCATTGATTGAGGAAGTGCGTGAAAGGAGTAGAATGGAAGCGGACGAAAGGTTGTCGCACAACTTCAAGGAGAACTCAAACTCTTCTGGAAAGAGGTTGGAAGGACCCGGACAGCCTTAAGAATGAATAAAGTGCTTTCGGGAACCAATGACGTCCTCTCAGAAAAATCGGACCTCATGCAGCGATGGAGCGAATTTCATAGAGATGTATGCGTGTGATGATCTTAGTGAGGATCCGGGGTGACGCCGTGACTGGTACGCCAGACTCGGACCTCGATGACACTGAGGTCATCAGTATGAAAGAAATTGAATGTGCGATTAGAAGTTTGAAATGTGGTAAGGCTGCGGGACTAAACAGAGTTACTGCTGAAATGGTCAAGTATGGCGAGCCACGCGTCTGGGACAGCTTTCATCTGCTGTGCAATTTGTGCTGGCGAACGGGGCTGTTCCGGATGATTGGCGATCCGCGGTCATTGTGCCTTCATATAAAGGTAAAGGTTCACATTATGACTGCGGGTGCTATCGGGCGATCAGCTTGACCAGTATAGCAAGTAAAGTTTACTCGAAGGTTTTGACACGTAGGATGCAAGATAAATCGGAAAGATTTCTATGGGAGGCACAATGCGGATTTAGACCTGGAAGAGGATGCACGGATCAAATGTTTTCTCTCCGCATGATCACGGAGAAGCTTCTGGCTGCTAACCAGAAGATTTTCTGTGCTTTTGTGGATCTTGAGAAAGCATTTGATAAGGTTGTAAGGAAGAAAATGTGGGAACTGTTGCCGGGGTATGGTGTGGATAGTCGATTGCTAAGGGCTGTGCAGTCACTTTACTGTGACTGTAAAGCCTGTGTGCGGGTAGGCATGACCTGTCACCCATGTTTAGCGTCCAAACGGGCGTAAAACAGGGTTGTGTCATGTCTTCCTGGCTATTCATACTGTATCTCGACAGCTGTTTACAGAAGCTGAAAGATAGCTGTTTGGGTGTGAAATTGGGTGACATAAAAGTAAATTGTCTGCTTTATGCTGATGATGCAGTGCTTATAGCACCATCAGAGGCAGAACTGCAGGCATTAGTCACGTGTATGAAAGAAGAATGTGAAATTAATGGTCTCCGTTTGAATGCTAATAAAACTAAGGTTCTGGTATTTGAAAGGGACGAAGAAAGAACGAAGTACGAAATTTGGGTAAATCAGGAATGTCTAGAACAGGTGAATGAAATTGTATACTTGGGGAGTGCGTTTAGCCGGGATGGAAGATGTAATTTAGATGTGGACAGGCGTGTCGCTGCCGGGAACAAAGTCAATGGTGCCCTGACTGCGTTAATCAAAAGGCAAGGCGTTGTGAAAAGTGCACGCCTTGCAATACATAACGCAGTGTTGGTACCGACTTTGTTATATGGCAGCGAAACCTGGGTATGCCAGAAGAAGCATAAAAGCAGGTTGAATGCAGTGGAGATGCGATCTATTCGTAAAATGTGCGGCCTTACCATGGCCGACCGAAAGCGAAACGAAGAGATTCGCAATATGGCAGGTTTGAAAGATGACCTTGTCTCAAAATGGATAAGGGCGTGCTTCGATGGTTTGGGCACGTTGAGCGAATGAGTGAAGACCGTATGGTGAAGAAAATATATAGCGCGAAAGTTAATATTAAAGGTGTCGAGGTAGACCGAGATTAACTTTCGAAGACCATGTGAGCAAATTGCTCGAAGAGAGGAGGGTCAAGAGTACTCGGATACCTAGACGTGCATGTATGAAGAAGATGATGAATCTGAAAGAAGGAAAGAAGTATGTAGGGATCGTGACACTTGGCGATCTGTTCTCTCTGGCTACCCCGTCAGGGATTGTGCGTGAAGATAAATAAAAAATATAAATAATCGTTCGTAAGCAGTAGACTCTCTCTCTCTCTTACTCTCTCTCTCTAGTCCTCTTCTTACTTTCCTAACACACTCTTTCTTTTTACCTTCACGCATTTCCCAATACGAAGTAGTAACAGATGCTTATTTTTCGACAACGTGATAGGCAATGTGCCTGTCTTTATGTCCACGCCAGCGATATATTTCTGCATTAGTTTTGATAAAACTTAGCTCGTACCAATAAGCTCTTACGAGTGCTTATTGGTACGAGCTACCTTCTAGGAATCGGACTTGAGTATTTTGACTCGGATATCATTATTATAATTTTCTTATTTGTTTTTATGTTTTTGTTATAATTTTACTTAATTTCTAACTCTAATGACTTTGTTTTTTGTTTTTTAAATACAACAACGCGAGCGATATCAACATACAATTTAAAAGAAAAATTACGATAATAAATAAAAGTCACGATAGCCGAGTGGTTGGGTGGTCGGAATTTCGAGTCGAGAGACCCGAGTTCGATCCCCAGATGGCAGGCTCGTACTAATGGGTTTTTCAAAAACGTATGTACGAATTATATCGTTGGCTTGGACATAAAGGCGGCGACGGGCTCACCGCCTGTCATGTTTTACCGAAAATATCTTCGGTGGAAGGTGGGTCGAAGGGACTTAATTGTCTAGAGTAGACCTCTGTCTACCCCTGTATTGGGAATTGAGTGAAGATATTTATTATTTATTTATTTAAAAGAAAAATTCTGAAATAAAAAAAATGTGAGCCGTCATGGGACGCCTGGCAGATGTGAAATATCGTGTGTGTACAAGTAATATGCATAAAAGATAATATTATTACAGGAATGAAAAAATGAAGTACTAAGAAAATACTAATGAAAAAATGAAGTATTACGAATTTCTTACAGAATATGGTAATTTTATTTAATAAGCATTTATTTACATTTGATATAAAAATTCGATATTAATATCAAGTGGCCACAATTTAAATATTCTCTCTCTCTCTCTGTGACTTCAGTTATAGTTATATTCGATGTTTCCTCTGCCGGTATTACTGTGACGACTGGTCCATGATAACTAAACTACGTTACAAAAGTCCCGTAGTAGTAAAGTCCCGTTGTCCCGAAAATATCTTCGGTGGAAGGTAGGTCATAGGGACTTAATTGTCTAGACTTGACCTCTGTCTACCCCTGTATTGGGAATTGCGTGAAGATATTTATATATTTATTTATTACGTTACAAAAGTATTGGATGAAACATTATCAAGATAACTCACAATTACAGCATCTATAGTTGTTCCATATTTGGTAGTAGATTCTTTTGGATTGTTGTTGATTTGCAATTGAAATTCTTTTTGAAGAAATGTCATTAGTGGCATTGATTCAGCTCTTGCAAATTTACATTAAAATCTCCAGCTAATTTTAATGGTAGTTTATATTTATTCGTTTTAAAAATTATTAAACCTTTTTGACTATAAGGAAATGACCTTTCACCAGTACACGTATCTGGGAGGATGATGTACTTTTTCTCTTCGGACCAGCTAACATAATATACCACTTATTTTTTTGCATGCGAAATGGTGCAAAATAATTTTATAATGACATCTCTACATCTTATTTATGTTAATTAGTATAGAAATGTAGCTTTAAAAATATTTAATTTGTTTTATGGGTTTAATAATTATAGACTGGGTATGCCAATAGAAGCATAAAAGCAAGTTGAATGCAGTGGAGATGCGATATGTACGTAAAATGTGCGGCGTTACCTTGGCCGACCGAAAGCGAAACGAAGAAATTCGCAATACAGCAGGTTCTAGTATTTGAAAGGGATAAAGAAAGAACGAAGTGTGAAATATGGGTAAATCAGGAATGTCTAGAACAGGTGAATGAAATTTTATACTTGGGGAGTGCGTTTAACCGGGATGGAAGATGTGATTTAGATGTGGACAGGCGTATCGCTGCCGGGAACAAAGTCAATGGTGCCCTGACTGCGTTAGGCAAAAGGCAAGGCGTAGTGAAAAGTGCACGCCTTGCAATACATAACGCAGTGTTGGTACCGACTTTGTTATATGGCAGCGAAACCTGGGTATGCCAGAAGAAACATAAAAGCAGGTTGAATGCAGTGGATATGCGATCTCTTCGTAAAATATCCGGTCTTACCATGGCGGACCGAAAGCAAAACGAAGACATTCCCAATATGGCAGGTTTGAAAGATGACCTTGTCACAAAAATTGATAAGGGCGGTCGTTGATGATTTGGGCACGTTGAGCGAATGTGTGAAGACCGAATGGTGAAGAAAATATATAGCGCGAAAGTTAATATTAAAAGGTGTCGAGGTAGACCAAGAATAACTTTCGAAGACCATGTGAGCAAATTGCTCGTAGAAGGGAGGGTCAAGAGTACTCGGATACCTAGACGTGCATGTATGACGAAGATGATGAATCTGAAAAAGCGAAAGAGGTAAGTAGGGATCGTGACACTATGCGATCAGTTCTCTCTGGCTACCCCGTCAGGTATTGCGCGTGAAGATAAGTAAGTAAGTAAGTAAGTTCGATGGTTTTGAGCAAATGATCGAAGACCGAATAGTGAAGAAAATATATAGCGCGAAAGTTAATATCAAAAGTGGACGAGGTAGGCCGAGACTTACTTTCGAAGACCATGAGAGCAAATTGCTCGAAGAGGGGAGGGTCAAGAGTACTCGGATACCTCGACGTGCATGTGTGAAGAAGATGATTAATCTGAAAGAAGCGAAAGAGGTATGTAAGTATCGTGACACTTGGCGATCTGTTCTCTATGGCTACCCCGTCACTGTGCATGAACATAAAGAAGTAATAATATAGATTAGTTGACAGACTTTCAGAGAGCTTAATTAACAATCTATCATTTATATTTTTAAAAAAGGAGATAAGGTTGTCATTTCTGTTGTGTTAACACACGCACGCGGAACCTCCCACTAACGTGGCAGGTTCCGCGTGCGTGGCCATTATGCAAAAGCCTCCCTTATAGGGAAAAACTGCTGCAGTGCATTTTACCGTTATGTATGTGTGTATATGCTCTGTTGATAGACAACATACAATCATGAACCTACCTTCTTTTCGTTCATTAATAATAATCCTTTACTTATTTGTCTCCCAATAAAAACATAGTATAAAAATAGCATGCAATATAAGCATTCATTACGTAGTGGGAAAGAAGGAATCCAAACCAGGAAAAGTCCCATTATTTGGGTGGCACTAGGTCTTGACAATTATTCACATAATTCTGACCAGATTATTTACTTATCACTAATCTCAAAGACTAATCCAGTCATCCATTATCAGACAGTAATCCAGTATCGTAAATCATGTATTAAAAATTAAAGCAATTCTCTTGAGTATAATAACTATTAAGTCACGATAGCCGAGTTGTTGGGTGGTCGAGTTCGATCCCCAGGTGGCAGTACCAATGAGTTTTTCAAAAACTTATGTACGAATTTCATCGTTGACTTGGACATAAAGGCGGCGACGGGCTCACCACCAGTCACGTTGTCCCGAAAATATCTTCGGTGGAAGGTGGGACAAAGGGACTTAATTGTCTAGACTTGACCTCTGTCTACCCCTGTATTGGGAATTGCGTGAAGATATTTTTTTTTATAATAACTATTGTTATATTACATTACGTTTACGTTTACATTACATTACGACCCATTAGCCTAGTTAGTACGTGACCTTGCCTTCGACGCTTAGGTTTTCGGGTTCGAATCCCGATAGGGGAAACGTTTTTGTGGAATAAACAAAACTGTTTGTACACTAGTCATGGATTTTTACATTTCTATTTGTCTAGTTACACGTACGTATATAATATTAACTTGAACTTGTATTTAGAAGGCAAAATAGGTTTATTAACCTAGTGCGATGACCCAAATAAGCTCCGCTAAAAAGTGGGCCGAAAATAAATTTGCCTTGACCTCTATTTATTCCAGTATTGAGAAAAATGTGTGAAAATAAAGAACAATCCTCAATGCATACAAATTTCTACGCGGGAATACTATGAAAGTTTTCCCTAAAAATAACTTTTCACAATGAGGCAACATGTTTCCGACACAAACTTGTATGTTATTTGGAATGTCAGGAGTATAATTTCGCAAGTTTTCGCAGTTTACGAAATACATACTTAGTGTGTGTGTGTGTTAGTGCTCGGAATTTTAAGAATTCTGCCTTTGTAATTTCGAATACTACAAATTTAAATAACAATATTATTTCGGATTTTATCACGTTTTTTCTTTAGTTTATAAGTTGTAAGCAGTGCCGATATAACAGCCTATTTGTATTTAATATAATTGTAATTTTCAATAACACAAGTTTAATAAAAAAAGTATTTGTATACTTTGCGATTTACCAAATAATAGCGATGATTTCAAGCACCACAGTAAGTAGTGCTGATTAATATATTTATTTTATTTTGTTTCAATAAGTATTAATATATTTATGAGGCACCATAGCCGAGTGGGAGCTGGGTGATCAAATTTTGAGTCAGGAGACCCGAATTCGATCCCCAGGTGTCGGCTCGTACCAATGAGTTTTCGTAAAACCCATTGGTACGAGCCTGACACCTAGGGATCCAACTCGGGTCTCTTGACTCGAAATTCCGACCACCTAACTAGTCCGCTCTCCTAACTTTAATTGATTTTTTAAATTACTCTTTAATGTCACGATAGCCTAGTGGTTGGGTGGTCGGAATTTCGAGTCAATAGACCCGAGTTCGATCCCCAGGTGGCCCGTACCAATGGGTTTTCCAAAACCTTATATACGATTATATCTTTGGCTTGGACATAAAGACGGCAACGGGCGCACAACCTTTCAATTTGTCCCGAAAATATCTTCGGTAGAAGGTAGGTCGTAGAGACTTAGTTGTCTAGACTAGACCTCTGTATACATCTGTATTGGGAATTGCTTGAAGAGATATATACATATATATTAAAATTTTCCATGAAGAGCGAAGAAACAGGCAGAAGAAACTTTTTTTTTTATAGAAAAGGGAGGCAAACGAGCAGGTGGCTTACGTGGTAAGTGATTACCACCGCCCATGAACACCCGCAATACCAGAGGCATAGTAGATACGTTGTCGGCCTTAGAGTGCCCCCCCCCCTCCCTCCCCCCCAGAATTGGGTGAGAGGGGTGTGGGGGCCTCCGGTTACCTGCACTCACCAGACGAAACGCAGAAGTTTGTTAGACTTCTTCTTCACGCCAAAATAAGATATGATATTTTCTAGAAGAAGCTTATAAGGATTCACGTCGCTCCCAAGGGTTACTATCATTAACATATTCATTTATAATATCCATTCCTAGAAAGCTTTTCTTTAATAAATTTCTTAAGCCTGTGGATAAATAAATGTTAATTAAAAAATATTTTATTGCCTTATTGTTAAGTGTTTTACACTAAATACACCAAAATACTAAAAATAGAATATAACCTCTTAGGTAACAATAAAAGCGATGTTAACAGTAAAGAAAGAATAAAATTTACTTAAATATTCTTATAAATTTATCTGCGATGAAAGAGAAAACTTTACAAAATCAATTAATACAAAAGAAAAGCTTCCTTTCGAATTCGGTGAAAGTTTCCGTTTATGACTTTTAAAGACGGAAGCTTATAAATTTTTGTGATATAAATATTCACGTTTTCATAAATTTAATTCGAATTGGACTGCCCTTCCATATGTTTCTATTTTTTTACATACATACACTTATAACGGCCTATTAAAATCAATTGCATGACATAGGCCTCCCCCATAGGATTTGCCACAATCACGCTTGGCAAGCGAATTGGCGATCGCAGTACCAGACTACTCGCATCTCAAACGCTGCTGCCCATCTTGGGTCTGCTTATTTTGGTCTGACGTGTTTTTAAAGATGGTCATCCTGCCAAATACCGGTTGCATAACGACATTCAAGGCTGTTTCCCATAGTCGCCTCTTACGACACCCACGGGAATAATGGGAGAGGCAATATTCTTACATCGTTACCACACGGTATTTTTTATAAATAAATAGTAGGCAGAGGTCTAGTCTAGGCAATTAAGTCCCTTAGACCCACCTTCCACCGAAGATATTTTCGGGACAACGTGACAGGTGGTGAGCCCGTCGTTGTCTTTATGTCCAAGCCAACGATATAATTCGTTTATAAGTTTTTGAAAAACCCATTGGTACGAGCCTGCCACCTGAGGATCGAACTCTAGTCTCTCGACTCGAAATTCCGACCACCAAACCCCTCGGCTATCGTAACTTTAATACTAATGTTTTATACTAATGTTTAATATACTAAGGTTTAAAAGCAACGAGTTCTTTTGAAAACTAATAAGAAAACTATTAGTCACAAACAATACTGTCTTGGTGTCGAAGGCAATGATGATGATGGATATACCTTCACGCCATTCCCAAAACAGGTGTAGACAGAGGTCTAGACAAGTTCTTTCGATCCTTCCTCCGAAGACACTTTTGGATACCAGATGATGAATGTCGGCGTCTTTATGTCCAAACTAACGATGTAAATCGTAGATATGTTTTTGAAAAACCCATTAGTACTGCCACCTGGAGATCGAATTCTTGTCTCTCCACTCTCGTGAATTGATTATTATATTTATACAAGTTTGATTAATGTTTCTATGATTAAGCGTCTGAGTCAAATCCTATTCATACATGTTTTCTGTGTATGTGTTGAAGCTCGTCATAAGTATGTAGATATTTTTAGTAAATAACTAACTGTTTATAATTTATAACAAAACTAAATACATATGAAGGTAGGGACAAAATCACATACATTACTCCGATCCCAATGTAAGAAGCTAAAGCACTTGAGGTATGGGAATCAGAAACAACGAAGGCACCATAAACACCCCGGCCCGAGAAAATATACAAAAAGTAGTTCTTCTACATCGACCGGTCCGGAACGTATCGAACCCGGGACCTCAAGATGGCGACACCATGAAAACCGGTGTTTACGTCACTTTTCCACGGACGTCATTAAATCTATATTGAAAAAATAACTGTAAGTTCCCCAGTTCGAACCCGGACCATGAGATGGCGACCCTTGAAAACCGGTGTTTACGCCACTCGTCCACGGACGTCGTCAAATCTATATAGTAAAAATAACTGTAAGTTCCCCAATTAAAATAAAATTAAGTAAGATATTAAAATATTCACTTCCAATAACAGGAAATTTGTGACACAGCGAAAAAAATAAATTGAATCTCTTCTATCTATCAAATTGCTGTTTGTACGTATTCTTCTTTACTGAGTACTTCGTTCATCGTATTGAGATGATAATTTACAGCAAACTTCTATAATCACGGCTACATAGCGATGAGAAAAACTGCTCCCAAAGGACAAGTCCGCTTACAAATGGTAGCTAATTTATTACGGCGACTAGAATTAGACGCGTTCAGACTCATTGTATACATTTATTGTGATGTATTCATTAATAGCTTTGAGTATTTTCCGTCCAAATAGTTATCTATGAATTACGGAAACTTAAAGTGTTCTTCTTCTATAAATGTCCTTACTGTATAAATAATATTTTGAGATCAAACCAAAGTATTATGTAAATATAATATAGTTTAACTTCGGAAAACGTGTGTGCTTTAGACCACAGGACTAAAGTAAACCTCTTTAGCCCCATTTACACGAATGTGTGCATTTATATATAGGTATATGTATAATATAAGCATGTATATACATATACTTATATTGTTTACAAATATTTAATTTTATTGTGGGTTTTAATTGATAAATTAATATTTTTGAAGCATTGATTTCTTATTTCTGTTTGTTATTAAAGAGAAAAAATGTTTTTAAGACTTCGACTGACGTGTACTCAAAACCGCGACCTTTGCTGAACTGTGGCAACGCCAGCGACGAGCTCACCACCTGTCACGTTATCCCGAAAATATCTTCGGTGTAAGGTGGGTCGAAGGGACTTTATTGTCTGGACCTGACCTCTGTCTACCCCTGTATAGGGATTTACGTGAAAATATTTGTTAATTGTTTATGACCACTCTCTCTCTCTCTCTTTCTGTATCTTCACTATCTTTTGCCTAAGTATAAAAAAATCACTTTTTATTTATTCCAGGATTCAATTGTTTTTCTATTCCTTTAAATACTTTTAATAGGATAATCAAATGATTAGAAAAAACTAAATGTATTTGAAGAAAGGTGTGTGTGTGTGTGTGTGTGAGAGAGAGAGAGAGAGAGAGAGTACACTTTATTGCACACCATAAAAAAAGAAATATAATATGACAAACAGTCTAAGTTGTGTTGAAAGGACTTAATTTCCTGGACCACTGTCTACCACAATGTTGAAAATAGCGTGAAAATATGTATGTAGATATGTTTCCAATCTCTTTAAAATCAATTAAAATGTAGAATAAGTGAAAGTGAATTATAATTGGTGATACATCTATGATTTGTAATAGGATTCATGTAATTAATGATATTTTCTTCTTCATTCTCTCAACGGCCTGTAAAATTCTGTTGTAGTTCTGGTGTATCTTGCTCACCACTCTGACAGTCTTCGATTTGCTTAATTTTAGGTAAATTTTGCGCGGTGACTAACCATCTTTACGTATCAATTGCTATATCCAAGAAGGTCCTCAATCGCCACATAAGACACCCACGGAAAGATTAGGGGGAGGGGGTGATATTAAGTTAACTTTGATACCCACATGGCTATTATTCTTTGATACCACATGGCTATTATTCAAAAAGTAATGAAAGGAAAGGCGAAAACATTGATATAAAAATAAACGTATTCCCACTAAAGTAATTTTTAGCATTATAGATTATATTGAATAGAGAGAAGTTTAATAAAAGGCGTTAAGAAAAAATAACTGTAAGTTCCCCAGTTCGAACCCGGACCATGAGATGGCGACCCTTGAAAACCGGTGTTTACGTCACTTTTCCACGGACGTCATTAAATCTATATTGAAAAATAACTGTAAGTTCCCCAGTTCGAACCCGGACCATGAGATGGCGACCCTTGAAAACCGGTGTTTACGCCACTCGTCCACGGACGTCGTCAAATCTATATAGTAAAAATAACTGTAAGTTCCCCAATTAAAATAAAATTAAGTAAGATATTAAAATATTCACTTCCAATAACAGGAAATTTGTGACACAGCGAAAAAAATAAATTGAATCTCTTCTATCTATCAAATTGCTGTTTGTACGTATTCTTCTTTACTGAGTACTTCGTTCATCGTATTGAGATGATAATTTACAGCAAACTTCTATAATCACGGCTACATAGCGATGAGAAAAGCTGCTCCCAAAGGACAAGTCCGCTTACAAATGGTAGCTAATTTATTACGGCGACTAGAATTAGACGCGTTCAGACTCATTGTATACATTTATTGTGATGTATTCATTAATAGCTTTGAGTATTTTCCGTACAAATATTTAATTTTATTGTGGGTTTTAATTGATAAATTAATATTTTTGAAGCATTGATTTCTTATTTCTGTTTGTTATTAAAGAGAAAAAATGTTTTTAAGACTTCGACTGACGTGTACTCAAAACCGCGACCTTTGCTGAACTGTGGCAACGCCAGCGACGAGCTCACCACCTGTCACGTTATCCCGAAAATATCTTCGGTGTAAGGTGGGTCGAAGGGACTTTATTGTCTGGACCTGACCTCTGTCTGCCCTGTATAGGGATTTACGTGAAAATATTTATTAATTGTTTATGACCACTCTCTTTCTCTTTCTGTATCTTCACTATCTTTTGCCTAAGTATAAAAAAATCACTTTTTATTTATTCCAGGATTCAATTGTTTTTCTATTCCTTTAAATACTTTTAATAGGATAATCAAATGATTAGAAAAAACTAAATGTATTTGAAGAAAGGTGTGTGTGTGTGTGTGTGTGAGAGAGAGAGAGAGAGAGAGAGTACACTTTATTGCACACCATAAAAAAAGAAATATAATATGACAAACAGTCTAAGTTGTGTTGAAAGGACTTAATTTCCTGAACCACTGTCTACCACAATGTTGAAAATTGCGTGAAAATATGTATGTAGATATGTTTCCAATCTCTTTAAAATCAATTAAAACGTAGAATAAGTAAAAGTGAATTATAATTGGTGATATATCTATGATTTGTAATAGGATTCATGTAATAAATGATATTTTCTTCTTCATTCTCTCAACGGCCTGTAAAATTCTGTTGTAGTTCTGGTGTATCTTGCTCACCACTCTGACAGTCTTCGATTTGCTTAATTTTGATCTAGGTAAATTTTGCGCGGTGACTAACCATCTTTACGTATCAATTGCTATATCCAAGAAGGTCCTCAATCGCCACATAAGACACCCACGGAAAGATTAGAGGGTGGGGGTGATATTAAGTTTCTTTGATACCACATGGCTATTATTCAAAAAGTAATGAAAGGAAAGGCGAAAACATTGATATAAAAATAAACGTATTCCCAATAAAGTAATTTTTAGCATAATTCAAGATTATATTGAATAGAGAGAAGTTTAATAAAAGGCGTTAAAGAGAAAAAATAAATTGAATCTCTTCTATCTATCAAATTGCTGTTTGTTCGTATTCTTCTTTACTGAGTACTTCGTTCATCGTATTGAGATGATAATTTACAGCAAACTTCTATAATCACGGCTACATAGCGATGAGAAAAACTGCTCCCAAAGGACAAGTCCGCTTACAAATGGTAGCTAATTTATTACGGCGACTAGAATTAGACGCGTTCAGACTCATTGTATACATTTATTGTGATGTATTCATTAATAGCTTTGAGTATTTTCCGTCCAAATAGTTATCTATGAATTACGGAAACTTAAAGTGTTCTTCTTCTATAAATGTCCTTACTGTATAAATAATATTTTGAGATCAAACCAAAGTATTATGTAAATATAATATAGTTTAACTTCGGAAAACGTGTGTGCTTTAGACCACAGGACTAAAGTAAACCTTTTTCAGCCCCATTTACACGAATGTGTGCATTTATATATAGGTATATGTATAATATAAGCATGTATATACATATACTTATATTGTTTACAAATATTTAATTTTATTGTGGGTTTTAATTGATAAATTAATATTTTTGAAGCATTGATTTCTTATTTCTGTTTGTTATTAAAGAGAAAAAATGTTTTTAAGACTTCGACTGACGTGAACTCAAAACCGCGACCTTTGCTGACCTGTGGCAACGCCAGCGACGAGCTCACCACCTGTCACGTTATCCCGAAAATATCTTCGGTGTAAGGTGGGTCGAAGGGACTTTATTGTCTAGACCTGACCTCTGTCTGCCCCTGTATAGGGATTCACGTGAAAATATTTATTAATTGTTTATGACCACTCTCTTTCTCTTTCTGTATCTTCACTATCTTTTGCCTAAGTATAAAAAAATCACTTTTTATTTATTCCAGGATTCAATTGTTTTTCTATTCCTTTAAATACTTTTAATAGGATAAACAAATGATTAGAAAAAACTAAATGTATTTGAAGAAAGGTGTGAGAGAGAGAGAGTACACTTTATTGCACACCATAAAAAGAAATATAATATGACAAACAGTCTAAGGTGTGTTGAAAGGACTTAATTTCCTGGACCAGTGTTGAAAGTCTATCTACTTCGGTTGCGTGTTGGTGGGCTGGAGGGAGTGATTGTTACCTCTGCACCGCTCTCCCTACCCTCCACAGACAAGGTGGTGTCCCTCACTATCCTATCTATTTACATAGATAAATATTGACCCATAAACATGATTCGATAGAACAAGAAATACTACAAATGATATTTTAGAACCTCTTTTTACATGTAATATTGTTATATACTTCTAATTGTTCTAATTAAAAATACTTATAACCTTTTCTACGCGTAGATAACGCAGAAATCTTTCAGATGTTCAGATGTTTTCTTAAAAAATAAGGCTATCAACATCTACGGGTTTTTACTAACGAAACTCGTGCTCCATTTCTTATTGTGTACGAAATCGAAATGGCTTACGCATTTTATTGGAATCAACGATTATGATCCTTATGCTTAACATAATAAATCTCAATTAGGTATTACGTTTATGGTCCATAAATGTGAAATCTAGAATATGGATCGTTTTATGGCTTTGTTTTATAATCTACTTTTATGGGCGTGTGTGTTTATCAGGCCTTAACAGCCTCAACTAACTGCGTAAGCAAAAATATCTGAAGTGTTTACAGGGTATGAATAAATT
The DNA here is from genome assembly GCA_029286605.1 of Sericinus montela. Classification (NCBI taxonomy): domain Eukaryota; kingdom Metazoa; phylum Arthropoda; class Insecta; order Lepidoptera; family Papilionidae; genus Sericinus; species Sericinus montela. Next base: position 621,562 of record JAGSMR010000117.1, on the reverse strand, counting down.
TCTTGCCTTTAGAGATTTTGGAGAGAAACCGAAAACCTTTTTGGTCGGAAGCCAGACGTCGAAGTAACAGTTGCAGGATAAAATTCCGGGAGAGTTAAAATGCTGTAATGAATTTGAATGTTTGCACTTTAGTCTTGCACTTTAATTATTAAATAACTTTTTAATAAACTAAATATACCCTACCCTCCACAGACAAGGTGGTGTCCCTCACTATCCTCGGCGACTCTATATGTCCACTTTTACTATTGTTACTGACTGATTTTATTTACATAGATAAATATTGACCCATAACCATGATTCGATAGAACAAGAAATACTACAAATGATATTTTAGAACCTCTTTTTACATGTAATATTGTTATATACTTCTAATTGTTCTAATTAAAAATACTTATAACCTTTTCTACGCGTAGATAACGCAGAAATCTTTCAGATGTTCAGATGTTTTCTTAAAAAATAAGGCTGTCAACATCTACGGGTTTTTACTAACGAAACTCGTGCTCCATTTCTTATTGTGTACGAAATCGAAATGGCTTACGCATCTTATTGGAATCAACGATTATGATCCTTATGCTTAACATAATCTCAATTAGGTATTACGTTTATGGTCCATAAATGTGAAATCTAGAATATGGATCGTTTTATGGCTTTGTTTTATAATCTACTTTTATGGGCGTGTGTGTTTATCAGGCCTTAACAGCCTCAACTAACTGCGTAAGCAAAAATATCTGAAGTGTTTACAGGGTATGAATAAATTTCTGGCCTTTAGAGATTTTGGAGAGAAACCGAAAACCTTTTTGGTCGGGAGCCAGCCGTCGAAGTAACAGTTGCAGGATAAAATTCCGGGAGAGTTAAAATGCTGTAATGAATTTGAATGTTTGCACTTTAGTCTTGCACTTGAATTATTAAATAACTTTTTTAATAAACTAAATGTACCATAGGCTTCAACACTTGGCGATAGGCTCTTCACCTGTCTGAAATAAGCAAAAAAACTTAATTGTCTAGGCCTTAACTCCGTTTTGGGTATCAAGTAACATTCAAAGCACTTAGTTTATACCAAATTAATTAAATAAATTAACATTATAAAACAGTCTAAATAAAAATTAAGATTTATAAATAAGTAGCTTGTGACCACGACTTTTTCTGCGCTTTTTATCCAAATTATCGCTGGATGCATTGATTTTTTCAAAGTTTAGCAGACATCATGAGAGAGGATGGCTGCTAAAGTTCGTAAAAATCAATTGAAATCCAAGTCCATTAAGCAAAAATCATAAGGCAGATCATCGATTATTATCTTTTCTGCAGGAACTGTACATCTTTCCAGGGTAAAAAGTAGATTATGTGCTACTCCAGGTTATAATTTCCGTATAAATTTTATCCAAATCAGATGCTCTAGCGTGATTGAGTAAGAAACATCCATCCATCCATACTTTCACTGTTATGACCATTAACTTTTAATAGCGAGATAATAAGCTAACTACTGTGCTCAAACACTAAGTGTATGATCTCACATGTTCCTAAACTTAATATTTAATAATTATTTCCAAAACCGCAATTTTTTATTGATTTTTAAAGCATATAAGTTATGCTGAATTTCATTTCATTAAATTAAAGAGTAAATTAATTGCTATATTGAATACTCACGATTGTTGTCTCTTGGTGGAACTTCATCTTTAAACATATTACAATTCACGTTTACTTATTCTACATTTATTTCTATTGAAATACCTGACTGGTTTCACTTTTATGGCTATTTAACGTAATTTTAATAATGAAACTTTGATAATAAAATAATGAATACAAACAGGTGAATGAAATTTTATACTTGGTGAGTGCGTTTAGCCGGGATGGAAGATGTGATTTAGATGTGGACAGGCGTGTCGCTGCCGGAAACAAAGTCAATGGTGCACTGACTGTGTTAGACAAAAGGCAAGGCGTAGTGAAAAGTGCACGCCTTGCAATACATAACGCAGTGTTGGTACCGACTTTGTTATATGGCAGCGAAACCTGGGTATGCCAGAAGAAACATAAAAGCAGGTTGAATGCAGTGGAGATGCGATCTCTTCGTAAAATGTGCGGCCTTACCATAGTCGACAAGGTAGGACAAGGTAGGTTTGTAAGATGACCTTGTCACAAAAATGGATAAGGGCGTGCTTCGATTGTTTGGGCACGTTGAGCGAATGAGTGAAGACCGAATGGTAAAGAAAATATATAGCGCGAAAGTTTATATTAAAAGGTGTCGAGGTAGACCAAGACTAACTTTCGGGGAGGGTCAAGAGTACTCGGATACCTAGACGTGCATGTATGAAGAAGATGATGAATCTGAAAGAAGCGAAAGAAGTATGCAGGGATCGTGATACTTGGCGATCTGTTCTTCCTGGCTACCCCGTCAGGGATTGTGCGTGAAGATAAGTAAGTAAGTAATGCCATAAAATTCATATAAATGTGAAATAAGCAAAAATGAATTTTAATGTGTTTTTTGTGTTTAATTTATTAAGATATAGATAAACGTAAAAAAGTAAATGACTCCAGTACAAACATAACATACATTAATAATAAAAATATTGGTCCATAGCGGGATGCAATTTCGCAATCTTTAACTCCAAAGGCAGGGTTACAAACAACACGATTATATGTCTGTAGATGTAACAAAATTGTATCTACCTAAACCAAATCAAAAGGTTTTTGTTATTTTAAATTAAATTTAAAAAGTCAATCGCATTCATACTTGAAAACAACGCCGAACCAAAGACATTACGCAAGCAATACATCCGCTCGTTTGCAAACGGCTTACGAAGATATATTAGTAATTTCATGGTAGATTAAGGTTCTTGACAGTTTACGCATTCAAGATAAAACACATTGAAAATTACACGCCATTTGTCTATAGAAAACATTCTCCATTCGCTAAACGAGCAAATGTTGGTTGGAATGATTACTTGTGGTACAAACAATAGGATATAGGAATGTTTTAAAAATGAGGATTGCTTACTTCTTCCTCCTTGTATGTCTTACTAACTTCTGTCTATAACTCCGTCCGCGTATTACTTCGAAATATCCGCGGAATCTTTTAACCGCACGAAGTAAACGGCTTTTTATACCATTCCGACAAAATCCCGTAGTCTGATTCTTAGTGACTATGCCTTCGAAGTTAAATGAATACCCCTATGGTATAGAAATGTGTTTAAAATGAGGATTGCTTACTTCTTCCTCCTAGCATGTCTTCCTAACTTCTGTCTATAACTCCGTCCGCGTATTACTTCGAAATAACCGCGTAAATCTTTTACCCGCACGAAGTAAACGGCTTTTCATACCATTCCGACAAAATCCCGTAGTCTGATTCTTAGTGATTACGCCTTCGAAGTTAAATGAATCCCGCCGGAATCCGCCAGAAGTCAAGCAGTCAGTGAGAATATAGCCGGTTTTTACATGTATAGATAGATAGGGACGACATTACATACATTGTACCGATCCTAACATAAGATGCTAAAGCACTTGAGGTATTGGAGTCGGAAACAACGAAGGCACCACAAACACCCTGACCCGAGAAAATGTTGAAAACGTGATGTTTCTACTTTGAACCGTCCGGGAATCGAATCTGAGACCTCGAGGCAGACACGCCTTGAATACACGTGTTTACGCCTCTCGTCCACGGAGGTTATCGTTTGAATATCAAGCTCCAAATTTAATAGGGAATTCTTCAATTATAAAAAATTCGATGTAAAGTGTATATTAGTCGATGAATTGATACAACTTAGAGAAGGCCGGTGAACGTGCGTTTGCAACAAAGTACAGTGAGCGACAGCAGTTGGTGGGGTAAAGGTGCGCTTGGGATAGCCGTCGTTGATGATTAACTGGTTCTGTCGACCATAGCATCGCGGGAGGCGACACAAGCACGGGGAGAGTACGATTATGTGACGTCATGAACACACTTTAATTCTCTTTTGTAACGTTATAGGCGACTAATGGCAAATACTTGTAAATATCGATGATTATACCGCAATTGATTAACTCGAAAAATACCAGACCAAAATAAAGCGGCCTAAGCAGTAATCTGCTTTGTCTTAGTCTCTTTTGATATCTACAAAAAATAATATAAATCATTAGCAACGTAATATAATTAATGATACGTAAAAAAATAAAGTATCGATAGCCGAGTGGTTGGGTCTTTCGAGTCAAGAGACCCGATTTCGATTCCCAGGCGATTGGCTCTTACCAATGGTTTTTATTTCTGAACTTATGTACGATTTAACATTACCAAACTAATGTGAAATCGTCTATCGTTAATCGCTAACATTAAAACGCGACAGGCTCATCACCTGTCACGATGTCGACTTAACGGTCTAGATCTGTGTCTACCCAGTATTGGGAATGGCGTGAAGATATTAACGTAATATATTGTTTCACTATTCTGGATCTTGGTAACACTTTGACATTAAATGCCTTACATCCACTGAATATAAAATTAGTTTGGAAACACTTTTATGGCTTAGCAAATAGCTAACGCCTTTGTATTCTTTTCACTTACAAAAGTTAGAAAGTTCGTATTTGCTCGCCGAGTCTGAATGATAACACCGAGAATTTATTACAGCTTACATAAAAAGTATATCTGCGGTATATACATACATATTTTTAAAGTATTATTTAATACATAGACACAGTGAACATAGGGACAGCATCGCATAAATTGGTATGATCCCAACGTAAGTAGCTAGAATATTCGAGATGGATTGCTAAAACCGGTAGCGGGCAGCGTCTAAGGTGCTGTCTGGTACTGCGATCGCCAATCCGCTTACCAAGCGTGACGTCGCGATTCTCTGTTGCGCCCATGTCCTGCAGTAGACTTTCACAGACCTTTATGTACGTATATAGATTACAAAGATGATTTTAAAAGTAAGAACATTCAAATGGAAAAGTTTCTCTGGTACGAACATCGTCATGGTACGGCAGAAGTCACGCTTTCAAATCCCGTCCGGGTCAGATAATATTTCACGATAACGTAACGTTCAGCATAGCTTATTTGATGAACATTTACAAAAAATTTGGAATTAAGACACGTGCTTCTCGTGACAGGACGTCACGTCATAAAGTCGACGATAATACTCGGATAACGTCAGTATAGATAACCCTGCAAAATTAAAAAGCTACCCTTACGGTTATTCTACAAGTTGTTTTCAATGTATGTCAAAAGTTGTCAATTTATTATATCTTTCCAAAGGGCAGCAAAATGTTTCTTATTAACGAACTGTCAATCGAGGTGGCCGCTCCAAGTGGACATGGGCAGCCCACTTAGGATGCGTGTTGGTGGGCTGTGGAGGGAGTTTTTGCGTCGTTGCCTTCGCACCGCTCTCCGTGCCCTCCACAGCGAGATGGAGTCGCGGTGGATTATTATATACGGTTATTTATTTATTTATTTATTTATTTACACTTTATTGTAAACCTTACAAAGAAAGTTATACAAAGGGCGGACTTAATGCCTTTACGCATTCTCTGCCAGTAAATCAATCAGTATTGGTTTGAAACATAAATATAATTTGGTATTGGGTTTCGCTATGCTCCCTATCCACCGCGACTGTGGCGGCGCACCACTAATTCGACTGACATGGGGCCAAAGGGAGAGAGGAGTATCGGTATTGGTGAAGTGCCCTCCGTGGACCGAATAGTGGTCTGCGGCAAAGCCAAAGGGCGGAAATATGTTGAGTATTTTCCCATGTATAAAAAAGGCTCTTATATCGACACCACCATCGAAAACATCAGTACTAGTGTGATAAGGCTTTATAGTGATAAACTAAGGACAACGTTCCATATATTGCTCTGATCCCATCCCGGAGTAAAAGAAAAGAAGACCACAAACCTCCGTTTTTTTCTCTATTCCTTCCCGTTTCCAAACATTAAAGTAATGTACCATCAGGTATTGACAGAATATGCGTTTTTACGAAGACTGTCTTATTTTTCATATAGATCACGTTTTGATAGTCTGTGCATATTTGCCAGTCTACATTGTTTAACTCAGTTGCACATATGCTTCAATAATAGAAAAACTTTTCCTTTGCTGAAATCGATGCAGTCTCAAACTGAACGACATTTGTTACTACTGTTCAAGAAAATATTCTTTTGCACATTTGTTGATTAGCAAAACTAGCAAAGCAAAGACTGATAAAATCAAAGTTAGTTTAATTTCTATAATAAATAAAACTTATTTCGAAAATTCGAATTCGATTGAGTGGTCGAAATTCGATTGCAATTTGATTAATTATTAATTGAAACACTGAAATTATACCTGTTTGACAACAGGCACGCAGTGTTTAACACTCTTTGACATTACTAGAATTGTAAAAAAAAAATCAAATTTCAAATGATTGGCGATGAACAAAAACATCGTGATAAATAAAATTACAGTTTAATTATAATTTCGAGCAAGTCTGCACATACGCATAAGAGCGACGTATACATTCTCCTGCTGTTACTTATACCCAGCAGTGGGCATTAACAGGCCATTTTACTTCTATTTCTGCACCGTACTTAATTAAAAGGTTTTCATGCAACTCATTAAAATAGCGAACTACGTCATGCGGAAAATTAAACGCCCCTTACTTAAAAGCATTCTCGGTTCTTTGTTAATTTACTACGCGTCGAGTGTACGGATTAGAGGTTAATTATGTTGCGCTCTGAGGACGCCTCAATCAAATGCTGACTAGTTTCAGCCCTTCATACTGCAGTATGTAAATAATAAAATCATATGGCGTAACGCTACTCATTGACTTACATATATGTGTACATAAATAGGGGGAACAGTCACGACAGCCGAGTGGTTGGGTGATCGGAATTGGTATCAAGAAACCCCGAGTTCGATCCCCAGGTAGGCTCGTACCAATGAGTTTTAACAAAACGTATATACGATAAATCGTTGACGTGGACATGACAAAGGGACAGACTTATCATCTGCCACGTAAAGATCCCTGCAAAGAGTTTTTTCAAAATTAAAAACTAAGTAAAAACAGCGACAGGCTCACCACTTTCGCTGTCCCAAAATATGTCATCGGTGAAAGATTTAAAAAGGACAGTCTACACCAGTGTAGCGTCTGATCCCAATGTAATATGCTAAAGTGGTATAGGAATTGGAAACATCGAAAGCACCACATACACCCAGACCCGTGAAAATTTAGAAGAATATTTCTATCTAGAAATATAGGTTAGCCCGATAGTTCTACGACACAGGAGAAAATGTGATGGTATATTCTTACGCTTTAAAGACACGGTCAGACTTGAATTGGATGTGGTATAATATGAAGAATCAAATAACCCATTAACACTACTAGTAAATTTTAATCCACTATTACAAAATCATAGAGTCCACCCACTCCACTCTATTTCCGTAGATGTCCTACGAGGCTAGTGACTTGCACGCAATGTGCTCGCACGTTTAGCGCAAAAATCAGTTACGTTAGTCACCTGCGAACACACGAACGATGTTCGTAATAGTTATAGATCCAAAGACGCTGTGACCGATTCATACGAGGCAAGTGTGGGAAGAACCTTGGAAAACAGCGTTGGAGGTGGCGGGATAACCATCTCAAAATATACCTTAAGCAGACAGGTGACGGTCAGCAGCGACAGTGAGCTGTTGGACTTGTCTGGTACACCGATCGACAATCCACCTAAGCGTGGCCATTATAGCAAAACTTTCCTACTCGAGAGGACAAATCCTGCAGGGGACTTTAACAATGCGCCACCGGGTAATTTAAAAAGTATATTACTCTCGAAGTATAATTAGATGAATCTAAACATGCTATCTTCCGGGATCAACTGGCAAACATTGCTTAAAGTGGTTGCATCATCAATTTGTATTGTCAAACGTACGAGATTAACTAATTACTAAATCGATTACGTATTACAAGAGAATAAATTACGAACAACTTATTCTTAATTACATATTTACATACACAGATAGACATATCATCATATACATTGCTCTGATCTCAAAGTAAGGCCCTCAAGGACTCGTATTACAGAATCGGAGACAACGAAGATACAACACACACCCAGTCCCGAGACAAATTAAAGTAAATTTTTAGTCAAAAGTACATTTCCGCATTGACCCGACTGGAAATCGAACCCGGAAAACTCTTAGCTAGCGACACAATGAAAATCGGCGTGTACGCCATTCAACTACAGAGATCGTCAGTTATACATAATAACATAAGACTTAATTGCCTATTCCCTTATTCAGTTTTATTAAAAATTCTTATAAATACCCTTTAACGGTAGCTGTAATGCTATGCGATGTCTTACTTACGCGATAGTTATAGTTATGTTTTAATATTATAAAGTTAAACATAATTGTTTTGTTGTAATAATATACTATAAGAATTTTTCATCTCTTCGTATTTCATCAGCTTATTTTAGAACACGTGACATGTAATAATCCTGATGCCCATTTACTGTGAAAGCCAATAGTACAATCTATTCACATAGATATAACGCTAACAAAATATTTTAATAAAGTATGTATAAAATAATTTCTATCCCAGTGTAGGATGACTCCCCACGAGATGGAGTGACGACTTAAAGAATATTGCGGGAAGTCGTTCGATGTAGGTGGCATGTGACCGTTCTTTGTAATAGCGTTGTGGGAAGCCTGTGTTCAGAAGTGGATTCTTAGTAGCCTACTAAGAATAAGCCTACACTTCTGTTTAGATGAAGAAGATAATGACATGTTTAAGAGCTTGTCATCCATTTTCTGCCCAAGCTATCAGTCGTATACTTAAATAGGTGAATATTTATGTAAATATTTATAAGTATTTTACAAGCCCGTATGTATTTATATTTATGTATGTATAACATAATTTCAATCCCAAAACAGTGACGTTTACATACTCGTATATATTTATATAAACATTCTATACGTTATTGGATGTGGTCTAAAATAACAGTACATTTCCTCTCTGTGTACTCCGCACGACTCGCTCAAATTGAAACAAAAGAATGCATCAATCTCCTGTTTGTAAACGAATGTTGCCAGCATTGAAACTGGTTGAAAAAGTATTGACTAAAGATATATTTTCTATCCATAAAATTTATTTGATGCTTTTAATTTTATTTTCATTTTCTTCTTTTCTATATCATAACAAATACCTCTTAAATGACTAATAGTTTAGTTCTAAATTAGCCTTTCGGCTTAAGTTGCTGTCTGCGAACATAACGTATCGAATTCGCCGTCCAATTATTATAAGCCACTCCCGATATCTTGCAACTTAGTTTAAATGATTAAAAGGAATACCAGCAATCTTAATTTAGCTTTAATAATAAATTTTTGTAAGGAATACATTAATAAAAATTTATCAGAAATTTTTTATTATAAATTATACATTTATGTACATATAATCATTTAAATTTACGTAAATAAAGTCACGATTAAAGTTCCGCACAAAATCACGATATCCAATCCCCGGATGGTAAGCTCGTACCAAAGAGTTTTTTTACAAAAGTAACGTACGATTTACATCGTTGGCTTGAAAATAAATACAGAGACAGGCTCACCACCTGTCACGTTGTTTCAAAAAATTTCTCGGATCGAAAGGGCTCAAGGAATAGCGAGAATTTTTTCCCCTACCTCTCGAATCTGTTATCCCGCCACCTTTCCGTATTTATTAGAACTTTGACGCAGAGACTCCATGGAATCGTGCACAATAATAATATCCATTAATTAATACTATTAACTTATTGCCCTTCAAGTCTAGACTTCAAATAGCAATTATCGTCAGTTTCAAATTACTTTGCTAATTGTGATGCTCTAATTTCATCATAACTTATTAATTTTGCTATTAAAATATTTCTAATTGATCTCTCCTTAAGTTTTAATAATTTATATAAACGTTTAAATGCAAAAAAATTAAGTCTTCCCTCAGCTTCCCATACTAGGGTAGACCTAGGCAATGTCCTATCGACCCAACATTCGCCGAAACTTATTTGGGACAACGTGATAGGTTCTGAGTCTATCGCCTACCTTCTTTCCAAGCCATAAACTATATATTATAAATGCATATAAACGTGCAAGACCCGAGTAAGAACATTCATGTTTTTAATTAGGAAAAAGTTATTTATTTTTTAACAAATTAACTCTCTAAAACAACTAAAAATCTCTAAAACAACTAACCCTATGAAGATGAAATCTCGACCGACTCTCGAATCGACAGTGATTTCACCAGAGTTAAAACAGTTCATCGCGACAGGTGATGAGCGTTTTGCCGTCTTAGCGTCCCAGCCGACGATATGGTGTCGTACTTACATTATACATATTTATACATATTAGCGATTATTATACATATTACATTATACATATTTGTACATTCATACATATTAACATCCATCAAAGTGCAAACATATTCATCACATTTATGTTTTCTCTAGTGAGGTTTGAACCCGCAACTCTTAGTCTACAAGTCAAGGGTCACTACTAACTGGTTCAAATGTTATTTTAATAACATCGTTTGTTTAGAAATTTGGGCATAATATATAACCTTTGAATTGTAATCTCATCGCTTTTGTTAAGCCGTAGATGCTGTGTAAAAGAAACGATAAAACAGGTCGTTTGCAGTTTCACAACTGGAGCGGCGGCAAACTTTTTCCGTTAGAACAACAATGTTAAATAAAAATTAGCCCTCATCACGTTGACTCCTACGATGAGTTTTGTGATAGGTTTTGAGATATATAAAGTCATGATGGCCGAGTGGTTGGGTGAGCGGAATTCCAGTCAAGAGACCCGAGTTCTATCCCCAGAGGATGGCTCGTATAAATGGGTTTCTCAAAAAGCATATGTACAATTTAAATATCATTGAATATGTTGGCATATGTTACGGGCTCATCTTTCGGACGGACTTCTCAATGTATATATATATATATATATATATATATATATATATATATATATATATATGTATATATATATATTTATATATATATATATGTATATATATATATATATATATATATATATATATATATATATATATATATATATATATATATATATATATATATATATATATATATATATATATATATATATATATATATATATATATATATATATATATATATATATATGTATATATACATTGAAAAGTCCATAAATATATATCTAAATACATGGGAACAGCATCACATTCGTCTCCGATCCCAAAGTAAGTAGCTAAAATGTAGAAAAAATGGTTTCCAACATTGACTCGTCCGGAAATGGATCCCAGCACCACAGAGCTAGTGACAAGATGGAAACCGGTGTGTACGCTCTTCGTCCAAGAATTCCTCAATAATTTCTTTTACCCAATCCAATTGAGCAACAATGCATGTCGAAAGAGTGGTAGTAACCAAATTGTGGTGAACATTCTCTAGATAGTTAGTCTAATGATATTGTGATTATGCACTACATCATAAGAGCTGCAGCTGAGATGCCTGCTGTTATGAAATGAACGGAGAGGACAAAAGAAAGGAAAATAAGGGATAATAGGCTTTCGATATCTTCCCTCATAGTGCGACATGCAGAAATACAAGATGCTTCTACTCGTACTACAGATTAGTATTCTTCTTATCTTTACGCACAGATCCTGGCGGAGTATCCAAAGTTCTCTAGCTCTTCAGTTTCTTTCAAAATCATTATTTTCTTCATACACGCACGTCTAAGTATTTCAGTTCCCTTGGCCATCCTTTGAAAGTTAGTCTCGGCCTATAGCGACACTTTTTAATGTTAACTTTCACTCTGTATATTTTCTTCGTCATTCAGTCTTCTGTCATTCGCTCAACGTACACAAACTCTAAGACATGAAACATTTAATAACGTAAGATATTAAATAAAACGAAAATAAACGAGTAAAATGGAGATGATCAAAGTGTTTTACATTTGCAAGTAGGTAAAGACGTAAAAAGCTTGGAGAAATATTAACAAATAACAAGATACGTTTTGAATATGTTACGTTTCCTTTGAACTTTGAAAAGAACTGACTTTTTAACGATACAATACACTGCTATATTTCATAAGCCTGTTTTGATCAAATACACATAACATATATACGTACTTATGCAATACTGCGAATATTTTTGTCAACCTCCGTGCATGAGAAGGTTTTACAACGGTTGTCATGATGTCGCAAGCTCTGAGGACCCTGGTTCGATTCCCGAACAGGTCCTTATTTCGATAGTCAGTGTTTGTGAGACCTTAGTTGTATCCGATTTCACAACACAATTCTATTAGCTACTTACTTTGAGTCGTCAGATAGCCGAGTGGTTGGGTGGACGGAATTTCGAGTCGAGAGACTCGAGTTCGATCCCTAGGTGGCAGGCTCGTACCAGTGGGTTTTTGGGTTGCTACGAACCTTGGTACCTTGAAACCTTAGTACAAGCCTGGCACGGGGGGATCGAACTCGGGCCTCTTGACTCGAAATTTCAACCACCCAACCACTCGGCTATCGTGACTTTTTGGTCAGCCAAATGGTCAGATATTTCTCGGGATGGTCACACCACCATCAGTCGGTAGCTAATCGATTTAAATTTTCCTCAAGTGGCCTTTTATTATACCACGGGAAGAAATGGTGTGGTATATAAAATTTTAAGGATAACTTTTTCTTTCCACGTCCAAGGTACTCGGTATGAAAGCTTATATGCCAGCTGAAAGTGACACTTTGGCAATTTTATAGACACCACTCTCCTGTGGGAGTCCCATTATGTCCGTACTAATAAGAAAAAGAAAACAAAAAATACTACACAAAAATAAAATAAATATTTTCACGTCATTCCCAATACAGAGGTAGACAGAGGCCTTGCCTAGACAATAAAGTCCCTTCGATCCACCTTCCACCGATATTTTGGGACAACGTGACCGGTGGTTAACCGGTCGCCGTTTTTTATGTCCAAGCCAACGATATGAATCGTATATAGGTTTTTGAAAAAATCCCATCGATACGAGCCTTGAACGAGGGATTGAACTCGGGTCTTTTGACTCTGATTTCCATCACCCAACCACTTGGCTATCGCGAGGCAGGTGGTACGCTCGTAACAATGGATTTTCTTTAAACTTATTTACGATTTATATACTTGGTATATATATATATATATATATATATATATATATATATATATATATATATATATATATATATATATATATATATATATATATATATATATATATATATATATATATATATATATATATATATATATATATATATATATATATATATATATATATATATATATATATATATATATATATACATATATATATATATACATCACAAATAAGGTACATTTATAAAATATATCAATCAATAAACAATAAGTCCTACAAATAGAACAAAGCTAAGACAATCAAAATTCAACCAAATTGGCTATCGCGAGGCAGGTGGTACGCTCGTAACAATGGATTTTCTTTAAACTTATTTATATATATATATATGTATATATATATATATATATATATATATATATATATATATATATATATATATATATATATATATATATATATATATATATATATATATATATATATATATATATATATATATATATACATCACAAATAAGGTACATTTATAAAATATATCAATCAATAAACAATAAGTCCTACAAATAGAACAAAGCTAAGACAATCAAAACAGAATCGACAAATGATACAGAATCAGATACGAGATAGTTTCCGTAAATTAGCGAACGCTCTTTGTGAATTTGTTTTCTTTAATTGGTCCGAACGGGACCTGAAAGATAAACTTTTCTTTCTTAAGACTTTAATGAGAGTTCATGTTTCAATTATTGTACGTTTTAAGTTTGCTTAGTGTAATTATATAGCGTCAATAATAAATGTAAATATAAATGCAGATAAGGACAACATCAGACACATAGCTCTGATCCCAAAGTAAGCACTTGTGTTATGGAATCAGAAACATCGAAGGCCACACAAACACCTGGTTCCGAGACAATATAGAAAAATTGGTTTTCTACATTGACCTGTCCAGAAATCAAAAGTCAAAATCACTAACATCCACACCCGAGAAAATGTAGAAACAATTTTCTACACTGACAGGAAATCGAACCCGGGAACCACAAAGCTGCCGATACCATGAAAAAGTGTACGTTACTCGACAATGGAGGTCTTAATGAATGTTACCTATTTATGTTACGTTTAAAATGTATCATGTTGCGTCACTCCGTAACGCTTTCGAGCAGATATTAATTTTCCTGGTTGAGCAAAATATCATAATGAGCACACCTGTGTACCAGTAATAATGTAAATGCGACGGCTAATTAAAACTAAGACTCACTTTGAATAGCGCTAAGCCGAAATGAATTTTCCAATAATATTTCATTTAAATTCTAATGTAGTCCGCATGCCATTTACAGATAAATGTTCATATTTACGAAATGTACATGTAACAGACGACCACCGTAAATGAGTGGCACGCTTTTCATGATGTTGCCAGCTCTAAGGTGTCAGATTCGATTTCCGGTTTGGTTAATATAGAAAACACTGCTTCAACTTTTAAAATATATAAATAAAACATAAAATATCTTCACGCAATTCACAATACAGGGGTAGACAGAGGTCGAGTCTAGACAATTAAGTCCCTTCGACCCACCTTTCACCGAAGATATTTTCGGGACAACGTGACAGGTGAAAAACCCATTGGTACGAGCCTACAAACTGGGTATCGAACTCGGGTCTATTGACTCGAAATTCCGACCACCCAACCACTCGGCTATCGTGACTATTTCTCACTTTTTTCTTCAACTTTTCTCGGTTCTAGATTTATGGTTCTTGCGTTGTTTCCGATTCCATCGAAGAAATTTTTGTGCCAACGTGGCAGATGACGCGTCGCCGTCTTTATTTCCAAACCAACGATATAAGTGCACAAGTTTTTGGGTCTCTTGACATGAATCCCGATTACCCGAACACTCGGTTATCGTAATCACACGCCAACTTATTTAAATCGTATATTCGACCTGACTTCATCAACTTCAGGTTTATAAATTCTTCACGGGTAAGAACTCTGGACTGTGCAGAGCAAACGTTCGTAGTATATTCGTAACAGCGATAGGCCATGGGACGTTGTCCCTAGCAGGGTTCGATGAAAGGCATCAAAAGAATGTAATGATCTAAACGTCCGTCAACGCCAGTAAAATAATTGAAAATAAAAAAAATGTATTAGGCAGAGGTCCCGACATTTAAGTCTTTTCAACCCACGACGACATCGCGACAGGTGGTAAGCCTGTCGCCATCTTTATGTCCAATCCAATGACAATTTACGCACGTAAGTTTTGAAAAACCCATTGATACGAGCCTTGAGGATCGAACTCGGATCTATCGACTACAATTTCGATCATCCAATCATTCGGCTATCGTATGAAAAAATATCTTGTTAAAAACATAACCCGAGGCTGTATATTAAGCTTGCAATTTAGAATTACACAATTATTCCCAAAATTTCAACTTCCTGGAAATGTTATAAATATTTGTCCAATCGAATTAAAACATTTGATTTACAAAATTTTGTAAGCAGATGTAGTAATTAGTAGTTCGCTTTTTAATATACATTTCACTGGAACCTACGCTTCACGGTATTTCTATTATTTGCAATAAATTAAAGCCTTGATAAATTGAAATAAAAAATATCTTCACGCCATTCCCAATACTGGCGTAGACAGAGTACTACTAAGATGTAGACGGACTTGTTCTGTTTCACATCTATAAAGGTACGAACATTAGCAGGTGGCACTAGCGCCCAAAGAGGAAAAGTAAAAGAGAGAGAAAGGTATGGCAGAGGTCGCGGATTCGAATCCCGCAAGTGCAATCCGACACACTTGTTTTTTTTTTTTATTTCTGTTTGATTTAATAATAAATAGTTCACCATGATTTACATATAAAATTCAATTAAAATGTGCTAGTAATAATTTCTGGCGATTTTCTCGAAAATCGCGATTTGTTAATTTTCAGGAGTAAATATAAAAAAAAATATCTTCACTCCATTCCCAATACAAGGGTAGACAGAGATCAACAATTAGTGCTTTAGACCCACTTCCCACCGTTACTTTTTGGGAGAACATGACAGAGGGTGAACCCGTCGCAGTCTTAATGTGCAAGCCTAACCATAATTCATGTTTGAGTTTTCAATAAGCCCATTGGTACGAACCTGGCACCTGGGGATCGAACTCGGGTCTCTTGACTCCCAATCCCGATCACCCAGCCACTCAGCTTTCGTGACTAAAGTTACCCTTTGCCTATCCCCTGTTGCTCAACCCATCAAACCGTTTTCGTAAAGCAATATAATTTTACAGGAATCTCCCACAGAAACTATATTTTTGCATTATTAAAATTATTACGCGTTAAATTACAAGCTCCGTAGACGAGTAATGTACTAAGGTTTTCAGGTGTCGATAATTTCAAGTGCTGGCTTTGGTTCCGCGACGGGCCAATAAGGATAACCACTTTTTCTATATTATCTCAGATCGTTTGTTTGTGGTTCCTTCAATGTTTCCGATTCCAAAATAAAAGTGTTTTAGCTACTTTTGAAGAGATAAACGTTACCTGTGATATTTAAGGTTGTACTATTAGTCCAAAAACGGCTTTTCTAAACTTAAATATATCCTGTCAGAAACTTTCGTTAACATTAATATCTTAAATTTTATCATATTTGATGTCTTTCGAATGATGTATTTAACGACATTTTTTTTATTTCTTTACGCTTTTTCCAATGCTGTGATAAACAAAGGTCTTGACAAATGAAGTTCCGTTGATGGTCGAATTAAAGTTCATCGAAGTCACCTGTCACGTGAGAGATGGTTCAGCCATCTGTTAATAAAAGAATAATATTCTATTTCTTAGAACTTTCCTTTACAACACCCACGGGGAAAGGGAATGATAGAATTGTACTAATATTCCTCTTCAAAATCAGTTTTTAATTAATACTTACGGGCAATGTAAAAAATATTTTAAAGAGACTGAACTAGAATTACTACGAGTACTTAGGATGGCGTGAAGACAGTCTAGGCGTTATAAATGAAGCGTGCGTTTTCCAGCTTTTATCGAGGCCTTGGAATGCGCACTTAATGTGCAGGTAGTGAAGATTAATTAATACCTCTTAATGTCGTGGTTTTCTCCTAGACTCGAACATTAATTTTATAGTAGTAGGTGTACGTCACAGGGGCACAACTCCGTTTGAAGTATAGTTATTACTTTATCTTACCATGAGGCAGCCACAAAACACGTACTATATATAAGGCAGCCGTTAATTTTATTGTTCATTTCATATATTTTGCTGACTATCGCCTTGGACGATTGACGTACACGCCGGTTTTCATAGCTCAGAGGTCCCGAGTTCGATTACTTTGGGATCAGAGCAATGTATTCGATGTTGTCCCTACCTATTATTCACTAAAATTATTAAAAATGTTAAAAATAAAAATACTTACCACATATTTTATATATTTTTCTTTCTACGACCCGGTAACATAGTTGCTAGTGATCCTTCCTTCTCTAATTAATTTGACCATTTAGCTGTATTTCAAGCACTATGTTATCGTCATAAATCGTTACGAATAAGTGAAAAAAATATCAAGGCTTAATAAATGTTGTAGTAAACATTGACTGAAAAAACAGTAATACAGTCAAAGGGAATTATGCAATGATTTGTTCCCAGCACTGGTCACAGTTTTTGGGTAAATTTAAATTCTGAATTTTGCCGTCCCGCGGCGCGTATTTTTGCGATGTACAAAAGAAAGCAGAGACGCGGGCATATATTTTAAGCGGATAGACGGACTCGCATATTCATGTCACCTTTTTGGATTGATCGTTCTGGAAGGCACGTGACTCGGTTGGAAAGATACGTTCTTCTCGAAAAAATATTTCATGTATCTTTTTTCAGAGTCAGATTTGTGGGAATGAAAAATTATCACAATATCCATTGGCCAAGTCTTTTAGAAATTCTAATAAGTGATGTTTAATACATCACTTTATAAAGTTTTAATGTTCACTTCTTTTTGTTTGCAGCTATTCGAATAAATAAAAACGTTTTTAGTATCAGCATTGGAAATTATTTAGAACAACTAGTATTCCTGTTTACCGCTCCAACTAAGATACAATGTCTGTGCCTGAAGTTGGTTTATGACAATTGTCGAAAGGCGGGTTCAAATCGGCGTCGTTATGTTCTGCTGACCGTAACATAAACTATTTGGCTATTTGGTATAGCGTGACACGTGGTAAGCCTATCGCCATCTTTCTGTCCAAGCAAATGTACTTACATATCGGTCTATATGGGACAAAAGACCTCTCAATGGGCGGGACTAGGTTGTGGCGTTCCGCAAGGCGGTATACTTTCTCCCATTATCTTCTCAATTTTTATAAATTTTATTACTTCTAATATTAATTGTTCGTACCATCTGTATGCAGAAGACCTGCAGATTTATGTACAGTCTGATATTGAAGAACTCCACGATGCAATTAATAAATTAAATGACTGTCTGAAAGCAGTATCAGACTGGTCCTTATGCTTTGGAGTATCTGTGAATGCAACAAAATGCCAATCATTGCTGGTTGGTAGTACTAAAATGCTAGCTAAAGTCGATGTTGGAAACCTACCCTTTATACGTTATAACGATGCAGTGATTCAATTTTCGGGCCCTGTTAAAAATCTTGGGCTACATATCGATAACACCTTGAACTGGGGAAAACACATAACTGAAGTTAGTGTTTTCGTATGTGAACACACACACACACACACATATATATATATATATATATATATGTATATATATATATATATGTATATATATATATATATATATATATATATATATATATATATATATATATATATATATATATATATATATATATATATATATATATATATATATATATATATATATATATATATATATATATATATATGTGCGTATGTATGTGTATGTATGTATATATAATATATAATTTTTGGATTAGAATTTTTATTGCATCTTTATTTTCGCTAGGTCCAATATTAATTTTCTTTTTCTGTAACCCAGTTTAAAGCACCTTAACAATATTTCTCCACGCCTCGGGTTGACTGGCAGAGAATGCCTAAAGGCATTAAGTCCGCCCTTTGTATAACTTTCTTTGTGAGGTTTGCAATAAAGTGTAAATAAATAACATAGATAATATTTGATAAAGACTTCCGTAACTCACTTGAACAGCTTGAAAGTTCACTGCAGTATTTATGACGATCATTTTATTTTCAATTATTATAGTTTGCAAATTGATGATCTTGGTTTCAATGGATGAAATAGTTTATTTTTTACTTTCAAGCATTTTCCACCATTTTACCCTACAATAAGCTCACCACCGGTCATGCTGATCCAAATAAGATTCGGTGAAAAGAGAATAAAAAGGACGTCATAGTCTACATCTTTGCTTACCCCAGTAAGGGTAATTCCTTGATGACATACCAACTACCTACCAGACCGAGTGAATTCTAAATTCAACAAGATTTCTTCCAATAACAGACGATGTGATCTCTTTAATTAAACCGGTGCGACTGAACGCTTCACGCTCACATTGCGGTTCCATCTTGGACGGACAGACACAAAGCCGTTCCTCGTTATCAATGAACGATGCTACGATGAACCCGCTGAAGCGATTAGCGAATGATATCGCCCTTTGTTCTTGGCAAGCCCAGATTTTATTTTCTGTAATGATATCTGAATTTAATTCAATCTATAATTTAAGATAAGGCTAACGTATTACATTAAAGAATAATTAAAAGAAAAACAAATGAACACGGGCGATTTGAAAAAGTAGTGTAAAAAAGCTTTAGGCAGTCTATATTATACCACACATACATCGGTCAACCCCCAAAGTAAGTAGCTAAAGCCATTGCATTATGGAATCAGAAATAGCAAAGGTACCACAAACACCCGGATCCGAGACAATATAGAAAAAGTGACTTCTTATTAACCGTCTGGGAATTAAACTCTGAACCTCTGAGCTGTTGCACCGTCAAAAACGATGTGTATGCCTCTAATATTTTCACGAGAACCCTTAAGAAATATCTCCTACAAAACATAATGAATAATGAAGTTTACCTAGTACTTCAAAGTTTATGCTGAAAGCTTTATAAGCTTTTATAGTCTACACAAAAATTTGCATACTCCGAATAGGATCTAACCAAATTTTTGTTACCTTCGTTGTTTCTGATTCCACGAAACAAGTGCTTAACTACTTACTTTAGGATCGAGCAATGTGTGTGTGATGTTGTACTCATGTGTGTAATTTCCCACAGTGGAGTAGGCAGAGGTTTACATATAGAACATTTAGACCCACTTCCCCCTCAGGTTTATTTGAAAGAACGTGACTGGTGGTGAGACTATCGCCTTAGATCCGCCAGTTCGCGCTCGCGTCCCGCCTCGCCCTGGCGAAGGATCTCCGATAGCTCCGAAACTAGTCGGTACCTACACCGATTATTATCATGTGAGTCAGCCGTTTTTAACTATTCGATTGATACAAAATGCTACATAATGTATTCCACCTCCGTGAACGAGTGGCGTACACACTGATTTTTATGGTGTCGCCTGCTGTGAGGGTCCCGAGTTCGTATCCCGGTTGGTTAAATGTAGAAAACACTTTTTCTATATTGTCACAGATCTGGGTGTTTGTTGTACCTTCGTTGTTTCATCATTCAAGCTTAATCTGCTTACTTTGCGATCAGAGTAATAAATGTGATGTTGTCTCCATGTCCATCTATGTATGAACACAGTCAGGTCATAAGTATTGTCAAACAGTAAAAAATTTTCTTTTACAATGAAACCAATGGCCCACACACCCCCTCCCCCAATTCGGGGGGGGGGAGCACTCTAAGGCCGGCAACGCATTTGCAATGCCTCTGGTATTGCGGGTGTTCATGGACGGTGGTAATCATTTACCATCACGTGAGCCACCTGCTCGTTTGCCTCCCTTTTATATAAAAAAAATTCTTAGCTTCGTGTGAGATCGTGTCGTCTGATATATCAAGGTATTTATTTAGCCATCGCAATAGTACATGATGTAAAAGTGATACAAAATGCTAAATAATGTATTCAACCTGCGTTCACGGGTGGCGTACACACTGGTTATCACGGTCTCAACTCTGAGATCTCAAGTATAATGCCCCTGTCACGCAACTGCAGAAATCCCTTTTTAAATATTTTCTCGGATCTAAGTTTTTCTGGTGCATTCGTAGTTTCTGATTAATAATAAAATAGAATACAATGATTAAAAATGTTTTCTCTATGCTGATGATCAAGTATTACTTGCGTCTTCAGCCGAGGAGATGCAGGAAATGGTAACTGCTATGAGTGAAGATTTTGTTAGGAAGGGGATGAAGATGAATGTAAAGAAGACGAAAGTAATGGTGTTTGAAAGAGATGAGGTCATGACAGACTGCAATATAGTGATTGGAGATGAACAAATTGAACAGGTGAATGAGTTTGTGTATCTGGGTTCAAAGTTCACAAGAGATGGAAAGTGTGAGAGTGATATTGAAAGAAGAGTGAATGCAGGAAACATGGTGAATAGAGCTTTGCACTCCTTTATGAGCAGTCGGATGGTCTCTAACAAGGCTCGTTTGGCTGTGCATAGGGGAGTTTTGGTTCCGACACTCATGTAGGGAAGTGAAAGTTGGGTATGGCAGAAGAAACATGAAAGCAGAGTAAATGCAGTTGAGATGAGAGCATTAAGAAGTATGTTAGGAGTTAAACTGAGCGACAGGATAAGGAATGGTGAAATAAGGAAACGTTGTGGTCTGGAAGAAGATGTAGTGACTAAAATTGAGAAAGGTATGCTGAGATGGTTTGGCCATGTCGAGAGAATGAATGAAGAACGATTGACGAAAAAAGCATATAAGGCGAGTGTGAATGGAAGTGTAGGAAGGGGAAGACCTAGGCGGACGTTTCAAGACCAAATCAGGGACGTCCTGAAAAAGGCCAGGTCAAGAGTACCCTGAATCGAAGTGAATGTATGAAGGGAATAATGAAAGTGGACGAAGCGAAACAAGTATGTAAGGATCGTAGCAAGTGGAAAGAAGTGGTCTCTGCCTACCCCTACGGGAAAGAGGCGTGATGATATGTATGTATGTATGTATGATTAAAACTATTACTTAAGCAATGTCTGTCATAATGATTTCTTATATTCAGTTCTTGTGTTCAGTCCCCCCGTGACCACCTTTGCTATAAAGCATCCGAAACGTCGGGAAATAAAAATAAATAAATAAATATAAATATCTTGACGCAATTCCTAATACAGGGGTAGACAGAGGTCTAGTCTAGACAATTAAGTCCCCTTGACCCACCTTCCACCGAAGATATTATTATTCTTATTTATATTATTTATTATATTATTTATATTATTTCGGTCGGGAAATAAAAATAGTTTGTAAAAACTAATTAAAAACGCGATAAAATCCGAAAATCGTTTTATTTTAAAAAATGTATGTGATGTTGTATTTATTTATGTATTCGCTATTGCTAATACGATAAGAAACAGATATATTTTGTCAACTTAAAAACGAATTCCCGTAATGATATGCTGAATGGTCTGATAATACTAAATGATATGCTGAAATGGCATCTTGTTATGAACGGGATTTGGTTTCATGAATTTTGTACGCGATATTAGTTGATTATCGTCAGTTTCCGACGAAAAAGCGATATAATAAAAAAATACGCAACTATAGCAGATGGCAGACATTAGTGGTGACCGAACTATCGTGACTTTTAGCACAAGCATTTTAGCTACTTGTTATGGGATCAGAGCAATGTATGTCATGTTGTACTTTTCTATGTATGCGTTTATTGAAATCCGTTTTTACTCGATTAACAAACAAACATACACACTTTCAAATTTATAATAGTCATCGGAATGTTCGATAATAAACTCGATTTTTTCCAATGTGTTATAAAATAGAATATGTATAGGCCTACGGTACCCTCGTCACTGTCGAGGAGATAAACGTTACCTGTGATTTTTAAGGTTGTACTCCTAAGAGTAGATTATATTTATATTTCTTTTAAGTATAGATTATATTTATATTTAAGTATAGAAAAGCCGTTTTTGTACTAATACAAAAACGGCTTTTCTATACTGAAATATAAATATAATCTATACTTAAAAGTAACCCTTCGTCGTATCACCTCGTTTTGAGAGCACTCCCCTAGTTGCCTCAGCCAGCATCGGAATCCTTGGCGTCGACATATCGAGCAACGTTCAGTATCGCGGTCATTTGGAAGGAAAGGCCAAATTAGCCTCTGAAAAGCTTGGCGTGCTCAGTAGAGCACGACAGTACTTCATGCCGGCCCACCGCTTGCAACTTTATATGGCGCAGGTTCGGCCGCACATGGAGTACTGTTCTCATCTCTGGGCGGGGGCACCCCAGTGTCAGCTCCTTCCATTTGACCGTATCCAAAGAAGAGCTGCTCGAATTGTCGACGACCATACTCTATCTGATCGGCTAGATCCCATGGCTTTGCGAAGAGATGTTGTATCTCTTTCCATTTTCTGTAAGATCTACAACGGGGAGTGCTCCGAGGAATTGTTCGGATTAATCCCAGCCGCTGAATTTCACCATCGCACCATACGGCATAACCAAATATTTCATCAACACCACCTTTATGCTTGGCATTCCACCAAAATGCGTTTTTCGCGGAATTTTCGGCCACGCACTTGCACTTTGTGGAATGAGCCGCCGTCAGCGGTTTTTCCGGACCGATACGACTTAGGGACCTTCAAAAAAAGAGCCTACACCTTTCTGAAAGGCCGGCAACGCGTCCGCTACTCCTCCGGTATTGCCGATGTTCATGGGCGGCGGTAATCACATATCATCACGTGTGCCACCTGCTCGTTTGCCTGCCATTAATTGAATTTCATCGTTAGCTTGGACATAAAAAAAATACTTAAATATGTCCTGTCAGAAACATTCGTTAACATTAATATCTTAAATCCTATCATATTTGAGGGGTTTCGAATGTAACTTTACTTGACGACCTCCATGGACGAGTGGCGTAAACACCGGTTTAAAGGTGTCGCCATCTAGGTGCCGGGTTCGATTCACGGTCGGGCCAATGTAGAAAAAGCACTTTTACTACATTTTCCCGGATCTGGGTTTTTGCGGTACCTTCGTTGTTTCCGATTCCCATACAAGTGCTTTAGCATCTTATATTGGGATCGAAGCAATGTAAGTGATGTTGTCCCTATGTGTATATGTATAGATATATTTTTTTTTATATTTAGACAAATATTGCAGACCTTTGTCTAGACAATTAAAGTCCCCTCGACCAGTCCTCCATCGAAATCACTTGTGGCGTAAGAGAATCTGCCATCTTTTGTTAAAAAAAATATATTCCATCTATTTATTAGAATTTTCCTTTACAGCATCGATTGGGAAAGGAGGTTATAGTATTACGCCAATGTTCATATTCAAAATAGAATTTTTAATTAATACTGACTGGCCATTTAAAAGAAATATTATTAAAACGCTAAAGTACTTAGGATAGCGTAAGGACGGTCAATCGACTATACGTTATTTTTTTTCTTTATTTTTGTTATATAAATGAAGCGAGGGTATTTCAGCTTTTATCGAGGCTTTGGAATTCGCAGTTAATTCATGTCTCGTCTATTGGATCATAAGTGATAGTGTGGGCGTCCGTACGTCTCTCGCCGCACAGGCCAACTGAAAACCAACGCTATTGCCTAATATTTAGCTGAGTATGGTCTGTTTGCCATTTATGCCACACAGCATAGCTACTTATGAGACATCTACCTATATTTATTTATTTATATAAGCATTATTTGCACACATAAAAAAAAGTACAAAACGGTGGATTTAATGCCTAAAGTCATTCTCTACCAGTCTACCTTTGGTTTGTGCAGAGAATCTAGTGATGGGTGCAAAACTCATAATAAAAAAAATTAAAGGTTTAAGGAAAAATTCAAAATTATAATATAATGATAATAAATACAATACACATGCATATACTTTTACATTACCACTTACATGCATACAATAGTATTTTACACATATACATAAACACCCACAATAAATACATACACAATAAATAAATATGACACTTTTATATTATACATACTTGAGAATATAATAGTTTCTGAAGTTTTTTTTTTTAAATTTATTTATTATTATCCGAAACTACTACTGCTTCGTTAAGTAATATTCTCAGAGTAAAAAGTTTCGTTCGTTTAAAGATAGGTTTAGTTTTTGCTTCTTTAATATTTCTGGGTAACATGTTCCAGAGTCTTACTGCATTTGAAGTGAAATAATTGTAAGAGAAGCCCGTGCGACAGAAAGGAACATGAAGAGTTAGATTTTACGCGGAACGGAGATATTTGTTATGAAACACACACCTAAGTGACTCTGCGGTCGCTCATCGTAGAGTCTACTCGCTTGAGGATGCCTTGTTTTGAGGCGAAACACGTGTCGCGTTTTCGGTGGTGGTGTGTGTTACCTGGTTTGAGTGTAGTGGTGGTGGTGCATACAGTGGAGTTGGTGCACACGTCTGTGGAATTGGTGCACGCATCTGTGGGAGGGAGGGTGGTGCTCTTCTTCTTCTTCTTCTCTTCGGACCAGGTAGCATATACCTTTTTATATTTTCATGCGGAGGGTTGCGAAGTAATTTTTAAATAACAACTTTACAATGAATTTCCGCAAAGTAACGCCTGAGTCAATTAACTAACCTAAAAATTACTAAACAAAAGCAAGTCCTAAACTAAACAAAAGTTATGGTTCGCAGGTTCAATTCCCGCAAATCGCAAACATTTGTGTGATAAATATGTATAAAACTCAGTCTGTACTCGAGTCATTGATTTTTATATGTAAATTATAAGAATATTCTCTGATTAAATACATATATATGTACGTACATTATGCCGTTAGCTTCGTTACTATCACGGTGATAGGAAACCAAATCAAAAGTCAAAATTTGCACTAAACCTCCCCTTCTTCTGTATTATTTTCTTAGCCTACCGTTGTATGGAAAAGATCGCTATATAGCTATAAGGCCGTCTTATTGTACCATTATTTTTAAGTTTATTGTTGTCATTAGTTGTGATGTACAATAAAGTACACATACACATTGTATACATAATAAATTATACACTTGATATTGTTATTACTTTTTTTCATTGTTTCACAAACCAATGATTAAAATTGTAAAAAAATAATAATACTACGCTTGTTGAAACAACTATTCTATCTATATAGAAATCAAATCAAAACAAATCTTTTTGAAATAATGCAATAAAAATATTTGCTTTATATATATTAAAAAGTAATGGCGGTGGACGTTTTGCACTGCTGAATGAACAAACAAACGTCTCTGGCTCACCTCTTTTAAATATTTTTTCGGGTAGGTCGTGACGCAATCAGCCGTTATTGTTGGGGGTGGCGGCCGGTTGCGTCACGTTAGGTTATAAAAGACTGCTCGAGTGACTCATTTGTCACTCTGCGGTCGCTTATCGTAGAGTCTACTCGCTTGAGAATGCCTTGTTTTGAGGCGAAACACGTGTCGCGTTTTCGGTGGTGGTATATATGTTACCTGGTTTGAGTGTAGTGGTGGTGGCGGTGGTGCATACAGTGGAATTAGTGCATGCATCCGTGGGAGGGAGGGTGGTGCTCTTCTTCTCTTCGGACCAGGTAACATATGCCTTTTTATTTATTTATTTATTGCCAATGTAACTATCTTTACAGGAAAACTCCAATGCGATAGCTTAATCCCCATATTATTAAATTATTAACAATATTATATAATTAAAGTTAGTTAAAAAGGTCCGTAGCATATAAACCACATTGCTATCTTTGTGAGATCACTCAGAGTGCCCCTTTGAGCAGGTTGGTGCGCCCGCGCGGCTCAGCAGTGGCGGGCGGCGTCTTCGCTCCACATACCTATCCACCTACCTACCTACACATATTATTATATTTGCATGCGGAGGGTTGCGAAGTAATTTTTTCAATAACAACTTTAACTCAGGATATACTAAGCATCTATCATCGTATATGTAGATGGGATCTGGAATCCGTTGGCGCACACACACGAACATTGAAAAAATTTTCCGTTGTCGTGTCTTCTTGACATCTAAAATATAGACAAATTAATTTGCAAAACTCATGATAAGCAAAACCAATGATAACAATTTTGAATATTATTACTAATGTCATATGATTGAAATAGAAAAAAAAATTAAATATTTTCACGCCATTCCCAATGCGTGGGTTGACAGAGGTTTGCCTTAACCACATGACACCTAGAAACTGTATATGTGTACTAAAAAGTTATGTATCTTTGTTTCAGGACCTAATCAACAGAATTATTGAAAGGGTTATTATGTAATTCCTCAACCGCAGAGACTAAGGCTTCATTGAATCACGACTATTTTGAGAATACAAGCCGAGTATAACTTGTGCCTTCATATTTCGTCACCTATGTTATTGGAGAAAAGTTGTTAAAATAATTTAAAGTTCTATTTTCTTTATATCTTCACGAGTTTTCTCAATAATGGATAGGAAATAATATAATATATGAAAATAGGGGTTGATCATAGAGTTTATAGTTAGATACAGTTGATAAAAAAATAACCAAAAATTTTGTCTAAAATAAAAACAATTTTAGAGATGGACTCTTTTTTTAGAGGTGGGTATTATTATATTATAGTATTATTATTATATTATTCCCTTAACATTTAACATTTAAGGATTAATATTAAGGATTAACATTTAAGGGAATGAAAAATACCTAAGACCTAACCGATATTCACACAAAATTTTACGAAAATCGGTCAAGCCATTTCGAAGGAGTTTAAATACAAACACCGTGACACGAGAATTTTATATATTAGATTTATTTTTATGCACATAAAATATCCACAGCTTGTGTATAAACACACATCATAGCACATAAATGTAAAATGTAGGTAGCTTGAGTAACTTGAGCTCATAACCCTTAGCTCCGAAGACGGTTTCACTACCTACTATGACTCACTACTTACTCGCTATGGGTTTTTCTACAGTTTTAATTTAATATGTTTATCTGTGAATTATTCAATTGATAAATATTTATTAAAAAAAGAAATTTAAAACCATAAGTATAGTTTGGTAACCTGTAACATACATCTTTGAACAGATACCGGCACAAGCCCACCGTAAAGGACAAAAACAGTTAACTAACATAATGTATAATATTGCTGAGTGGTATTGTATTGGTAGTGGTAAGCCGGGGGTGGCAGCTAGTCGATTAATATTTCGGAGATTAGCCGGAACAACAAAGATTAGACAGACAGAAAAAAATTACTATACTTTAGTACCTTATGTACTTTTAAATAAACTTAGTGAAAAGCTGTTAGTTTGAAATGTATGTATACATTTCCTCAATTTCTTTATCTATTTCCGGTGCAGATACGGCGATTATAATCGGTAAATGCTATTCAGATAGTAAAATGTAATACACAAATTAAAAATAACCCCGATTGATTATCGAATCAAAATCAATGAAATCTTTTGCGCATTGATTTGAGTCACGTTAGCCGAATTGTTAGGTGATCAGACGGATTCAAGACTAGAGTTCGATTCCCAGGTGGCAGGTGGCAGGTTTTCTTCCAAACTAATCTACGATTTATGTCGTTAACCAGGATATAAAGACGGCAACTGGCTCTCCGCGTGTCACCTTGCCCCAAAAACACTCTTGGTGGTCGATACAAAAATATTTTTTTATAATTATTGTTAACTTTATGATTTCTTTAATATGTAACATTAATGTTTTTGTCTGGCAACATTAAATCATAGGAAATTCCTTCTTTTATCTTGCCATTTTTGAATAGCACAGTGTGCTAATGATTTTATTAAAATATTTAAATCTTTTTCTAGCATTTTATTCATACAGTGAGTGCTACGGACTTAATTGTCTAGACCTCTGCCTACCCCAGTACCGGGAATAGCGTGAAGATTTGGCACTGAAATAGGATAGATTCAGTAGTAGTACGTTGTGTCATAGTAGGTATATGAATGACTTTTTGTTTCATTACAAATACAAACGCTCCGACAGTGAGTAATTAAGCTTCACAGCCGCGTCATACAAAACAAATAATTTAATGTCCCTAACAGGGTAATGTTTCATTAATCTACGTCACAGTACAGTTGTATAGGCTCTAATTAGGCACAAATTTGAAAGGACAACCGACAGCCATAATGTTTAGGAAAATATTTTTAATTTTTGAAGTTGACGTTATTTATGATTAAATTAAAGAGAAAAAAGGTAAAATTTCAACTGATACGAGCGGGATTCGCCGATCCGTGGCGACGCTCTTACCTCCGAGCCACCGTGTCTTACTTGACGTTATTTAATTAAATAAAACTCTTATCTGAATATATCCTTTATTAATTATATTGACAAGTGGTTACGGGGCAAGAGTATACCTCATTCTATCCGTGGACAATAAAGAATAAGAAGTGATCAAGAAAAAGACATGAAAATAATCGATAGATGGTATGATAACCGGAAACTTTCCCTTGCGGAAGTTGCTGATATCCTACTGTGGACTTTAAGACAAAGTCATGTATGTGTTATGTATATAAGGACATCACTCACATCATCATAGGGTTCCTGGAAGAGATCGCTGTGAATCTATAAAACCGCCAAATTATGCAGTCAATTATTTGTAGTAGACAATAAAAGTTTATTCGTACATTCATTTATTCACTCGTTTTGTCTTGATCCCTTTATTGGACAAATAAACTTATAATTATGAATAAATATAAATATCTTCACGCAATTCCCAATACAGGGGTAGACAGAGGTCAAGTCTAGACAATTAAGTCCCTTTGACCCACCTTCCACCGAAGATATTTTCGGGACAACGTGACAGGTGGTGAGCCCGTCGCCGCCTTTATGTCCAAGCCAACGATGTTCGTACATAACTTTTTGAAAAACCCATTGGTACGAGCCTACCAACTGGGGATCGAACTCGAGTCTATTGACTCGAAATTTCGACCACCCAACCACTCGGCTATCATGACTTTTACAAATAAACTTACATTCAAATAAACATTTATGATAACCCAGTTGTCCAGTTAATGGTTAATATCAGCCTGCTTTAAAAACTAAGGGCCGTTGGTTCGGATCGATTATGATGAATACGAGCGCTTATACTATTCACGCCATTCCCAATACTGGTGCAGACAGAGGTCTTCCTTTCGATCCACCTTTCGTCGCCGTCTTAATGTCCAAGCCAAAGATATAAATCGTACGTAAGTCATTGGTCATTGGTACTAACCTAACATCTGGGGATCAAACTCGGGTCTCATGATTCGTATTCTGATCACCCAACTGCTGGGCTTTCGTGACAAGACTTTAGATTCGAGTCATGGATGTTTATGTTTATATATAAATATTACGCCAATCCATTTGCCATCCGTGGCTATATGAATTTATACCTAACAATTTAAGCTAAGAAACTAATTCTTCTAGTGTTGTTTTTGAAGAAGGTGCAATTTAAAAAAAATTTTTTATTTTATTTATGCAATCCTCCTCCTTTGGCATTGCAAACAGACGAGTTAGTTTATAGCTCAGAACAAATCTCTCTACTTTTTCCTTATGAAAACCGCCTCCTAAATCTACTCCGATACATAGATTTTATCTTTAAAGTATGTTTCTCTTTAATATATGTAACAACAGATATGATAGTAAATTAACTAAATTATGTCATCCAAGTCCGGAGGTGCGCGAATACGACGGGAGGTGTGCGAACTTCTTTTATTTTCCGAATCATCTTGCCGTGTCATCTTGCTGCACTAATGCTGCATTGCGCGCACCTCTTCCATGACAAACAAAATTCTTTAATACACATTTTAATAACATTGATTTATTTGCATTTTCATCAAGTAAGTTCAAAAGACTTTTACTTAGAACTATAGAGAGAACAGATGACGATTGTTCATAGTGTAATAATACGTTTAATAAAATCTTACACTCACTCGTGTAACATAAAAAACGATACATGTGTATATTAAGATAATAATAATATTACGTGGATGAAGTTGTTACATATTTATGAATATTAATTTTGTACAAATTATTATTATTGTGTATCTGTTTATTTTCTCTAATAAATAAATAAAAAAATAAATAAGAAAATAAATAAATAGATCAATCCATCATTTATTTGCCAGAATATAGGTAACACTAGTTCTTAATATTTTATAAAATATAGCCCTGTACATTCTGCCCTAATGAGGCATGCAAAAGTTTAATTACAATATAAAAAAATTATAATAAATTTTAATAGAAAATTTTGAATGTCAATCAAAATAATATTTAGTTGAACATGTATATAAACATTATAATAAATAAAAAAATAAAAAAAAATATATCTTCACGCAATTCCCAATACAGGGGTAGACAGAGGTCGAGTCTAGACAATTAAGTCCCTTCGACCCACCTTTCACCGAAGATATTTTCGGGACAACGTGACAGGTGGTGAGCCCGTCGCCGTCTTTATGTCCAAGCCAACGATATTCGTACATAAGTTTTTGAAAAACCCATTGGTACAAGCCTACCAACTGGGGATCGAACTCGGGTCTATTGACTCGAAATTCCGACCACCCAACCACTCGGCTATCGTGACTTCAACATACCATTATAAAACATTATAATAATTGTCAATAATACCAACAATTAAATAACAAATGTCAAGAAATATCAATTACAATTTATACATTTATATTACAAAGGTATAATATCTCTAAGGAAAACGTCAATAGAATAATAACATTTCTTAGTTAAGAGTTTTTTCAGCTTATTTTGAAGTAACCCGCTAGACAACAGTCTCTAACTTTGTGGTAATTTATTATATATGTTTGGAGCCATACATACACACTTTTGGACATTAGTGTTGTTTTTGGCTTTTGTACGTAGATTTTATGTTTATCTCGTCTATTGCGAATAATTATATCTGATACTTTTGGAAATAATGTAGGATTATTTTTTACAAACATTAAACTTTCATATGTATACAGCGATGGGAATGTTAGTAATTTATATTTTTTTAAATATGGCATACAAGATTATTGTGCATTGACCTTAAACATTGCTCGAATGCATCTTTTTTTTGACTTAAATATAATATTTGCGTCCATTGAATTCCCCCAAAAGATAATTCCATATCTAATGTTAGAGACTATGAGACCATGGTATGTTATAAGTAGTGTCTCAATACTTATCTGGGGAGCTATTTTATACAAAGCATAAGCAGCACTATTTATTTTTTTAGACAAATTTTCAATATGATATTTCCAATTTAATTTACTATCTACGTTAAGTCCTAGGAATTTAGTCATGTCTTCATTTTTTTATTTATCTTCACGCACAATCCCTGACGGGGTAGCCAGAGAGAACAGATCGCCAAGTGTCACGATCCCTACATACTTCTTTCGCTTCTTTCAGATTCATCATCTTCTTCATACATGCACGTCTAGGTATCCGAGTACTCTTGACCCTCCTCTCTTCGAGCAATTTGCTCACATGGTCTTCGAAAGTTAATCTCGGTCTACCTCGACACCTTTTAATATTAACTTTCGCGCTATATATTTTCTTCACCATTCGGTCTTCACTCATTCGCTCAACGTGCCCAAACCATCGAAGCACGCCCTTATCCATTTTTGAGACAAGGTCATCTTTCAAACCTGCCATATTGCGAATCTCTTCGTTTCGTTTTCGGTCGGCCATGGTAAGGCCGCACATTTTACGAAGAGATCGCATCTCCACTGCATTCAACCTGCTTTTATGCTTCTTCTGGCATACCCAGGTTTCGCTGCCATATAACAAAGTCGGTACCAACACTGCGTTATGTATTGCAAGGCGTGCACTTTTCACAACGCCTTGCCTTTTGATTAACGCAGTCAGGGCACCATTGACTTTGTTCCCGGCAGCGACACGCCTGTCCACATCTAAATCACATCTTCCATCCCGGCTAAACGCACTTCCCAAGTATACAATTTCATTCACCTGTTCTAGACATTCCTGATTTACCCAAATTTCGCACTTCGTTCTTTCTTCGTCCCTTTCAAATACCAGAACCTTAGTTTTATTAGCATTCAAACGGAGACCATTAATTTCACATTCTTCTTTCATACACGTGACTAATGCCTGCAGTTCTGCCTCTGATGGTGCTATAAGCACTGCATCATCAGCATAAAGCAGACAATTTACTTTTATGTCACCCAATTTCACACCCAAACAGCTATCTTTCAGCTTCTGTAAACAGCTGTCGAGATACAGTATGAATAGCCAGGAAGACATGACACAACCCTGTTTTACGCCCGTTTGGACGCTAAACATGGGTGACAGGTCATGCCCTACCCGCACACAGGCTTTACAGTCACAGTAAAGTGACTGCACAGCCCTTAGCAATCGACCATCCACACCATACCCCGGCAACAGTTCCCACATTTTCTTCCTTACAACCTTATCAAATGCTTTCTCAAGATCCACAAAAGCACAGAAAATCTTCTGGTTAGCAGCCAGAAGCTTCTCCGTGATCATGCGGAGAGAAAACATTTGATCCGTGCATCCTCTTCCAGGTCTAAATCCGCATTGTGCCTCCCATAGAAATCTTTCCGATTTCTCTTGCATCCTACGTGTCAAAACCTTCGTGTAAACTTTACTTGCTAAACTGGTCAAGCTGATCGCCCGATAGCACCCGCAGTCATAATGTGAACCTTTACCTTTATATAAAGGCACAATGACCGCGGATCGCCAATCATCCGGAACAGCCCCCGTTCGCCAGCACAAATTGCACAGCAGATGAAAGCTGTCCCAGACGCGTGGCCCACCATACTTGACCATTTCAGCAGTAACTCTGTCTAGTCCCGCAGCCTTACCACATTTCAAACTTCTAATCGCACATTCAATCTCTTTCATACTGATGACCTCAGTGTCATCGAGGTCCGGGTCTGGCGTACCAGTCACGGCGTCACCCCGGATCCCTCACTAAGATCATCACACGCATACATCTCTCTATAAAATTCGCTCCATCGCTGTATGACGTCCGATTTTTCTGAGAGGACGTCATTGGTTCCCGAAAGCACTTTATTCATTCTTAAGGCTGTCGCACCACTCTGGGTCCTTCCAACCTCTTTCCAGAAGAGTTTGAGTTCTCCTTGAAGTTGTGCGACAACCTTTCGTCCGCTTCCATTCTACTCCTTTCACGCACTTCCTCAATCAATGCTTTCGTGTGAACTTTCTGAAGCTTATATCTTTCTTTCCTCTTCTCTCTCATATCCTTATCATTACTAGAGGCCAAGTAGTCTAACCATGCTTTCTTCTTCTTATTTACAGCTTCTTTCACTTCGTCATTCCACCATGCATCACCCTTTTACTACTACCTCTTTTCACATTTCCACACACGTCTTCCGCTGCACTAACCATTCCATCTCTAAGGCTCTGCCATATTTCTTCCACACATTCTTTCCTAACACCAATGCTGTCCAGCTTTTCGGCTACCCTTGCTTGATATTTATTCCTAGTGTCCGCTTCCTGAAGCTTCCAGCTTCGGATGCTGCCGACCGACTGTGGTTCTGGTATCGCCGTCCGGTGGCGCCAACCCGCGAACAGACCCTAAATCTAGTAATCACTAGGTAGTGATCCGTTCCCAGGTCAGCACCTCGGAACACTCGCGTATCCATCACCTGTTTTCGCAGTCGGTCATCCACCAGGAATAAATCGATCATACTTCTCTCATTCTCTCTTGTTCTAGTATACATATGGATTTTCTTGTGACTAAACATAGTGTTTGTCACAAGAAGACCCTTTCCTTGCATACAGCCAGTATAAGCTTGCCAGCATCGTTAACCCTTTTATCGCCAACATTCCAAGCACCGACTCGTACCCTGGCCGAGCGGTACCAACCCATCCATTCAAATCACCACATACAACAATTCTTTCGTTTCCTCTAACCAAGTCTAGAACTTCTCTTACATTCTCCCAAAACTCCTCCAGCTCAGCTCTGGACGACGAAGCCACCGGCGCATAAACAGCCAAAAGGAATAACTTCGTCAGTCCCAATTTAAAGCGAACCCAGAGAAGTCTCGAGTTCACAACCTTATATTCAGTCATAACATCGACCAACCGAGACGACAGCAGCACCCCACTCCCTGGCAGGCGCTCTCGCTCTCCGGGACTCCGGACCATAGAGCTAACGCCCCGCCAGGGAGCTCTTCAGTACCACTGCCCTTCCGCTTGGTCTCCGACAAACACACGACATCTAATTCTCTTTCTTTCATTATTTCAATCAACTCATTCGTCTTATCTCTCATGCCTCCTCTAACATTCCACGTGCCAACTCTGCACTCCGTCCTCCACCTTCCGCCGTGTCGGGCTGTGCGTGACGGGTGGCGGTCCCCATCGCCGCTTTGCGCGCTGCATTTCACACCAACGGGGACGAACTGGTGTGCGTCGCCTTGGGGGGACGCCCTAACCCTCGTTGGCATGGGTGCGCAGCTGTGTAGAATTGCAGCCCTGAAAAGGGCTGGCAGGGGTCGCGACGAGCACGCTTCTACAATGACCCCCATGTCATGTCTTCGATTTTATTATTGTCATAGGTAACGTCAGGATAATTGGAAGCAGCTGTATTGCGTTGTCGAAAATGAATTATTTTAGTCTTATTTAAATTAATTATTAAATTATGGTTTTTTAACCAATTCAGTATTTTCACATTTAATTGTTACGGTACTGTTATCAGCAAACAATGTCATAGGTGGATTTGTAACACGAGGAAAGTCATTTATATATATTATAAAAAGGAGTGGACCAAGTACCCTCCCATGGGGAACGCTATATTGTACTATACGTTCATTTGATAAATACGTTTCTTCAAGGTTGGTTTTTAAATTAATACTTGTTATTTCAGTGTATTGTTTTCTATTATCTAAATAAGATTTGATAAGCTGTAGTGGTATTCCTCGAACATTCTAATTCTCTAACATTCTAATTTTAGAAGTACTATTTTATGGTCAACATAGTGAAAAGCTTGTGTCATATCACAAAAAACAGAACAAATCGGAGTTCTGTTGAATACATTTACTAATACACTGTACAGTTACTCATAAATAACCATATTTATAGTTTTATTTTCTCTAAATCCCTTTTGTTTTTTGCTAAACGTATTGCTCGATTCAAAGTATTATTATAGTGCTTTTATTAGAGTGCTTTATAAATGTACTTTTCAAATATCTTTGCCATTATAGGTATTAAGGATATGGGTCTATAATTCTCCATGTTTTCTTTATCTTGTTTTTTATGTACGGGTTTAATAATAGATATTTTTAATGCATCTGGAAATACACCGGTACTAATACTTAGGTTAATAATGTGAGATAATAGGTCACTGATAATATTAGCAGCACATTTTATAATTTTTAGTACATACTCCGTCATATCCTACACTGTTTGAATTTTTTAGATATTTTCTGAATTTTTGGTTGGTACAATTTTGTCAATAAAAAAAATCATTAAACGCGTTCGCTATCTGGTTCGGGTCTGTTATTTTGTTATTTTTATTTAATACTGGGTGGTATTTAATATGGGTGGTCGGAATTTCGAGTCGATAGACCCGAGTTCGATCCCCAGGTGGCAGTACCAATGAGTTTTTCAAAAACTTATGTACGAATTTCATCGTTGGCTTAAACATAAAGGCGGCGACGGGCTCACCACCTGTCACGTTGTCCCGAAAATATCTTCGGTGGAAGGTGGGTCAAAGGGACTTAATTGTCTAGACTTGACCTCTGTCTACCCCTGTATTGGGAATTGCGTGAAGATATTATATTTTTTTTTTAATTTAATACTATTTTTAATGGGGTCTTTTGGAAGTTTTTATTTTACGCTATTAATAACTCCAGGTTGTTTAGACTTGTTTGATGCCGTTTGTATTTAATGATTACTTTGAGCTTTTTTAGTTAAATTTATAATTTTTCTAAATGTTTTAGAATATTTATGGATTTTTTTTTTCTGACGGTTTTAATCTCATTTCCCGTAGTAATTTTCTTTTGATTTTACTACACAATTTTATACCACGTGACAGCCATTTTACTTTATTTTTAGTTTTTAAGGTTATAATTTTATACGGAAAACAAAGGTCATATAATAATTTAAAGTCCTCAATAAAACTGTTGTATGCATTGTAAGAATCATGTGAAATATCACTAAAAGATATTTTTTTTTTATTTTTTAAGAATTCATTTAAGTTATCCTGCGAATAGTCACGGCGCTTAGTGCGCCAGTATTTCAACGTAGAAATTGTTTTATTGGATATGAAATAATTTGGGCTGTGTGGTCTGATAACGCAAACTCTATAACATCTGTAGCACATGTCTGTTTATAGCTATGTGCGAAATTGACAATACAGGTTTGACTTTTAAGTCAAGTGGGTTGTTTCAACACAAGCTTTAAATTATAATTTAAGAGAAAATATTCGAAATCTAGTGTCATATTGTTACTTTTTAGGAAATCCATATTAAAGTCTCCAGCTACTAAGATAAACTCGTAATTCTTTTTTGATAATTCATTCAATGCTTTCTCAAATTTATTCAGAAACCTAGGTAAATTATTTAATTTTGGCACTCTATACACACACATATTCACCAGATATTGAAAATTCGGAAATACTTTTTAGTTCCCTATACTTGTATTCATTTCGTATTAAGATGCAGGCGCCGCCACGCTTACTTTCCTTCCTACAGTAACAAGCTGCTAGTCTATAGTTTCGTACTACTAAATATTTTTGATATCCCTCCATAATAATGTGCTCTGTAATACATACTACATTTATTGTTTTATTTTTTTTTATATAATTCTTCTCAACAAATGCATATTAGGTCCGATTTGTTCAAAAGTCCCGCTATATTTTGATGTAGTACGTTAAACATTTTACATTCGAAAAAGAAAATTATTGGGTTGTTTATCAATCACATGCTCTATATTTGTCAATTGTATATTATTTGACTTGTCCTTTTAAATAAGTCCATTGCTCGAAATTTTCAATTTGTTTATTAAATTTAGTATGTCTTGAAATATTGTTCTAAGTCCATTATTATTTACTTTGCCAGAAGGTTTATGAAACATGCAGTTGTGTATAAATAAATAATTAAGTAAATAAATAAATAAAATAGAAAGACTTTCGAGGACAAGTGGCGTTAACAACTATTTACATGGTGTAGATCTGCTGTATTATAAATAAATGGTAACAATTTTTTTCCAAAAAAAAAATACCG
This sequence comes from Sericinus montela, assembly GCA_029286605.1. Lineage (NCBI taxonomy): Eukaryota > Metazoa > Arthropoda > Insecta > Lepidoptera > Papilionidae > Sericinus > Sericinus montela. Next base: position 583,245 of record JAGSMR010000117.1, on the reverse strand, counting down.
ATAATGAAAGTCACGATAGCACAGTGGTGGGGTGGTCAGAATTTCGAGTCAAGAGATCCGAGTTCGAACTCCAGGTGGCAGGCACGTACCAATGAAAAATAAAAAATAAAATAACTTCACGCAATTCCCAATACAGGGGTAGACAAAGGTCTAGTCTAGACATTTAAGTCCCTTCGACCCTTCTTCCACCGAAGATATTTTCAGGACAACGTGACAGGTGGTGAGCCCGTCGCCGTCTGTATGACCAAGCCAACGATATAATTTGTACATAGGTTCTTAGAAAAACCCATTGGGTTTTTCAAAACTTTTTCGTTGTCTCGTTGTCCCGTTGTCCCGAAAATATCTTCGATGGAAGGTGGGTCAAAGGGACTTAATTGTCTAGACTAGACCTATGTCTACCCCTGTATTAGGAATTGCGTGAAGATATTGATTTTTTTATTTATAACATTTAGGGGGATGAAAAATAGATGTTTTCCGATTCGCATACCTAACTGATATGCATACAAAACTTCATAAGGTTTTTATGAAGTTTAATTACAAACACCGTGAAACGAGAATTTCGTATATTAGATACTGTAACGTTTCATTAAATCCAAATTATAACAGATTTCTCATTAAAGCGTTTAATGTTTTTCAACAGCAGATTAAGCTGTTAAATCTGATCATAATCAATTCGAGCGACAGAAACGAATTTAATCAGTGGAGATGTGCTCATCCTTAACACCTTTTGCTCGTTCCTGCGAAAAATTAAACGAAAGCCTTGATTAAGTTTGTGGGCGATGAATCCGATAAAATCGTGGGTGTAATATTACTTACGCCCTTTTGAACTGGAAGTTGTACAGTTGTTGCTTTTTTAATTGCTGGCATATATTTAATATCAGCACTGTCGAAGCCAAAGTTATTATCAGCTACGCAGCGGCTGTAGTCGAAAGCAGCAATTTCCCAAACTTCCGCAAATCTACGCGTAGACAGCCCTAAGCAGTTCCTCAGCATAGCACTGGTGCTCTCCCTTTTCCTCATGACTAGACGCGCTGAAACACAAATATGATACAAAACACGATAGTAAACATTTTTTTTGGAATAGAGGGGCAAACGAGCAGGTGGATTACGTGATTATCGCCGCTCACGAACACCTGCAATACCAGAGGAATAGCAGATGCGTTGCCAGCCTTTGAGAAAGGTATAAGCTCTTTTCTTGAAAGTACCTAAGTCGTATCACATTCCATAAAATGCAAGTGCGTGTCCAAAATTCCGCGAAAAGCGCACTGTGGTGGAATACCAAGCATCAAGACGGTGTTGATAGAATTTTAGACTATGTCATAAGGTTCGATGGTGAAACTTATTAACGTAGTGTGATATAAGTACTTTAAAAATATGGTGAGTCACGATAGCCGAGTGGTTGGGTGGTCGGAATTTCGAGTCAAGAGACCCGAGTTCGATCCCCAGGTGGCAGGCTTGTACCAATGGGTTTTTCAAAAAATTATGTACGAATTACATCGTTGGCTTGCACATAAAGATGGCGACGGGCTCACCACCTGTCACGTTGTCCCGAAAATATCTTCGGTGGAAGGTGGGTCGAAGGGACTTAATTGTCTAGACTAGACCTCTGTCTACCCCTGTACTGGGAATTGCGTTAAGATATTTATTTATAGCAATTAATTATTTTCTCGACGTCGTTCTAGTTACAATATAGAGAACTTAAAATATCGTTTTTTTTATAAATTTTATGTATAATGTAATACTTAGGACTTAACTTATTACTTAAAATTTTATTAAAAAAATTGTAATATAAATTATAAAAATTTAATATTAGATATGATACGATAGTTAACGCGTGATCGGAATTCGAGCTACGAGACTCGAGTTCGGTACCGTGGAGGTAGGATCGTACTAATGAGATTTTCAAAACTTACGTATATCGTTGTCTACATCAGATGGCATCGGTCTCATAACCTGTCACCTTAACCCAGCTCAGCACAAGTGCAATGAGGGTCGAAAGGTCGAATGCATGAAGATAAGAAGCACTTTCTGAATAAAAATTTGACCTTTGCATTAAAACTATATCTACTTTAAAATGTAAACTCCATCAAGTACAGCCAGGCTAAAAGTCGAGCGAGAACTCATTTCACGCTAGGGGTGGCACTAATTCTGCGAAGAGTTAAAAGTGCAGTTTTAAACGCTCCTGATTTTATACGCCACGAGCGCCGCGGTTTGAACAAAGTTCAACCTAGTTACGTTTATTTGCCTTTCAGTTGATAACGTTAAGAAAGGGCTTAGTGTTCTTTATCTGCTTTTGATGTGAAACATCTATAACCGCACGTAAAACCGATTTCTGGCGTGGCGACGCATGCCACGCTATACAAAGGTATACTAATTTACACCCTATTACCTGAGAATTAAGGTTTGTAATTATACACTGAAATCCCTTTTTTATATTTAATTAATAATATTCATATTATTCATATTAGTGACTATGTAAATTATATTAAGATTTCATTTTTACATGAAAGGTCATTTCCTTAAAGTGAAAAATGTTCAATAATTTTTAAAACGAATAAACATAAACTACCATTAAAATTAGCTGGAGATTTTAATGAAAATTTGCAAGAGCTGAATCACTGCCATTAATGACATTTCTTCAAAAGAATTTCAATTGCAAATCAACAACAATCCAAAAGAATTTACTACCAAATATGGAACAACTATAGATGCTGTAATTGTGAGATATCTTGATAATGTTTCATCCAATACTTTTGTAACGTATTAAATAAATATATAAATATCTTCACGCAATTCCCAATACAGGGGTAGACAGAGGTCAAGTCTAGACAATTAAGTCCCTATGACCCACCTTCCACCGAAGATATTTTCGGGACAACGGGACTTTACTACTACGGGACTTTTGTAACGTAGTTTAGTTATCATCGACCAATCGTCACAGTAATACCGGCAGAGGAAACATCGAATATAACTATAACTGAAGTCACAGAGAGAGAGAGAGCAAATATTTAAATTGTGGCCACTTGATATTAATATCGAATTTTTATATCATATGTAAATAAATGTTTATTAAATAAAGTTACCATTTTCTGTAAGAAATTCGTAATACTTCATTTTTTCATTAGTATTTTGTTAGTACTTCATTTTTTCATTCCTGTAATAATATTATCTTTTATGCATATTACTTGTACACACACGATGTTTCACATCTGCCAGGCGTCCCATGACGGCTCACATTTTTTTTGTATTACCAGGGTTAAAAGTTCGATTTTCGATCCTATTTTGAAGGTAGTACCAAATTGAATTGAGATAAAGAAAGTACCAAATTTCCTCTTGATTAAATTATTAATTTCATAAATACGCATGCCAATCCATGTTCCATACATACATACATAACGGCCCATTAAGGTCCACTGCAGGTCATAGGCCGCTCCCATAAGAAAGAATTTGCCATAATCGCCACGCTTGGCAAGCGGATTGGCGATCGCAGTAGCAGACCACTCGCACCTTAGACGCTGCTGCCCATCTTCAGTCTGAGATTTTTAAAGATACTTATCCCACCATCTATCGGTTGCCATAACGATATTCAAGGTTTGTTTCCCTTAGTCGTCTTTTACGACAACCAAAGTATTGGACGAAAGGGAGTGGCAATATTCTAACACCGTTACTACACGGTATCTATGTACCAATATGTTTTTAAATATTATAATTATTTTGACAAATTAATTATTTTAATCGCTAAAAATTTTAGGGGAGTACTATATACAATTATTCAATAGTGGACTCTTAAGAGGCTGTAAATAAGAGAATTATGTAAGATGCTAAAAGAGTGAACCAATTTTAAATTAACTTTGTGCGTGTTTGAGCAGACTTCTAGATAATTTAAATTTACAATTGAACCAGCTCTAGAACATTTTTTATACTGTAACGATTTTTTTTCTTATATTTTTTTGCATATTTTATCTTATAAATTTAAATATTAATATACAGAAATATGTCTAATACAATTGTGTTAAAATTCTTAACGAAACGAAAATTCTTAAAGTTTCCCCTTAAAGTTGTAACTCTTAGATAAAAGTACTTTCCTACCCTTAAATAAAAACACATTTCTAGTGCTTATCGAATTCTATGGACTCATACGGTGGTAAATTTTATATATTTACAGAAGATAAGATTTCTAGAATAATCTATCTTCGTACGTATTTCACTCTATGCAATGTACATTTACTTTTTGCTCTTGAACAAAAAAACTTCAAATTCATTCCTGTTTAGATTGGAATAGGTCGACGACCTTTTCTGCAGGCACGTAAAGGTAAGGCCCAGCAATGTACCCTCATAAAGCGTACATATAATAAACTTGTACGTCGGCCTCGGTTTGCTATCGGGTTTTCTTCTTACCGATTTAATTTCTATTTATGTAGGTAATAATGAATAAAAAAATACATACATAGACAGGGATAAAATCACATACATTGCCCTGATCTGAGTGAGTAGCTTAAGCACTTGTATTATGGAATCAGAAACAACGAAGGTACCACAAGCACCCAGACTGGAAAAAATATAAATATAAAATAAAACTGTTTTCTACATTGACCCGACCGGGTATCGAACCCGGGACCTTAGAGCTGGCGATATAATGAAAATGTGTGTGTCCACTTTTCCACGGAAGTCGTCTAATACATGATGTCATAGTTCAGAAAACAAATACAATGAAAGAATAGATACCATAACGTAAAAAGAAAAATTTCTTCACGCCATTCCCAACACAGGTGTAGACAGAGGTCTAAGCAATTAAGTCCCTTCGACTCACCTTCCACCGAAGAAATTTTTGGGACGACGCGGCAGGTGGGCCCGACACCGGTTTTTATGTCCAAGCAACGACATAAATCGTACATACGTTTTTGAAAAAACCCATTGGTACGAGCCTCGGAGTTCACCCAACCACTCGACTATCGGGACAAAAATCTATTTCGTTTTCTAAAATAAATTCTTGGCAGATGTCTCCTACTCATAACAATACGTAATAAATGTTATGGTTATAGGTCCACTAGTCTAATAGATTTTCGAACTAGTCAGTTTATGAATGAGTGATATTTTACTTTAACATATATAAAAACATACATAGGTAAGGATAATATCAGATATATTGCTCTGATCCTAAAGTAAGTAGCTGAAGTACTTGTGTTATGGAATCGGAAATAATAAAGGTATCACAAACATAGACGTTGACCCGTTCGGAAAACGATCTCGGGGCCTCAGAGATGGCAATACCATGAAAAACAATGTCTACACCACTTGTTCAAGGGGGTCACCAAATATTATTTACATATAATCAGTCTGTTTCAGTCGACAGAAAAGTAATATTATAAAAACTTTTCTACTATTTTTACTATTTAAAAAAGTCACGATAGCCGAGTTGTTGGGTGGTGGGAATTTCATGTCGAGAGACCCGAGTTCGAACCTGGGGTTCGAACTCGGGTCTCTCGACTGGCAGTACCAATGAGTTTTTCAAAAACTTATGTACGAATTTCATCGTTGGCTTGGACATAAAGACGGCGACGGGCTCACCACCTGTCACGTTGTCCCGAAAATATCTTCGTTGGAAGGTGGTTCAAAGGGACTTAATTGTCTAGACTTGACCTCTGCCTACCCCTGTATTGGGAATTGCGCGAAGATTTTTTTTATTATTTATTTATTTCTATTATTTCTATTCCATATTTCAAAGGATTTTAGTATTCGGAGGCTTGATTGAAACAGCTGTCGAAACTGTAGCCTCCAGAACTTTCAATTTCGGTGGCTCCTTTATTACCGACCCATGTAATTGACTTTTTTATTGTTGGCTTGGAACTTTAAATAGTTTAGGGTAGAATTGATTCGTTTTCATCGTGAATTAATTGAACATTTTAACAGGCGACATAGTAACCTATGTCTTTTTAACCTACTTCAAAAGTTTTTCAATTGATTTTTTATAGAAAAGGGAGGCAAACGAGCCGGCGGCTCACGTGATGGTAAGTGATTACCGCCGCCCATGAACACCCGCAATACCAGAGGCATAGCATATGCGTTGCCTCCCTAAGAGTGCCCCCCAGAATTGGGGAGGGGTGTGGGCCACCGGTTACCCGCACTCACCAGACGAAACGCAGAAGTTTGTTACACTTCTACTACACGCCGGTATTCTGTGAGGTCGTGGTAATTCCCCGGTCGAGCCGGACCATTTATGCAACAACAATAGCTGAGGCGTGGCTCTACCACTGTTAAAATTTTGATTGATAAGCTTTTTTATATTACCTATGTTATCTTAAAAAAAATTCTAAAAAAAAATCCAAAAAAACAATGGCATGACTAGCTAGACGCATTCTGTGACGAAGAATATGGACCTTTGCCCAGCAGTGGGACAGTATAGGTCAAAAATGTTATCTGAATTATGCCATATTATTCTTACGTCCTATAAGAATACCATTATTATAACAGAAGATTTTTTATTATTTATTTATTTCTATTATTTCTATTCCATATTTCAAAGGATTTTAGTATTCGGAGGCTTGATTGAAATATCTGTCGAAACTGTAGCCTCCAGCACTTTCAATTTCGGTGGCTCCTTTATTACCGACCCATGTAATTGACTTTTTTATTGTTGGCTTGGAACTTTAAATAGTTTAGGGTAGAATTGATTCGTTTTCATCGTGAATTAATTGAACATTTTAACAGGCGACATAGTAACCTATGTCTTTTTAACCTACTTCAAAAAGTTTTTCAATTGATTTTTTTTATAGAAAAGGGAGGCAAACGAGCCGGCGGCTCACGTGATGGTAAGTGATTACCGCCGCCCATGAACACCCGCAATACCAGAGGCATAGCATATGCGTTGCCTCCCTAAGAGTGCCCCCCAGAATTGGGGGAGGGGGGTGTGTGGGCCACCGGTTACCCGCACTCACCAGACGAAACGCAGAAGTTTGTTACACTTCTACTACACGCCGGTATTCTGTGAGGTCGTGGTAATTCCCCGGTCGAGCCGGACCATTTATGCAACAACAATAGCTGAGGCGTGGCTCTACCACTGTTAAAATTTTGATTGATAAGCTTTTTTATATTACCTATGTTATCTTAAAAAAAAATCTAAAAAAAAATCCAAAAAAACAATGGCATGACTAGCTAGACGCATTCTGTGACGAAGAATATGGACCTTTGCCCAGCAGTGGGACAGTATAGGTCAAAAAATGTTATCTGAATTATGTCATATTATTCTTACGTCCTATAAGAATACCATTATTATAACAGAAGATTTTATATTCGCCACGTTTACGAAGCAGATCGCCAATCGTTGTGCCTAATATCTTTTAACTTGATGCAGGTGCCCGTCACTGATCTGCAGAGAATTGGTGTGTTATTTTTCAATAGTATATTTCCATGATATGTAAGTTAATTGCATTTTTTAAATTAATTCTAACGTCACCTTCGGTATGAAAGAGCCACGCTCTAACCACACAGTTGTTTTAAAAAACTCTCCTTAAAAACGGTTCAAATTATATCTTCATAATATTAAAATGACCTTAGCCAACTGTTAACAGCTGATCTGTTTAGACACACAGAGCGTGCCAAAGAAATGTCTAATTTACATTTATAAACTATATATATATATATATATATATATATATATATATATATATATATATATATATATATATATATATATATATATATATATATATATATATATATATATATATATATATATATATATATATATATATATATATATATATATATATATATATATATATATATATATATATATACATATATATATATATATATAACATTTTATGTGCCTTTTATTTATAAAGCAAGCCTTCCGTGTTCGACTTGTAACACTTACACCACTGCAATCTTCAATAAACTTATAATTTGTCGTGATTTGGAAAAATCTTTCTCTGAATGCGAAACTATTTAAAAAAAAACTTTCTAAAGACACGAAAAAAAACTTTCTCTGAATCAAAATAGAACACTTAAAAAGTAAATTTAAATTCAGTATTGGAAAGTTTGTCCTCCTTCCAATACAATTTTCATAGGCGTGTGAAACTCCCGATAACGCCGGGGCTTAGTTTCAAACTTTTTTATTCATTCGTTTCGTACTTGATGGATACCATTAGCAAAGAATAAATAATGATACTACGTACCGGTAGTCGAAGAAGAAATATATTGCTGGAAAAGTCATACAAGGCTTATACGAGAATCTAACCAAACTTAATAACAAACAATATGCATAATACTGGAATTATATGAGCAAAGAAAAAGTAAGTGCTCTATATATCCACCTTTATTAGATACGGCCCGATAACCTAGTGGTTATTAACCCCGTCTTCGAAGCTAAGAGTTTCGGATTCGAATCTCTGTAGGAGCAGACATTTGTGTGATGAATATGGTGCTTTTACTCTGATAATGATTCTGTATGTATGAGTCGTAGACGTTTATATTTGAGTATCAATATTTATCTATGTAAATATATATGTATGTAAGATCGTTTTACCGTTGGTTTAGACATTAATACGGCTACAGGCTCACCACCTATCACGTTGCCCCGAATAAGCTTCGGTAAAATGTGCGTCGAAAGCACTTTATTATCTAAATCACTGAGTAACTAAAAATAAAACCAAAACCCACCAATTCTATCCCTTTTCGCAGCATTTAAAGAATTGGGAAAATATGTGAAGATAAAAAAGTAACAGATAGAACACATCAAAATGTGTGCCGTAAGTAGATACATTACGTACACTGTGAAATAAATGTTGCGTGAAACAAATTTGTTTCACAATACCGTGCTAATGAGATGTCAGCGTTCTCCCTACATAGAAAACGAAATGAACTATAATAAATAAATAAATATCTTCACGCAATTCCCAATACAGGGGTAGACAGAGGTCAAGTCTAGACAATTACGTCCCTTTGACCCACCTTCCACCGAAGATATTTTCGGGACAACGTGACAGGTGGTGAGCCCGTCGCCGCCTTTATGTCCAAGCCAACGATGAAATTCGTACATAAGTTTTAGAAAAACTCATTGGTACTGCCACCTGGGGATCGAACTCGGGTCTCTCGACTCGAAATTCCGACCACCCAACCACTCTGCTATCGTGACTTGAACGAAATGAACTCATAATGAAAATTTTTTACTTATTAGTATTTATTGAAAAGTTGTCGTGTGTTTTTATTTGTCAATTATTATTTGTCCACTCTATGATAATACGTATTCAGCCTTCGGTAATAAGAGTCAATCTAAACGGATGAGCGGGCGGGAAGAATTATGTGAGGCGCAAAAGGCCGACAAGCACGGCCTAAGTAATGCAGTAAACTTGTACAGACCGGATGATGATGACGAATAAGAATTTGTTACCTTTCAAAACAGCCCTAAGACAAAAAGATAGGAGATTTAACAAAATACAATAAATATCTTCACGCATTTCTCAATACAATGGTAGATAGAGGTCTACACAACAATAAGTTCTTTCAACCCACCTTCCGCGCCAACATTTTTTGAGAAAACGTGACGAGTTTGTGAGCCTATAGCGGTCCATGTGTCCAAGCCAACGATATTAATCGTACATAAGTTTTAAAAAACACACGGTACGAGCCTACCACCTAAAGATCGCCATCGCTAAATATTATAACTTCATAAAGCTACAATTATGATCTATCAATAAAGCTACCAATGAACTGGTAACCTTAACTTAATACTTTCGCTTCGATTCCTTTCACCAGTTTTTCCGTTTAAATAACTTCCATATTTATATTTTATGGCATCTTCCAGAATATTAATGCAAATCGAAAATAACGTTTGGATTCCTAAGTTTATGACGCAACAATTTTATGAGGGTTGAATTCTTTATTTCGTCCTTCTTCCGACAAATGCGCTCGAAAACTCTACGTAATAACATATTTATAAAGTTGGTGCGGAAAAGGAAATTCAGTGACAAGGTCTTTAAAAATAATAAACTTTAATTCTCATCTACATGCATTTCTTAATACTGGGGTCTTCTTACTCTTTACAGAGTATCAAAAGTATAATGCTATACCTAGTAAAGTTTTAAGTTTAATATGTAACAGTATGCGTTAATTTCTCTCGTATCATCGATTATATGTAACTTCGAATACAAATTTCTCAATTTAGTTTGTAAAGGTTGTCCAATATTAAGCGTTCTATTTATAAACTTTACTAATTTCAGTGACTATAGTAAAGTTCTTTAGTTTTGACAGTCACTATAGCCGTGCAGTTGGGTGATCGGCATTCAAGTCAAGAAACCCAAGTTCTATTCCCAGGTTGAAGGCTCGCATCAAAACTTTTGTTCGATTTATAGCGGCTTAAACATAAGACATTAACAATCTCGCCATGTTGCCATGCCATGTTGTTCTGAAAAACGACTTCGGTGAAAGATGTGTTGAAAGTACTTAATTGTTTAGAACTCAGTCTAATACAGTATTAGAAATGACGTGAAGATATGTTTTTAATACAGTTCATAGTTAAGTAGTACCGTCTTTGTCGCACTCTCTTCACTTGTTACCTGGATTTGGATCAGAATCTCCATGAGTCCTATGCAGAAAAAGATTACCACCTTTATCACCATACCATATACTCGTAGTACCATTTTCAGGTATCTTTTCCGAATCCCACAGAAAGGAATTCATACGTGAGTTGCTCTAGAGGACTTCATTGTCTTCGCTTCAGCCTCCCGATTACACGAAGTTCGGTAAAGATATTTTATAATTACAATAATATAAATAAATATCTTCACGCAATTCCTAATACAAGGGTAGACAGAGGTCTAGTCAAGACAACTAAGTCCCTTCGACCCACCTTCCACCGAAAATCTTTTCGAGACAACATAGCAGGTGGTGAGCCCATCGCTGTCTTTTATGTCCAAGCCAACGATGTAATTCGTACATAAGTTTTTGAAAAACTCATTGGTACGAGTCTGCCACCTGGGGATCGAACTCGGGTCTCTCGACTCGAAATTCCGACCACCCAACTACTCGGCTATCGTTACTATACTATATCCAGGAGTGTTAATAACGGTTTACATTTCAATCATATCGTTCACGTTCACCCATTTCTTTTATACATACAAATACGAGATCAATAGCTTATCATCATTCGAGTTGAAGTGACAAGGGGAATTCGATATAATTAAATTACAAAAACGATTGTTTCAGGACTCGAACATGTTCGAATTTCGAATATTGGAAACGGGTTGCTGAAATTAAAAATTCTACGATCACTGCGTGTTGTTTTCATTATAACAGCAATGTGTTTGTACATAAATAGCCGCAGTATAATCTAAACATATAAAACTGTAGCATCTGTTAGTATTTCCTAATTAACAGCTTTTAACTAAATGCATATGAAAGTGTGTATATACGGTACTTACACTAAGAAATCTAAAACGGACAGACAGACAAAAGTTGAAAAAAGAATTATTCTAGTGTATGCATATATTCATATCCGTATATACTCATATACATGTAGTCAAAACTCCAATTTTATTTACATGTACAGATTTATATTTTTTTAAGGTAGGCTCAGACATAAAACCGGCGACGGGCACAGGTGGCGATCCGTCACGTTGTCCCAAAAATGTCTTCGTTGGAAGGTGGGTCACCTGGGTGGGGTGAAGAAATTTTTTTACATGAGTACATACGTAGATAATTATTACATACAGATTAACATATCTGCTCTGTTCCAAAAATAAGTAGCTTATGCTTAATACAGTTGTATTGAGGAATCAGAAACTACGAAGCAATAACAGACACTTAGACCCAAACAAACGTAGAAAATGTGTTTTCTACATTGACCCGACGGGAATCGAACCCAAGACTAAAGAGGAGCTGGAACCGTAGTACCGTTGTACTGTTTTGTACGCTACTCGTCCACCGATGTCGTCAAAAACTACGCATCATAAATGTAAGCCATTGGAAAATTGCTATGTGGCATAAGAGTTTACAACCTCCTTTTTTCCATGTATCACGAGTCCCTGGTTCGATTCCCGGTTGAACAAACAATTTATATATTTTCTCAAATATGGGTAAAGTTATCTTTGCTATTTCCGATTTCATAACACTACTGCTTAAGCTACTTACTCTGGGGATAAAAGCAACGTATGTGATGTTGTCCATATCTATGTGTGTATTTGTAACATCATGACCGTCGGCCTGGGGCGGTGAGGGTGCGGTGGGACGCCAGTCAATGAGGTTCCAAGAGATATTGGTTCAAATGTAGCCAACTTAGCAAATTCTTTCTAAATCATTTAAAATCTGTACATTAATTCTTTACTGTTTTGTACTTTTACTATATACAATTATAAATATAAATAAATATCTTCACTCAATTCCCAATACGTAGATCTAGTCTAGACAATGAAGTCCCTTCGACCCACCATCCACCGAAGATATTTTCGGGAAACGTGACAGGAGGTGAGCCCGTCGCCGTCCTTATGTCCAAGCCAATGATGTAATTCGTACATTAGTTTTTTAAAAACCCATTTGAACAAGGTTGCCACCTGGGAATCGAACTCGGGTCTCTTGACACGAAATTCCGATCATCCAACCACTTGGCTATCGTGACTTTTACGGTGATATAAATATATAATACTCGTACATACACATAGATAGGGACAATATCACACACATTGCTCCGATACCAAAGTAAGAAGCTCAAGCACATGTGTTATAGAATTGAAAACATAGTAGTTACCACATTATGTGGAAACGAAGGTACCAATACTAAAAAAAATTTCTTCAAGCCATTCACTGGCTGTCCCAAAATAAGCTTCGGCGAAAAGAAGGTCGAAAAGGCTTTATTATCTAGACCTCGGCTTACCACTGTATGGGAAATGGCGAAAAGATAAAACAAAAATTATATAAATCGTCACGGTACTGTGGACGTCGAGGGTTTGAATTATTCTGATGCAATTTTTGAATTCACTCATTTATTCAACAACATAAAAACATCTCATAGATGCTAATAATTAACACAAACGTGTATATTAGGAATTTTACATCGTTCCAGATCATCAATGGAGACGACCCCCATGGAAGAGTGGCGTACACACCAGTTTTCAAGCTGTCGTTAGCTCTAAGGTCGCGGGTTCGATTCCCCGTCGGGTCTAAGTAGAATATACTTTTTCTGCATTTTCTCGGGTCTGGATGTTTTCGGTACCTTCGCTGGATCAGAGCAATGTATGTATTTGTCAAATTTTACTCCTGACTGCCTCCTCCACGGAGCTCGTCGGTTATTTAGCTATACATAGGCTTTTCAAATAAAACGAGGCTTCCTTTCCTTCTTAGATGCGAAACCCTTTACATGAAATTAAATAAGCCACATATCATGCACTTTATACGCCGTAAATTTTCCATAAACTTTCTTTCAAAGGCAAAGTTTCATTGCCCAATACTTTTAAGCCTGATATATACACAAACGTTCGTGCAGAAAATTTAAGTCGTAACGTAATTTCAGTTCGGATTTAATATTTGAAAGTAGTAATTTGTTTTGGAAATTTATTACATTTTTCAACTTTAACGCGCAGTGTGGAGTATAATTTTGACTATACAATTTTAAAATGTTTTTTTTTTAGTTTCTCATTCGAAAGGAGGGTTACATTTTTTAAATATCATCTATTTCGTGCACTTTAAAGTCTTAATATAGATATTAAATACGAAATATATTATATGAATGTACGGATCTGATGCATTATATTGCTTAACGTTTTTTCATTTGTATTATTTTGTGTATTGAAATTAACATTGGCTGCATTTTACAAAATCAAAGCAAACCGTGGAAGTTTCGAGATAATGCGCAGACAAAGCCGCAGATCGAAAATAGTCGTACACGAACTCAAAAAACACATTATCACGATGCTATTTTACAGAATTTTTAAAGCGTATTATTTATGCTGGACCTTTTGTCAAATTAAAGAGAAACTTAAAAATCAAGTATTTTTAAGTTTCTCTTCAATTTAATAATTAAAAGACCAGCATAAATTATATACTTCAAAAATACATAAAAATAAAGATGTAGATGGCGTTATCGTATTAAGAATTGGTTGCTATAAAGTTAATTACGGACATTGAGCTGTAAGTTGGAATATCCTTTGGTAGATATCGCCAAAGCCTTAACTGGCGTAACTAAAGAGAGAAATTTATAATTTCAACTTATGCGTGTAGGACGTGGTTGCTCAGATGAGAGCGTTGCTACTGTACGATTTTTTTATTTTTCTCTTTAATATAATAACAAAAAACCTCACCACGATATCATTTTTCATTATAAAATCATAAGTCACGATAGCCGAGTGGTTGGGTGGTCGAATTTTTGAGTCAAGAGACCCGACTTCGATTGCAGTACCACTTCGGTGACAGTACCAATGAGTTTAAAAATTTATTTACGAATTACATCGTTGGCTTAGACATAAAAACAGCGACGGGCTCACCACCTGTCACGTTGTCCCGAAAAGCTTCAGTGGAAGGTGGGTTAAAGGGACTTAATTGTCTTGACTAGACCACTGTTTACCCCAGTATTAGGAATTGCGTGAAGATATTTTTTTATTTTTTTATAAAATCATTATCATTATTTATTTATTTATTTACTTATCATCACGCACAATCCCTGAAGGGGTAGCCAGAGAGAACAGATCGCCAAGTGTCACGATCCCTACATATTATTAAGCGAAATAAAACGATACGAAGCCTACACAATATATTATTCAGACATGTAAATACCGAAAATGAACATACGGTAATTTCATCCGAGCCTCATTGCATGCATCGCGAAATAAATGCGCCATGAAATTCGTACCCGGTTCCGCGCTGCGCCGTTTAATGAGCTGATTTTTGTTTACGCTTTATTTAAAATACTTACATTCGTAATGGCATGACAATTAATTCGTCGGAGTTGAAATCATAATTATTAATATTTAACATGGTGACCCGATAGCCAAGTTGTTAAAATTTTATATAAAAAAAATATCTTCACGCAATTCCCAATACAGGGACAGAGGTCGAGTCTAGAGTAGTAGACAGAGGTCGAGTCTAGACAATTAAGTCCCTTCGACCCACCTTTCACCGAAGATATTTTCGGGACAACGTGACAGGTGGTGAGCCCATCGCCGCCTTTATGTCCAAGCCAACGATATTCGTACATAAGTTTTTGAAAAACTCATTGGTACGAGCCTACCAACTGGGGATCGAACTCGGGTCTATTGACTCGAAATTCCGACCACCCAACCACTCGGCTATCGTGACTTTAAAAATAGTAAAATTTTAATAATGTAATAATAATAGTAATAGTAAATTATTTGTTTCACAATAAATGTTTTCCGTACAATATAGGATACATCTTGTTTTATATATTTATAATTAACATAGTATCTGTGTTAGCCTCTGAAGCTGTGCTAGGTTTAAAACCTGTATTACAGGTTTTTATAAATAAATAAATAAATTTAAAACATTTAAAAATAAATAAATAAACATATTGATAGGGACAACATCATCTTTTTTCCGATCACCAAGTAAGTAGCTAAAGCACGCGTGTTATGGTGTCGGAAACAATAAAATGTCACAAACACCCAGACCCATGGAAATGTAGAAAAAGTGTTTTCTACATTGACCCGACCGGGAATCGACTCCAGAACCTTAGAGCTGGTGACCCCATGGAGACCAGTGTGTACGCTACTCGTCTACGGAAGTAGTCCTATGAAAATAATAATATCTTCACACATATCAAATAAAGTCATTTATTTAGCGAAATAAATGACATGCATTACATCAATCTATTTATTTGGCTTTTGTCCATTATTTTACTTGTCTTTATACTTATCTTTTCGTATATTTATTTCTGACTTTTAGTTTGTAAATGTAGTATGCGTTAGTTAGATAATGTATGAAGATAAAAAAATGTATTTCAAAACCAATATGAGAGTAAAGAAGTCATTCTAGTTTTCGAACGACAGTAACATGTGAGGTCAGGCGACAATTGAGACACAATGAGAGAAAGGACGGGAACACAATTTTAAAGCGGATTTTGCAACAATAAAAATAAATTATGGGGTATACTACTTTTCAATGAAAACTAGGTGGAGAGAACTTATTTATCTAGACTTCTAAGTAATATTAGGAAAGGCGTAAATATATAATATGGCCTAAGGGGACGAAGAGTTAAAGATAAAAGGAAAGAGATAAAATAAAGGTAAGAATACAATTATCGAGCTTAATACGACAATAAAAAAACGATACACAAAAAACATGCCTTTGCAAAATATAAACATCCCATTAGCATTGCAATATAACACCGGCAAGAAATTTTACGCCGCATTTATTTCTCGATGGATGTAATGAAACGCGAATGCAATTACCAGCGCCTCACGTCCGTTTTAAAAATAGAATGTATGAAAAAGGAATGAAAATTATAATAAAAAAGACCGCGCGCGCGTAAGAAAATTAAATAGTTTTATATATTTTTTTGTCGTGTGCCAGTACTCTCAAACCAAAATAAAACCACTAATATCATCACTATTGATTAGAAATAAGTTCATTTGTTTAGAGACTACGACGCCATAGTTCTACAGATAAACTCGCTATCTTTAAAATCGGGTTTGACAGCCGCATTGACTATATATAATAATTTATTTTTTTCATAAATATTTATTTACAGAAAAAATTATGTTAATATTTACAATACTTATTAACTAAAAACTATTATAATCGTAGAGCCCTACTCCTCGTGGCATGGTACCAAGAACGCTGGCTGCATTTCCACGTTGAATGGCTAGACTTAACCGTTGAGCGAGAAAAGAACCAGCCCTCTTGTCACCAGCGGCAACGATAAGTCGCGGATACAATTCCTTTAGAAACTGCATCGCGCGGGGACCCCACGGACCGATTGTCTCTACGGCAAATGGAACAAATATATAGTCTCCTTTCAAAGACTCATATTTACGCCATTTACCCGATTCAGCTGCCTCTGATGCCGCCCCGGCCCTTATCGAAGTACCTTGATATGAGAGGCCGCTAATGTATCGACGCAAGTTGCGTCCCACACAAGAGCTTTGCCTCTCTCCCAAGGGACTAAAGTCAAGCCGTCGGGTCTCTTACCATCCTCCCTAAATATTCCACAAGGCTCTAAAACCGATGGAATATTTATGGAAACAAGAGCCCTTCGGAGGACCTCATTCAAGGAACCGTGACGAGACAGTCTGCCGGCACTTTTTTGGCATGAAAGTCCGTGGAGGCCTAACTCGTCGACGTCGCTGCCACAAGGACATCGATGTGGTTGACAAATCGATGCTCCCAATCGTATTCCTACAGCTATACGTAAACTTTCGTTATCTAGTAATGTACCAAGGTTACTTGATGGTAAAGCATGTAGCCAGTAACTTGATTCCTTTGTCGAAACACCTAGAAAGCGGGCGCGGTCTCTGTCACAGTGAAAATTGTTCAGTAAGCATTTCTGCACATTCTGAACCAACGGGATATCCCACTGTTTTTGTGAGTTAGATTCCAGTGGAATATCCTCGCCGGGACAGAGACGTAACCATGCTTCTCTTGCCTCGTTAGCAAAGGTCAAGTCCAAGTCATTCTTAAGAATTTTACGTGACAAATCATGAACACTATGTACGGAGGCAAGGAAAGCCGGCAGCGCAATATTTGAAACCTCTCTTATACCGATACCTCCAAATCTAACAGGTAAAGTAGCTTGAGTCCAGCTAGATGAGACTAAAGATAAATTTAGAATTTTTTCCAAAGCTATTTTGAGATTAAGGTCAATTTGTTTTAAAAAATCAGAACATTTCCATGCTGGACTCGAGCGGAGTAAATAAGTAAATTTAGGAACAATAATTTATTAATATATATGTTGGGTCGTTGGGATTTCCCCCGACCCGAGCTCAATCCCCAGGTGGCAGGCTCGAAAAACCCATTGGTACGCCAATGGGTTTTTCAAAAAAACTTATATACGAATAATATCGTTGGCTTGGGCATAAAAACGGCGACGGGCTTACCACCTGTCACGTTGTCCCGAAAATATCTTCGGTGGAAGGTGGGTCGAGGGGACTTAATTGTCTATACTAGACCTCGGTCTACCTGTATCTGTATTGGGAATTGCGTGAAGATATTTATTTATTATTATTTATTTATTTATTAATAGAAAAATTTTTGCGAATATAAACTTATAGAGAATATTGGATGGTACAACGCATAATTCGTGTTTAACGTATAATGGTCAAGCGCTTTTAACGATTACTTGTAGTAGCTGAAAAAATAACAATTATCTTAAAATTAAGTGGTAAACAATTAATTCCGTTTTTTAAAATTTTAACTATCCCTTTGTTTTAAAGACTCCTTCTATAGCTTATGGACAGAAAATTCAGCCAGAACAGTTTTTGGAGTCGACGGATATTAAATTGTTAAAAAAATCTACTTTACTTCACATTTCATTAATGTTGTCTCTGGAATTTCTCTCTAGATATGCTAGGGAATACGCAAGTGTTCAAAATTGGAAAAGCAAGTTATATTTTTATAAATAATATTCAGTGAAAACTACTTACATAATTAAGTACCGTATTTATGGATAACAAATAAAAATAAAAGGTCATGTGGTCTTTTTAACTCGAACTCATGTTTTTTTTATATATTCCGTCCGTCATTTTCTTAATGTATGGGTAGATATAGGTCATTACAATTAATGCTGGGTCCTTTAATGGGCACCAGCCCGCCCCTACCCTAACGGTGGATCTGAGCAAAGACTCAGCCATTAACCACGCCTGCGGAGAGCTGAGGGAACGGTGCATCGCAATATCGAAACTTTCTTTCTTTTCTCTATTCATAAGTAGATTGAAATTTTCTGTAGCACTTGTGTCATGAAATCAGAGTAACGACAGTACCACACACTCCCATACCCGAGACCTTGTAGAATAAGTGCTTTCATTAGCTCAGTCTAGGAATCGAACCCGGAAACCACAGGGCTAACGACAACATGACAACCGGTATGTACGCACTTGCTCACGGAGGTCAGTATATATATATATATATATATATATATATATATATATATATATATATATATATATATATATATATATATATATATATATATATATATATATATATATATATATATATATATATATATATATATATATATATATATATATATATATATATATATATATATATATATATATATATATATATATATATATATATATATATATATATATATATATATATATATATATATATATATATATATATATATATATATATATATATATATATATATATATATATATATATATATATATATATATATATATATATATATATATATATATATATATATATATATATATATATATATATATATATATATATATATATATATATATATATATATATATATATATATATATATATATATATATATATATATATATATATATATATATATATATATATATATATATATATATATATATATATATATATATATATATATATATATATATATATATATATATATATATATATATATATATATATATATATATATATATATATATATATATATATATATATATATATATATATATATATATATATATATATATATATATATATATATATATATATATATATATATATATATATATATATATATATATATATATATATATATATATATATATATATATATATATATATATATATATATATATATATATATATATATATATATATATATATATATATATATATATATATATATATATATATATATATATATATATATATATATATATATATATATATATATATATATATATATATATATATATATATATATATATATATATATATATATATATATATATATATATATATATATATATATATATATATATATATATATATATATATATATATATATATATATATATATATATATATATATATATATATATATATATATATATATATATATATATATATATATATATATATATATATATATATATATATATATATATATATATATATATATATATATATATATATATATATATATATATATATATATATATATATATATATATATATATATATATATATATATATATATATATATATATATATATATATATATATATATATATATATATATATATATATATATATATATATATATATATATATATATATATATATATATATATATATATATATATATATATATATATATATATATATATATATATATATATATATATATATATATATATATATATATATATATATATATATATATATATATATATATATATATATATATATATATATATATATATATATATATATATATATATATATATATATATATATATATATATATATATATATATATATATATATATATATATATATATATATATATATATATATATATATATATATATATATATATATATATATATATATATATATATATATATATATATATATATATATATATATATATATATATATATATATATATATATATATATATATATATATATATATATATATATATATATATATATATATATATATATATATATATATATATATATATATATATATATATATATATATATATATATATATATATATATATATATATATATATATATATATATATATATATATATATATATATATATATATATATATATATATATATATATATATATATATATATATATATATATATATATATATATATATATATATATATATATATATATATATATATATATATATATATATATATATATATATATATATATATATATATATATATATATATATATATATATATATATATATATATATATATATATATATATATATATATATATATATATATATATATATATATATATATATATATATATATATATATATATATATATATATATATATATATATATATAAATATGACTTGAACACATCACACAAATGTTTCCCCAACGTTACGAGAATTCGAGAACCCATTGGTGTTAAGCATAAGCTCCTAATCCTACATGAAAAATTAACCAAGGTCAGAAAAACGAACACCATTCAAAAGCCTCCAGCGATTCTCACGAAGCCAAAGCGTGAGAAAACTCTCACGCTTTGGCTTCGTGAGACTCTCACCAGGTCTCACCTTAGTTACAAAAATGTAGTCAAAATATTATGATTTAGTTAATTGGCTTAATTTGTATCAGGCATCATTTGTTTCATAACTCTATTTTATGAAAGAAATCACATTAAGTTAGCACTAAATTACAGGAATAATAAAATGTGCGATAGTATTTTCAGTCTATTTATTACTTTCAGTTATTAATATCCGTCTAGACAGGACAATAAAATTAGTCAGATCTAGAAACGAAAGTGCCGCGTAATCCAAAGTCAAAGTTTTTTATTTGATTAGAACTTACAGTAATAATTATTCAAAAGGACTATCTTCATGTAATATCTCAATAGTGGGGTAGACAGAGGTCTAAACTACTAAGTGCTTTCGATCTATCGTTCACCAAAGATTATTTGGGGCAACGCGCCAGGTGATGAGCCTGTCATCGTCTTATTTTTCAAGCCAACGGTACAATATACTTACATGTAAATACAAAACGTCCTTTGTTTGTGGAAAATTTTGGGGATGCCAATGTTCAGCACTGGACTCTTAATAGACTATTAAGAAGAAATATATTCACATCGATCAATATTTATCTTTATATACATAAGTCTTTTGGCCTGTGTAAGCTCCTTATGGGCTGAATTATGGTGAATTTTTATGCGTATTCAAGGGGATTCTAGAATGATTTAGATTCACGTTTAAACACGTTAGCTGGCGCTGTTCACAGCTTCTGTACAAAACAGTTTCATCGGATCCGCAAATATATACATATAAACATGACTCGAACACATCACACAAATGTTTGCCCCTAGCGGGATTTGAACCCACAACCCATAGCTCCGAAAGTAGCACTACTAAGTTGGCTTTTGGGTTGACATTCAAATACATTTATTTATTTTATTTTATTTATTTATTTATACTTTATTGACACCTAATAGAAGGTAACAATGGGCGAACTTAATGCCTTATAGCATTCTCTACCAGTCAACCCTGGGCAAAACAGAGAATTATCGGCAGGTGTATTAAATGGGTGAAATAATCTCATTATATAATAGAATATGCATGTATTAAACAAATAATTGTTATTATTAAACATTACACTAAAATGAATTAAAAATAAAATTATAAATGATGCAAAAACTCAACAAAATTTAAACTGCAATCGCAACCCCTGGGGTTCGTTCGATCTATCGTTCACCAAAGATTATTTGGGGCAACGCGCCAGGTGATGAGCCTGTCATCGTCTTATTTTTCAAGCCAACGGTACAATATACTTACATGTAAATACAAAACGTCCTTTGTTTGTGGAAAATTTTTGGGGATGCCAATGTTCAGCACTGGACTCTTAATAGACTATTAAGAAGAAATATATTCACATCGATCAATATTTATCTTTATATACATAATTCTTTTGGCCTGTGTAAGCTCCTTATGGGCTGAATTATGGTGAATTTTTTATGCGTATTCAAGGGGATTCTAGAATGATTTTGATTCACGTTTAAACACGTTAGCTGGCGCTGTTCACAGCTTCTGTACAAAACAGTTTCATCGGATCCGCAAATATATACATATAAACATGACTCGAACACATCACACAAATGTTTGCCCCTAGCGGGATTTGAACCCACAACCCATAGCTCCGAAAGTAGCACTACTAAGTTGGCTTTTGGGTTGACATTCAAATACATTTATTTATTTTATTTTATTTATTTATTTATACTTTATTGACACCTAATAGAAGGTAACAATGGGCGAACTTAATGCCTTATAGCATTCTCTACCAGTCAACCCTGGGCAAAAC
Organism: Sericinus montela; assembly: GCA_029286605.1. Lineage (NCBI taxonomy): Eukaryota > Metazoa > Arthropoda > Insecta > Lepidoptera > Papilionidae > Sericinus > Sericinus montela. The sequence goes on along the minus strand of JAGSMR010000117.1, from coordinate 560,251 downwards.
AGAGAATTATCGGCAGGTGTATTAAATGGGTGAAATAATCTCATTATATAATAGAATATGCATGTATTAAACAAATAATTGTTATTATTAAACATTACACTAAAATGAATTAAAAAATAAAATTATAAATGATGCAAAAACTCAACAAAAATTTAAACCGCAATCGCAACCCCCTGGGGTTCGTTCGATCTATCGTTCACCAAAGATTATTTGGGGCAACGCGCCAGGTGATGAGCCTGTCATCGTCTTATTTTTCAAGCCAACGGTACAATATACTTACATGTAAATACAAAACGTCCTTTGTTTGTGGAAAATTTTTGGGGATGCCAATGTTCAGCACTGGACTCTTAATAGACTATTAAGAAGAAATATATTCACATCGATCAATATTTATCTTTATATACATATAAACATGACTCGAACACATCACACAAATGTTTGCCTCCTTATGGGATTTGAACCCACAACCCATAGCTCCGAAAGTAGCACTACTAAGTTGGCTTTTGGGTTGACATTCAAATACATTTATTTATTTATTTATTTATTTATACTTTATTGACACCTAATAGAAGGTAACAATGGGCGAACTTAATGCCTTATAGCATTCTCTACCAGTCAACCCTGGGCAAACAGAGAATTATCGGCAGGTGTATTAAATGGGTGAAATAATCTCATTATATAATAGAATATGCATGTATTAAACAAATAATTGTTATTATTAAACATTACACTAAAATGAATTAAAAAATAAAATTATAAATGATGCAAAAACTCAACAAAAATTTAAACCGCAATCGCAACCCCCTGGGGTTCGTTCGATCTATCGTTCACCAAAGATTATTTGGGGCAACGCGCCAGGTGATGAGCCTGTCATCGTCTTATTTTTCAAGCCAACGGTACAATATACTTACATGTAAATACAAAACGTCCTTTGTTTGTGGAAAATTTTTGGGGATGCCAATGTTCAGCACTGGACTCTTAATAGACTATTAAGAAGAAATATATTCACATCGATCAATATTTATCTTTATATACATAATTCTTTTGGCCTGTGTAAGCTCCTTATGGGCTGAATTATGGTGAATTTTTTATGCGTATTCAAGGGGATTCTAGAATGATTTTGATTCACGTTTAAACACGTTAGCTGGCGCTGTTCACAGCTTCTGTACAAAACAGTTTCATCGGATCCGCAAATATATACATATATATATATATATATACATATATATATATATACATATATATATATATATATATATATATATATATATATACATATATATATATACATATATATATATATATATATATATATACATATATATATATACATATATATATATACATATATATATATATACATATAAACATGACTCGAACACATCACACAAATGTTTGCCCTAGCGGGATTTGAACCCACAACCCATAGCTCCGAAAGTAGCACTACTAAGTTGGCTTTTGGGTTGACATTCAAATACATTTATTTATTTATTTATTTATTTATTTATTTATTTATTTATTTATACTTTATTGACACCTAATAGAAGGTAACAATGGGCGAACTTAATGCCTTATAGCATTCTCTACCAGTCAACCCTGGGCAAAACAGAGAATTATCGGCAGGTGTATTAAATGGGTGAAATAATCTCATTATATAATAGAATATGCATGTATTAAACAAATAATTGTTATTATTAAACATTACACTAAAATGAATTAAAAAATAAAATTATAAATAATGCAAAATCTCAACAAAATTGAAACTGCAATCGCAACCCCAGGGTATTGAGAGTTGATTAATAATATTAAGCTAAAAAGAAATAAGCCGAGTGGTTGGGTGATCGGAATTCAAGTCAAGAGACACGGGTTCGATCCCCGTTGCTCGTACTAATGGGTTTTTCAGAAACTTACGTCCGGTTTATATCGTTGTCTTGGTGGGCTCACCACCTGTCACGTTGTCCCAAAAATCTCTTCGGTAGAAGGTGTGTCGAAAAGACCTAATTGTCTAGACCTCTGTCTACCCCTGTATTGGGAATAGCGTGAATTACTTTTTTTAAAAGTTTAAAATAAAGTCATAAAACGTAAAATAAGATATTTATTGTAAAACTTCCCGAACGTTGTGCGCTAAGTAAGACTCACACTTACTCTGGGGATTGAATCGTTGCAGTTCGGTGCCGAGTGAGGCAGACAGGAGCTATTTACAGAGCTGCTTGACACTTCACACAATACTAGCGTTTGTCCGCGACTTCGTTCCCATTAGGATGATCTTTACCGAAGCCTGTTTAGGAGAACGTGACATGTCATGTGCCAATTGTCTTACTGTCCATGCTAACGGTAAAATATGAAAATGAAAATATATTTATGAACATTTACAAATACTACAATATAGCTGACGCTGGGTCTCCTTTTAAGTTTAAAAAGCTTGTTCGGAAATACCCCATCCGTAATACTTACATATAACAAAAATAATGAAAAATAAACTGTACTAATACAAAAACTATGACAATTAACTTACATAGATACATGTTTAGGTAGGTGAATATTCATATATCAAAAACATATACGAGTACATTCAGTATCAGAACACAAGTATTCAACACATTAAAATTCACTTTTACTTATTCACATTTGCATTTAAATAATGGAGACCAGCAAAAAGTGAACTGGCTGTGTTGAACCGCGGTGTACTGACTGCTCGTATATTTGACTCTGTAGTGCCTGCGCGCTGCTGGATGACCGTCGCGATTTATTAGTCGGTTGGCCGTGCTGGCACAGTAAAACCCAGCAAAGAGACAACGTCAAACAATGTTCAATATTTTCATTTTCATATTTTAGCGGACAGTGGGCAATTGAGCACGTGACATGGGCTTCCGGTCGTCTGTGGGGGCAGGCCTTGACCAGTGGGAGGTATCGACGGCCAATGTCATCACTCGGCTTTCGGGCTGGTCAATCCCCAGGTGATCTTGCAGCTCTGGCAGGAGGGCCTGACCGTCACACGTTTTTATGTTTGACCCCAGAAAGTGATTACGCCAGTGTTTCCCAGGGCCAGACGGAGATACAGGCCTGAACCAGACTTTCGTGCGCCTGCCGAAGAGACACAGGTTTGTGTTGGGTCAGGCAACCACCAAGTGCGATGGGCTTTCGGTTATGAGCTAGAAAAGGTATTCTGGCGGGATCGAACCCGCGTGATGCTTCGTCCGCCGCTCCGGCTGTTCTTCACAGCAATGATGACTCTGAAGTTGCGTTACGGTTCAGTTTGAACCCCGTGTGCAATTTTTGCAATGGCGGTGGAATATGAACGGAACCTCCGTCGGATGTTTGCAGGCTCGGAATATCGCTTATCTGGTCTGGGATCGTCTGATAAAATGGCGTTCTCGAGACCGGGTAATTGCTCGAATAGCGCTGGGTGTTCTGGTGATGCTTCAGGCGCTGCTGCCATTGAGGTCGGGCGCGCGGCTGTCTGCATCTGTGCGAGCTATCGCCGCCGTGATTCGGGCGTGGTCAGCGGTTCTGATTACATTCAAATACTTCAAGCGCTTTAGCACCTTACATTGGGGTCGGAGCAATGTATGTGATGTAGTGCCTATCTATACATCTATCTGAATATATCGCCACTTCTGTTAAATGCCTGAAGGCCGCGATATTGGAAAAGTTAACAGCTAAACTAGCGGATGCTATCTCAGATGATCTTTATGTCGCTTACGAGCTTTTTCATAGTTTTATTTTTTAATTCATTTTAGTGTAATGTTTAATAATAACAATTATTTATTTAATACATGCATATTTTATTATGACAACTATATAAACCGGACGTAAGTTTTTGAAAAACCCATTGGTACGAGCAACGGGGATCGAACCCGTGTCTCTTGACTCGAATTCCGATCACCCAACCACTCGGCTTATTTCTTTTTAACTTAATATTATTAATCAACCCTCAATACCCTGGGGTTGCGATTGCGGTTTAAATTTTTGTTGAGTTTTTGCATCATTTATAATTTTATTTTTTAATTCATTTTAGTGTAATGTTTAATAATAACAATTATTTGTTTAATACATGCATATTCTATTATATAATGAGATTATTTCACCCATTTAATACACCTGCCGATAATTCTCTGTTTTGCCCAGGGTTGACTGGTAGAGAATGCTATAAGGCATTAAGTTCGCCCATTGTTACCTTCTATTAGGTGTCAATAAAGTATAAATAAATAAATAAAATAAAATAAATAAATGTATTTGAATGTCAACCCAAAAGCCAACTTAGTAGTGCTACTTTCGGAGCTATGGGTTGTGGGTTCAAATCCCGCTAGGGGCAAACATTTGTGTGATGTGTTCGAGTCATATATATATATATATATATATATATATATATATATGTATATATATATATATATATATATATATATATATATATATATATATATATATATATATATATATATATATATATATATATATATATAAATCAGTGGCTTAATCATTGTAACTTTTGTATAACTTTTGATATCTTCATTAAAAAATACTGCCAATATTTCTTACTGATAATGTAGCTTAGCTTATCAGGTACAGCTACAGTTAGAGGCAGCTTACCAATAGACATTGGTAAAAGCATTTTTAAGATATGTTTAGTGGCTTAGGCGTGAAATCCTAACAGGCATACGAACTCACTTGCGCATTTATAATATTAGTTAGGATTATAATATAAAATATCTTTACGCCATTTTAAATACTGAGGTAGACAGAGGTCTAGACAATAAAGTACTTTCGACACAGCTTTCACCGAAAACATATTTTGGGACTGCGTGACTATGACTTGGTATATGGATCGCACATAAGTGTTAAAATAACCCCCTGGTACGAGCCTTCCACCTGAAGAACGTACTCGGGTCTTTCGGCTCAAATTCCGATCACCCAACCACTCGGCTATCGTGGCCAGTTAGGATTATATTACATAAATAAAATTTGTATAAGTCCCTAAAATTTGTGAATTACATTTCCGTCACTTTAACTTGTTTACGTAGTCCGTATGTTTCATTCATTTCAATATATCCAATTTAGACGTGTTTCGTTAGCAGTCCATTATAAATTCCAAAAGGAAATTGGATGCCTGTAGAAAGTCCTAAATCAATTTGTTTCGTGTTAGAACAAAGTTAACTACGCTACTTCTTTATGCTTAAAGTAACGATGATGTTATTAAAAAAACTTTTTATAATCTCATTAACTTTTATAATTAGAATATTATAGTAGTCACTATAGCCAAGTGGTTGCGTGATTCGAGTAAAGATACAGTTCGAGTTCGATTCCCAGGTGGTTGGCTCGTATCAATGTATTTTTCAAAAAAGAAACTTATATACGATTTATGTCACTGGCAGTCACGTTATTCCAAAAAATGTCTTCGGTGAAAGTTGAGTTTGAAGGACTTAATTGCCTAAAGCTCTACCCCAGCATAAGGAATTTTGTGAAGATCATATATTAATTATCAAACAAATACATTAAAAGACGAATTACTTTCTGTTAATGGATTTCCATGGCGACGGCGATTTCTGTAATATATTACATTACATACATTATTTATAAATAAAATAAAAATAAATAATAAATAAATAAATAAATATCTTCACGCAATTCCCAATACAGGGGTAGACAGAGGTCAAGTCTAGACAATTAAGTCCCTTTGACCCACCTTCCACCGAAGATATTTTCAGGACAACGTGACAGGTGGTGAGCCCGTCGCCGCCTTTATGTCCAAGCCAACGATGAAATTCGTACATAAGTTTTTGAAAAACTCATTGGTACTGCCACCTGGGGCTCGAACTCGGGTCTCTCGACTCGAAATTCCGACCACCCAACAACTCGGCTATCGTGACTATTTAGATTATTGATTTATTGATATAGATTACAGCAAAGTATATAACACCGTTACTAAAAATTATTAAAATCCCTTGCAGTTCACTGTTTATAAAGCTGCACATGCTCTTTTTGAGCGCAAACAGTAAAATAAAATGGTTAATAATAATGACCTCCTTTACTGGAATGCCATTTCTTAACATATTATTTATTAGCCTTAAGGATCAAAAGACGGTTATCACGAATATAAATTTCTATGCTTACGGATATTTTATGTACCAGAGTTATCATTCGAAAACGTAGATAAATAGGGGGACAGGAATAATTCAGGGCTGGCCTGATTGTATTAGCATAATATTTCACTAGATCCGTCACGCTCTTACGCCACCGATGGTCGGCCGTCCAACATTTTGTGGCTCTCTTCTGCACTGCTCAAGCACTCCTTATTGTCCATGAGATTCCGTGTCTCATCGTCGGGCGCGGGCGGCGCATCTCGCACGGGTGCATACTGCGCCGCCACCAGAGGATCGGTAGACGGGTTCAGGGCAGTCAACGCAGCCGCACCACTAGGAGGATTCTCTTTACCTCCACCCCATCTAGCAGACCACGCCCAGCCTCCGACACCGGCAAACAGTAATCCCAGGCACAATATGACACCGCCGGCTATAAGAGCGCCAAGTCCGTCGTCAGAGCCCTGAGGCGTAGGGCTCGCATTTGACATCTGCACCCCGCCAGCAATCAGTAACGCCAGTCCAATGATGAAAAGCGTGCTGCCCATAAGACATAGTCCAAGACGCACACATACTACTCGATTCAAACTACTTGTCACGCGATGTGAAAAGTAGCTGATGGGGCAGTTCCATCGCTGATCGTTTGGCTGCTGTTCATAAGTCACTGTTGTAGGTTGATAAACTGCACTTGTCGGCATTGTATAAAAATTAAAAATTTCACAAAAGCAAAATCGTTTCACTTGTTCACTGTATTAAATACACCAGCCCGCTTCACACAATACAACATTTGCAATTTTGTGATGATTGATATTTTATTATTTTGGATATGTTTTTAATTTTGTTAAGTTAGATAAATATTTAGAGTAAAAAATAAACGAATCGAAGCACGACCCCACAGGACCACGTAAAATAAAAATAAATAAATAAATATCTTCTCGCAATTCCCAATACAGGGGTAGACAGAGGTCTAGTCTAGACAATTAAGTCCCGTTGCCCCACCTTCCACCGAAGATGTTTTCGGGACAAAGTGATAGGTGGTGAGCCCGTCGCCGCCTTTGTGCCCACGCCAACGATATAATTCGTACATAAGTTTTTTGACTCGAAATGCCAATCACCCAACCACTCAGCTATCGTGACTTATATAACTATAGCTGAAAAATAATGAAAAATAATAGTCTCACCACCTGTCACGTTATATATTATTTATTTTAGGCATAGATATACTTACCATTCAACTACCCAAGTAGCATACATATGCACAATACTTTGTAGACAACGTTGGCGAGGCTACGAAGCAGCGTTCAAAGAGACCGTAGAGAATATAAAATAATGTGTAATGTATTCTCTCTTTCTCTCCTATGTATTTATGTGTTTGTTCTTTACCATTACGCATTTTCATTTCATCGAGTTACAAATCATGTCGATTTAAAATACTTTTCACTCCAAAATACAATTTTTAAATTGATGTAGTGTAATTGTGGTATCACTGTCCTGTACAGTAGTGAAATTTTATGTGTATTGTATTTGTTTTTTGAGTGTACATTTAGCTCACTAATCATCCCAATTCAATCCATACATAGTTACATACATAGATAGAGATAACATCACATACACTCTGATCCTAGAGTAAGCTACTAGTGTTGTGTGTTAAACACATGTGTTGCGGAATCAGAAAACATGACGGTACCATAATGATATGAAAAACTATAGAAAAAGTGTTTTCTATATTTACCCGACCGGGATTCGAACCTCAGAACTGGCGACACTATAAATACCGATATATGCGCCACTCGTCGACAGAGGTTGTCAAAAAAAGTCTTTGTTCTTTAAATTAAAAAGTTGAATTTAATTAATGAGTTTTTAAATAACTAATCAAATGTCAGCACATATTTAAATGTTTCTCATTGAAAACGAAGATCTCCAAGGATTTAATTAGGAAACTTTGGGAATTTGCAAAAGCTCAATAATGAACTTAACTAACGAGATACTGATAGAAATTTTAATTATCATTTACAAAGCACTCTTAGCTCGTGTTTTGTTATTCATGAATACTTATTATTCAATGAAGAATATTAATTATTGATAAATGAACTTTTAATTTGTCCAGAGCTAAAAGAGATTATTATTTACATTTCGAAAACCGATGTAAAATTACGGGCAAAGACTCTTTCGATTCTGGACTACGGGAGTGGAGACCCTCCATAGAATATTTGGAATTTGTTGATATAAATTGTACATACCATGGCACGTACCAATGGGTTTTTGAAAAAAACCCTTTGGTACGAGCCATGGAAATCGAACTCGGGTCTCGGGATTCAAATTCCAGTCACCCTGCCACTCATCTATCGTCACACATCACATCACTTGAAATCTGAAATATCAATATTTACTAATTAGAAAATTTCATTCCGTTTTAATAAGTGACATTTTAACATGGAGTTAATTATTATATTTTATATAATTTCAAAGCAAAGGAATAAAACTGCAGGCTACAAACATTTCCAAATTGCATTACTATGCATCTGAATAATCTCATACCATGAAAATGGAGTAAGCAGTATTGTGACAAATGTTTGCCCATATATTTGTTCAATTTGCTCTGCTACTATTTCAGCCATTAACAAATAAGTAAATCAAATTTAGTTCCAATTTCATTACCAATAACGTACATTTTGGAACGGAACAATATTACTTAAGAATTAAAAAATGTTTTATCGGAAGAAAAGTTACTAAAATGTTCAAATTAGTTAAATCAGCAATCATAAGACTTGAGTAAAATTCCTTATAAATATTTAAACCCCTATTTATTATAAAATATCTATCTGACGGTACACCATCCTCCTTTTCTTTATTAGTTCTATATCTGCTTCTGTACCAAAGTTGTCTGGAAGCAATTGCTTTGTAGTAACATAACAAGTAATATATGTATTTATTATATACTTAATGTAACATTATATATAATAATACACGTAAAGACACTTTGTCATTTATATTATCCTGTTTGCGAAACATCTTCATTACTTTGTTCGATCTTCATATGTAAACAACTTAAGATGAATTGGTCATACTGATCACGATCGTCAGATATAATATAATACAATTCATGACAACCAGATAGCCGAGTTGGTAGTAACCCTGTTTTCAAAACCAGGGGTTACAGGTCCGATCCTGGTCAGAATCAAACATTTGTGTGATGAATATGAAATTGTTTGTACACGAGTCATGGATGTTTATATATACATATAAATATGTATCTTTGAAAATATATAACTATATATTTGTACGTCAGTATATTATACTATTAGCAAGGGAACTTCGACTGTGATAAACTCACCACCAGTCACGTTGTTCCAACTAATATTCAATGAAAAAGAAGTCCTCACCTAGACCCTTCATCAAGAAAACCAAAGATATTTATATACGATAAGTCTTTGTCCACAACTTTTTCCCCACATTATTTCGATGTTTCTGTGGGACTGTGGCACGGGAATTTAAAGTAGCGCCATTCTTTATTTAGTAGCTATTCAAAGCCTCAATTCAAAGAAAACAGTATTCAGCATTCCAATATTTATATAGATGATTGATTATTTATATACACAATGTTATACAAGAAACACAAGTTTATAACACTACTAGACTCTACCGAGCAAGTAAGTCATTCATGGGGTGGAGCTCTTATCAAAAAAGAAACTGTACAAAAGGATTATTATAATGTAACCCTGGGAACGAATCACTCCCATGGTGTTTCCAATTAAACCTATGTTCAATTTTGTAATCCCTTTGAAAGAAATACGATACCTACGGAGTTTCTTTCGCCTGTTCCTTTTCCTTACGGGGAACCTCATTACGAAACGTTGGTAGATTAAAAATGACGATGGATGGGTGTAATATATGATACTTGCATCGAAATACAAATGATTAATTTGAATATAAAATTCCACTGCAGGAAAGAACGTTAGAGAAGGTATCCCATATTCGCCACGCTTGACTAGCAGATTGGCGAACACAACATCAAGCACCTTGTACCCTAGAAGCTGCTGCTCGTCACGGATCTGTTGAATTTTAGCTTGGTATTTTTTTGAGATGGTTATCTTGCCATATGTCAGTAGCAAGTAACATTTTGGCTTCTCCTTCTTCGCCTCTTACACCCACGGTAAGAGATGTTGTGATACATTTTTACGCCGTGTCTATCCGGCCTAATAGAAGAAACTTAAAACAATTCTTAACGTTATTTATAAATATCATGTTATTTATTGCAAGTATGGAAAAGAATACGAATGGAGGTTAACGGCTTCTAAGTCAAGTTGCCCATAATAAATTAGGGCCCATTTGGAAACGTAGCGTACCCTTGGGAGTGATTTTCTCATCGGCCTTGCGACATGCATTCGAATGATGTTAATTCTTAGACGGTATTAACAAAAGAGTTGTATGGACGAGATGGGATTTTTTAAATTCACGCATTTTTCCAATACTAGGGCAGACAGAGCTCAAGACAAATAAGACTATACGATCTAACTTTCACTGAATGTTTCACGATAGCCGAGTGGGTGGGTGGTCGGAATTTCGAGTCGAGAGACCCGAGTTCGATCACCAGGTGGTAGACTCTGGGTTTTTCAAAAACTTATGTATGAATTATATCGTTAGCTTGGACATAAAGATGGCGACGGGCTCACCACCTGTCACGTTGTCCCGAAAATATCTTCGGAGAAAGGTGGGTCAAAGGGACTTATTTGTCTAGACTAGACCTCTGTCTACCTCTGTATTGGGAATTACCGAAGCTTATTAGAGTCACCGTGATAGGTGGTGAGCATATCGTAAAATCTTGGGTCCATGATTGTAACAACTTTCGTTCTTGCCGCATCTTGCGCCTAGTTAGAGGAATTTAAACGTGCCCATCGTAATCTCAGTAATGATGTGTAAAGGACATTTTCAACAGCGACATCAGAAGATAACTTAAGTGCTGAGCGACGTTTGATAGAGGGAGATGTGAAAATGACCTACGAAATGGGCAAGCTTAAACATTGCTATATTCGTCGGATCTTGCATAGCACTTAAGATGCGATGAAATTCCATTGAAAAGAATGAACGAAGACTGGAATGGAAAGTTGACTTTTCTTATTGGTTCCATGAAATGCAAAATATATACCTAGACTACTTCGAAACATGAATTTGCATAATAATATACATTGGTAACTTTCTTTTTTTGCATTTTTGAGTATTTATTTATTTTCTGAGCACTTTCGGTGCGGCCCACGTATACAATACATAATTCTCGTGTCGCGTCGTACCTCTCCATGAGCTACGAAACTATTTCACCGTTTTTGGTTTATATTTTTAAAAGTAAAGTTAAATGTTCTTTAAAGCATAGTTTTTATCACGTATTATTAACTCCAAGGCGGGAATACGTTTGCCAGGCACGTCAGTAATTATTTACTTATTTAAATATAAATAAGTACTTAACTACATGTAATAACGTGTAGTTAAGTCTGGCTAAAAACAGCTGCAGTTCACGTGAACAAAAAACACATTAAATATTTGTTCTCCTCCAAGAAGTTTCGCTAACTCGGAAAGCAAATATTTCTTAGGCAAACTGCTTTGGAGGCCCGGAGCAGAGCACAGCTGTGAAATTATTTTAACGAACTCAATGTAACATGTTATAGTACTAATGTACATATGTAATCCTATTACATTCTACTACTTTTCCTACAGGTTTGTTCTATATCTTCGCAATTTCCAATACCTAAGCCTATCCCTAAGAAGACTAAGACATAGACTTTGTACCGAAGTTTATTTGGGAGAATGTGTGGAGAGCCAACCAGGAGTATTTAGTAAAAATGCTTGGTTTAGGAACACGTCTATTGCTTATCCAACGGAGAGAGCATAACTCAAATTGATTACATACAAATTCAAAAATTAAATTAACTATTGTAATAAATATTGTAACTATTGTCGCGTAATATATGCGCAAGATTAAAATTACGCCTGAGCAATGTTCAAGCAAACAGTACAATATGCTTACATGCTTATTTATGTAGAGAAAATCCATGTATAAATAAATAAAATAAATAAATACATATACATATAATTTTAACAGTCGTAGAGCCACCCACCAGCTTTTGTTGTTGCATTAATGGGCCGGCTCGACCGGGGAAATATCACGGCCTCACAGAATACCGGCGTGAAGTAGAAGTTGAATAAAGTTCGTCAGGTGAGTGCAGGTAACCGGAGGCCCACACCTTTCTCAAAGGCCGTCAACGCATCTGCTCCCTTTTTTATAAAAAAAAAAAATATAGACAGGGGCAATGTAATGACATTGCTGTCTCGAAACAGGGGTGGGGTAGGTCTATCAAAATGCAATTATTATTATCTCCTTTCTAATAAATAATAAATGCTTTTATATAACTGAGCACCAAGTCTTAAAGAAAATTAAGGATTTCATTTCTACTTTGGGGTAGGGTAGGTTTTATAAATGAATTAAAACACTAACACATTTCAAATGTTATTACTGTTATAATAAACGTAATATTTATTAAAGGCAGTCCTATACTACTGATGTTATATAGATAGGAACAATACATACATACATCCATAACGGCGTGTTAAAGTCCACTTCAGGACAAAGGCCGCTCCCATCCGGAAGATTTGCCGTATATAAATATATTTATACTTATAAACACTAAATGTTGTTAGAATTGATGAATTTTTATGATACTCTCACGCAAAAACTACGTTAGCAATTTTGATAGAACTTTACAGCAATGTACAGTTTATACTTGAAAATAACACAGGCTACTTTTTATTTTGTATAATTTGACAAAAATTACCGTGTTGTAACGGTATAAAAATATTGCCACTCCCTTTCTTCCCGTGGGTGTCGTAACAGGCGACCAACGGAAGCCTTGAATGTCGGTATGGCAACCGATAGATGGCAGACAACCATTTCACAAAGTATCAGACCAAAATAATCAGACCGAAGATGGGCAGCAGCGTCTGAGGTGCGATTGGTCTGCTACTGCGATCGCCAAACCGCTTGCCAAGCGTGGCGATTATGGCAAATCCTCCCTATGGGAGGTGCCTATGTCGTGAACTTTAACAGGCCAATATGTATGTATATATGTATAACTAAAATATTACAAAATAGGATTTACAACAAAAAAGTAATATCAAACGTATAAAAGTACAGTAAAACTTATACAATGTGGGCCATGAATTAGTTAACATTTGAAAAAATCGAATATAAAAAACTATTAAACATATTTTAGAAATCGTTTATTTACGAGAAAGCTAATTAGTTGTAATTAATTTTTTAAAAATTATTTCGTCTAAATGACCACCGTTTCGGTTTTTGCACTCATCTAAACGAGTCCTGAAGTTTTCGAATACTCTTCTGCAAAGAGACCGCGAAATCGCCGACATCTCTTAGATGATTTTTTCTTTAAGTTGACGCAGTGTATTCGGTTTATCAATGTAGACACGACTCTTTAAATAACCCCATAAAAAGAAGTCTGCTGGGGGTAGATCTGGACTTCTGGTTGGCCATGGGATGTCACCCCGTCTGGATATCAGCTTTTCCGGAAACATGTCTTTGACCACCGGCAAGGACTCGTTCGATGTGTGACACGTGGCTCCATCTTGTTGAAACCTTTTTTTTATTTATTTATTTATGTAGGTTCACCAACAAGGATTACATCGTATTAATTAACACAAAACTTAAGTATTAAATATTTTAGGTAAATGTATCATTAATTAAAGGTAAACACTACATGTGTTACGATTATAGTCAGCAAATTCCAGTAGCATCGGTGCTAAGAACTCCCGTAACTTTTCACATACTCGACAGAATTAACAGTAACTGAACGGCCTCGAGAATCTTCAAAAAAGTAAGGTCCGATGATTCCTTTTGCTGAAATTGCAGCCCATACAGTTACCTTAGGAGAGTGAAGTGGCCTCTCATGTTTAGCTTTAGGATTTTCGCTGCTCCAATACCTGCAATTCTGTTTGTTTACATGTTCATTTGGGTGAAAATGGGCTTCGTCAGAAAATAAGATGTTGTGAAAATTACTGAAACGAGTTAACATTGTTTCGGCATATGACTAACGCAAATTTAAATCATTAGGGTTTAGTTCTTGCACTAGCCATTTCTTTATTAAAGGAGCACTTGGACACTGACTTAAGTCCTGTAAACCATATTCAACGCGAAATAAGCGTATCACTGTAATGAGCGAAAAGTCGTTTAAATAAAACTGTTTCACGCAGTAAGCGCGTTGCGACCCCGTGAAGCGATCCATTGCGACTAAATTAATTTCCAAGAAGCGAGTTAGTGCCCCTGCCCGCGCCCGCGCCCCGCGCCCGCGCCTCGCGCGCAATAGTTTGCGCGGTAAGTTGCATTTAAATGTTAACGAATTCGTGGCCCACCCTGTATAATGTAAGTAGGTTTGATCGCAGCTATAATAGTTAAATTTAGTAACATCATACATTGGCCTTAAAAACTCAACGGCATGCATGACCTCTTTCGTATGAGAGGGAAGTTTTGCCCCAATCGCCACAGTTAGTGACCAGATTGGCGATCGCAGTACCAGACACATTTCACTTTGCCTTAGATGCTGCTGCCTGTCACTACTCTGTTGAATTAATATTTTTTCAGATGATTATTTAACCATAGTATCTTATGACATTTGAAATGCTCTTCCCTTAATTGCTTACAACCGCTGACGATGGGGAGGTGGGAGTATACCTCCCTAGATCCGGCTAAGCATTTTACAAGACGTGACATGTCACACGATACGGATTGCATTTTTTTATTTCTAACCTTGCTTCTCAAAGCTGACTCCTACCTCGTACCAAATTTGTACTTAATTAAATATAAAAGTTTTTTATTCGAACATATCCCGAAAATGTCTTTGGTGGAAGGTGGGTCGAAGGGACTTAAATATCTAGACTAGACCTCTGTCTACCCCTGTATTGGGAATTGAAGATATTTATTTATTTATTTATTCAAACGATCGGAATGTTAAAAATGGACTCTTAGACATATAAGAAATCTTCTTCCGCTTAACTGTGATGTTAAAAAGAATGAACATCTGTTTCAGATGAGTTTATTAAAAACTTTTTGGAATCGTCTGAGAGATCGAGTTTCGCAGTAAATACTTTCACTAGCTATATGTCATGTCCTTTTCGAAGATTCGCGGAATCGTAAACAAATTCCGAAATTCACGATACCTTAATCCCTTCTGAAGTGATATCGATGGTTGTTTAACTTACATTTGACTGAGAAAATAATATAATTCGCAATACAGGGGTAGACAGAGGTCGAGTCTAGACAATTAAGTCCCTTCGACCCACCTTCCACCGAAGATATTTTCGGGACAACGTGACAGGTGGTGAGCCCGTCGCCGTCTTTATGTCCAAGCCAACGATATTCGTACATAAGTTTTTGAAAAACACATTGGTACGAGCCTACAAACTGGGGATGGCGGGGCGAACTCGGGTCTATTGACTCAAAATTCCGACCCCCCAACCACTCGGCTATCGTGACTTTTTTGATAAAATTATAGAATAGAAAATAATGATAAAAATATTATTTAATAAGTTTGTGTGTAAACAGAATTAAGAATTTGATGGAAGTTTAAGAGTAGTACAAATATGGTCTGGTTAACCCATCAGCAATTGTACGCAAATATATAATGAAAAAATATCTTCACGCCTTTCCCAATACTGCAATTAGTCTACATCATATAATTTTGATATTCTTTTTAATCTAGGAACTGCATCGAATTAATAATATTTAATTATTTTTTATGTTAACGCATTTCTCAATGCTGGGGTGGACATGTCCAGGAAATTAATCCCTTGGAGCAACATTTTTTTTGTAGAAAAGGGAGGCAAACGAGCAGGTGGCTCACGTGATGGTAAGTGATTACCGCCGTCAATGTACACCCGCAATACCAGAGGCTTAGCAGATGCGTGGCCTCCCTTAGAATGCCCCCCTCTCCCAGAATTGGCGGAGGGGGTGTGTGGGCCACCGATTACCTGCACTCACTAGACTAAACGCAGAAGTTTGTTAGACTTCTTCTTTATGCCGGTATTCTTTGAGGTCGTGGTACTTCCCCGGTCGAGCCGGCCCATTCATGCAACAACAAAAGCTGATGCGTGGCTCTACCACTGTTAAAATTAACCACGGTAAATTTTACCGCAGCGTATTTATGACAGCGAGACAGTTGGTAGCGGAGCACCTATTACCCTTTTAGTGTCCAAGCTATCGATACAGTATACATATAAAGATAAACAATTTTACGTCTATATAAACAACCATGACTGAAACGGATAAGAGGGGGATTAGAACTCGCAACACTTAGCTTCCGAGGCAGGGTCACTACTGATTAGACTGTCAGGTCATCAACATTTATAATGTTAAAATAGTACTTCGAAATTACTAAAAAAAAAAGAAAAAAGGTCATTATCCCGACAAAGGGATCGCGACCAGTGAAAACAGTGGAGAGCAGAAAAAGTAATTTATGTTCATTTATTACAGCTGATAGCGGATTGGCAGCGGCTCCTCGGTAATGGACTTTGGAGATTTTCTTTTGAATAATTAGTACTTTACGAACATTCTTTTGTCTACCCGATAGCTGTGTGGATGCCTTCAAAGCTACGGGTTTGAACCCCGTTAGGTGCAAATATTTGTGTTATGAATATAAGTTGTTTGTACTCGCGTCATGGATGTTTAATGGTATATAGAAATAGAAGAAGAAAGTAGGTTTATTTATTGCCACAGAAGCATACATTTAACAGATAGTTATAGCTTTGACTTATAAATTAAAGAGACTCGAGGTCAATCGCCAGGTGACTGACTCATATCAATGGGTTTTTTCGAAACTTAACCGAAATAATGTAAAAAAGTGGTTTACAGGGGACAGGTCAATGAAGAAAGCCGATTGAAATTACCAAACTGAGACAAACCTATTAACACCATTTACGCCACTCTTACACGGAGGTAGGCGAATAAAATTTTATATTAACTTTCACACACAACCTTTTCATCTCTTGGCTCAACAATATGTAAGAAACAGGGTCAGGAAACTTCATGACAATATTATTCTCGTGTGGCTTCAAAGTGTTACAGAAGGATCAAAGAGCACTTTAATTGGAGCGCTTGTCCTGAACACGTTTCAATATCGGAAACACGATGTAGTCTAGAAAGCAAGTTAGGATTTAATAGCTTCCCATTATAAGAAAATTGTTGACGTTTCCAGTTTCATTCTTTATAGATGCGGAACAAATGAAAAAGAAAGAAACTATTTGTTGCACCCCGAAGTCACGACAGCCTATTGGTGGTCGGAATTTTAGTCAGGATTTCGATCCCCGAGTTCGATCTCTAGGAGGTAGGTCCGTAATAATGAGTTTTTTTTTTCAAAAGTTATGAACGATTTAAATCGTTAGCATGGACAGAGAAGACGACAGGCTCGCCAATTGTCACGATGTCTCAAAATAAGATAGAGAGATAGATATTGTATCATTCCACATCAAGATATCTTTTCTTTTGAAATAATTCTCTATTGATATTGAACCACCTAGAAAATCTAAATCTCCTTAATTGCATTAAGTAACTTAGCGGATATTTTATTTACCCTGACGGACGTCCACCGCTGGTCGGAGAGCTAGTGATTAATGTACGTGTAATTACATCCCTTCTTGTTTTTAATCCCAGTCTGTTGCAAGCCGGGAGTTTAATGTTGTTTACAAATCTTCTGAATAGCTTGAGACATAAATAACTTGTCATAGTTTCTTAATTTTTCCTTAAGTTTTATTGATGACGACCTGATAGCCCTGTTGGTCAGTAATCGAAGCTAAGAGTTGCGGGTTCGAATGCCTTTGATGAATACCAATGTTTGTACTCGGGTCTTGTATGTTTGTATTAGTATTTATCCTCATTAATTTATTTATATGTTTGTATGTAAATATATTATATCGAGGACACAACTCATACTTCATACATAATAGATGTGAGGAAATCTTGGTCACATCAACTTCCAAACCGACAAACCGAATCGAAATTATTCTTTCCTTTTGGTATGCACGTACCCACAGACACACAAATACTTATGAAATTGCTTAATTTTTGTGGGAGGTTTAAGAACAACGAAATTTGGAACGTACAGTACATTATAGTATTTAAAGTATTCATATTTGTAAAACTCTTTAGTCCAGACTCTATATTTAATAATATTAAGTCTGAACCTAAGGGAATACCTTAGTCTCCTCTTACGACACACACGGGAATAAAAGGGCGGTATGTTCTTATGCTGCTACCACACAGCACATTTGGTTTATGCAGTAACATTTTCATTCAGCAACCATTTTAAGATTATATGAAACTCGACATTTAAATTCAGAAAGTTAGTATAGTGTATCATCAAACAGAGAACATTTTAATTAAATTGGAATACCCTGAAATGTTCCAATAAAGAACATTCCATTGAAAATAACTGTTTGATGTTTAGGATTAAATTTTATTGAACTTCACTGTAAGTTAATATGCTTGCAAATTAAAACTTTACTACAATAGCCCAGTTAGTATTGAACATGCCTTAGAAGCTAAAGGTTGCGGAGTCTTATTCCGCTTGCGGTAAATATTTTTGTAATCAATATGAATTCCATGTAAATGTAAATATATATCTGTGTAAGTATATTGTACCGTTGTCTTGGGTACTAAGACCACTTGTCTCGCTGTCCCAAATAAGTTCAGCTGAAATGTGATTCGACAAATTGTCTAGACATCTGACCATCGCAGTTGGGAAATGCGTGTTAAAAATTACATTTTAACATGAGTGCGAGAGTAAAGAAGTCATTCTAGTTTTCGAACGACAGTAACATAGTGAGGTCACGCGACAATTGAGACACAATGAGAGGAAGGACGGGAACACAATTTTAAAGCGGATTTTGCAACAATGAAAATAAATTGTAGTGGGATACTACTTTTACACTACAATTGTATTCAGCGAGCTCCGAATGGAGCAATATTGTTACTACTTTTAAACATTTCTATTGCTTTTATTTGATACGTCTCTAGGCGACTTTAGCTTTCATTCAATATATAAATATGGACAACAAACTTGTAGTTGACTTGGAGGGTAATCGAACCTAGAAAACCGGTGTGAACTCCACTTTACCATAGTAAACATCCGGCAATTTTAAACTAACTGTGAAGGAGTCCACCTTTAAAAGCTCTTTTAAGCTATTTTTCACAAATGAAGAGATACATGAGATATAATATAACCATTAAACTGAATTACGTTCAAGTTAAAGTGTTGAAGTATAACACAGAAGTTGCAAGCTTCACGCTGTACTCAATACAACACAACAGAACTTTCCACAAATGATCCGACCGCGACCACAGTAAATCATTTCAAAGCTTGTATCCGTTCCTTATTTCATAATGCTTTATCCGGCGGCTTGAGGAGAGCGTTCACTACGAACTTAGTCTTCGCTCTGTATTCTAACAAGACGACAAACCACAAACACTGGCTATCACGGACGGAAGAAATCTGGCGATACATTGCTATTCTTTGTTTTGTTTTTTATATAAATCTTCAATTCCCAATACTGGTGTAGACAGAGATTTTGGCTATTAAGTCCTTTCACCGAAGATTATTTCGAACAAAGTGACAGGTAGGGATCCCATGGCCGTCTTAGCGTCCAACGCAAGAACAAACATATATAGATACATAAACTATTCATATAGGTAAATAAATATTCGTATATACATGAAAATTACTCGAGTATAAAATTTTAAAATTAATTTCTAATTTTTTTAACTGTCTGTCGGTTTGTTCATACAAATCTCTGAAACGCCTTGAAGCAGTTTATTTACAAAAAATAAGTATTCTGTGTGGAGATTAACCGCGTACAAATCCGCGAGGAGCAGATAATCTGTTTATAAATTTAAATGTACGTAGATAACTTATCTAAATCGTGCTAAAATATCTAAAGATATCTACAAAAACGCGACACGTGCTTCGTCTACAGCATTATTAAGAAAATAATCCAAATCCCAATACAGGGTTAGACAGAGATCTCGACAATTCTTTTCGACCCACCTTCCACCGAAGACAGTTTTCGGGGACAACGTGATAGGTGATGAGCCCATCGCCGTCTTTATGTCCAAGCCAACGATATGATCGTACATAAGCTTTTGAAAAAACCCATTGGTACGAACCGGCCAGCTGGGGATCGAACTCGGATCTCCTGACTCGAAAATCCGATACGATGGAAGGTGGGTCGAAGGGACTTAATTGTCTAGACTATACCTCCGTCTACCTCTCTATTAGGAATGGCGTGAAGATAAATGTATATATAACGATCGCAGAGACAAGACTGTGCGCGTCTGTGGGAGTGTGGATGACGTTCTTCTACCCAACGGACCAGGTAACATACGCGATTATTATTGCGGAATGTCGTAATTCCAAGCTAACTTCTCTGTTATAATGAATTACCGCAAATTAACACACGTGTCTATTAGAAATACTCCATTATTTGCAAATAGACGTGTTCCATGTCGACTCGAGCCAAGAGTGATGGATGATACCACTTGACACAAAAAGCAGTGTATACTGCTTTGTGCTTCGTTTTGTTACATCCGCGAACGGAGTAGGGAAGCGTTGAACAACATGGCATCATTAAAATAATTGCAACGGAAAAACATGTCGGTGATAATGCAACAGATTCAATTTTGAAATGCTGATGCATTGTTTATGTCATATTGAAATGCCGGTAGTTTCAATAAATTATAAAAAAAACTTTTAAAATGGGAATAGCTTCCAACAGTGGTATAGACATTTCTAAAATGACGGGCTACAATTGTGCAGACCGATACGTAACAGCCTGATAAAGTCTTTCGACCCTCAGGTGGTAGGCTTCCATCTAAAGGTTTTTTCAAAACTTATTTACTACTTGGACATAAAAACTACAACAGGCTCACCACCTGTCACAATATCCAAAAAAAATTATGAAAGGTGCCTCGAGATGACCTTTTTGTCTAGATCTCTGTCTACCCTAGTAATGCCGTGAATGTAAAGTCTACTGGAACATATAATAATTATTATAGAGTATAATAATTATTGTGTGTTGAGTAGTATAATAATTGTTATAGACACTACCAAAAAGAGATTTCGCCATAAACGCCTCGCTTCACTAGCGAGTTTGCGATCATAGTACCGGACACCTTGCATTTTATACGTTGTTGCTCGTTATCGGTTTGCTATTTTATTATTTTTGTCTCGAATATTCGACATCGTTATCCCGCCTTCTTTAAATAACCAATTATATCGTCAAGATTTATTGACCAGCTCTAGGGTTCGATTTCCAAACGGGTCAAAACAGAAAACCGCTTTTTCTTCCTTAACATACCCATTGCTTTAACTTCATATTCTGTAATCTGAGAAATGTATGTTTCGTTTTCCCACATCTATGTATGTATTTGTTTATATATGCATAATGAATATTCATTCATTCATTCGATTCGTTCACATCTAAAAAGGCAATTATATACTAGACCTGTTTAAAAACTGCTAATGAAGACTGAGGAATGAATCACTTATTTGAAACCTTCCTAAGTACACTTCTCTAATACTCGCCCTAACTGTGAGCTATTAATATCTCCTGATAGTATAATGACGCTCAAGGAACTTGACCATAAAAGAAACTTCTACCGACCTTTAAAACACGAAAAGAATTTTCGAGGTAAATCTTTTGCACATTTCATTTTAATGTGAAAGATAGGTTTACGTTGAAGTAATAATTTATAACAGATGACTTAGTTTAAAGGAGATTGTCGTTTTTATTGTTTGTGATAAATTCAAGATTGTTATAAAAAAAGTCACGATACGAGAGACTGGTTAGGTGATCGGAATCTTAGACTTTTAAAAAAAAAAATCTATCTCAAAAAATGTCTATCCCAGTATTTGGAACAGCCCGAAGAAATTTTAAGACGACGTCCGTGAGCGAGTGGCGTTAACACCGGTTTCCAAGGTGTTGCCATCTCAAGATCGATATTATATGATACATTTATTTAATTATGATTTAGATATTTCTACTTAGTTGTAAATCCGGTGTTTTGTTTTAGCATCGTTTTTAGTTTTGTGCTTAGAGTTATATTATAATATAGTAGATCCGAAAAACAATCGTATTTTATTCAATTCTAACTAGAACAAATAATTTTAAAAAATTGAGCCGCTTTCAAAAAGAACTTCAAATAATTTTCTTAGCTAAACATGTTATAAGTATGTCGCAGAATCAAGATAAGGCAACAATTTCGGTTACAACGCCATCTATTAAAAGTCATCGGAAACGTCAAGTAGTGCGCTTAAGTAAGGTCGATACAGGAAGTGATAGAGCGGATTTGACTACTCTGTGGTGTCAATGTCATTTGACTTCTGATATATAGTGTCTTCAGAATATTCTGGGGTCTTCCCTTACGAAATGGACGGCAGTGTGAACGGTCATCTTCCTGTGTCTAACTTACTGCGTTTCCACCCATTAAGATCAGTTTTCTGATATGGCTGAAGACGGATCTAACAACGAGTTGCCTCATGTGGCCTACCCTACGCCGACAAGTATATACATGAAAGTTCTACCAAGAGACGACAATTTTGAGTATTCGGTCAGTGTACAAAATATATAATTTTTAATAAGTATTGTTACTTAATTTAACTACTATGATGAAATAAAATAGTACATGTATTATTGATGATTTTGAATATTCAATATCACATTGGTTTGTTCTTCACACAGTAATGAGCGGACATGTACGTGACGCAAGTGACATAATTAACGTTATATTATATCGTTAATTGCTCGTTATTTTTGACAATAGAATTTACGCGTTTTGCTAATGTTAAATCTACGTTATATTTATTTTTTGTATAAACTGAGTACGCAGGTTGACATAATAACATTACATAATGTCTTATCACATTTACCAATTCTGGTGTACAAATTATTATGATTATTATTATAATTATTATGATTTAATATTAATGAAATAAATTAATAATATTTTTGTGATAAATCTAAGAGGCGACTAAGAGCAAAGCTCTGATTATGCCACCAAGAGATGGTAAGAAAAACATTCTTCCGAAAATACCAGAAAAAAATTAGGGAAGGAACCCAGGCTAAAAAATAAGTTAGTAAGTAATAAGTATTGAATAAATACATAAATTGGCACGTCACTTACATTGCTCCGATCCCAAAGTAAGTAGCTAAAGCACTTGTGTTGTGGAATCAGAAATAACGGAGATACCACAAACGTCATGACCCGAGAAAATGTGGAGAAAGTGTTTTCAACATTGATGCACCGGGAATCGCACTCGGAACCACAGAACAGCCGTCACCTTGAAAAAAGGTGTACACACCACCCGTCCTCGGTCGTATATAAAGATTATACTTCAGATATTATAGATATTCTATAGAAAGAATTTCATGACAACGGAAGCCAACTATTCATAAGGTCAAGCGGAGACTAGACTCTCGAGGAATATTAGCAAGTGAAATGAAGTCAGACGCGGCTGCGATGACGGGAGACAGAATTCATGAATTTCACTTCAGTCCGACAAAGTTTATAGTATTTATTCAGTTTTTATTCGACCTTTTTATTGTTAGGTTTAATACAAAATGCTGTATTTATTTGGGTTTTATCTGATACTCCATTTCTTTTTCTTTTGCAAACATACTGTGTCAACATAACGAGGTGTATAATATACAGAATGATTATATCGTTCAAGTCAACGGTACGATATACTTACTATTATATAATTATAACGTCACGATAGCCGTGGGGTTGGGTGGACGGAATTTCGAGTCAAGAGACCCGAGTTCGATCCCCAGGTGGCAGGTTCGTACCAATGGGTTTTTTAAAGAATTATGTACGAATTATATCGTTGGCTTGGACATAAAGACGGAGACAGGCTCACCACCTGTCACGTTGTCCCAAAAATATCTTCGGTGGAAGGTGGGTCAAAGGGACTTAATTGTCTACACTAGACCTCTGTCTACCCATATTGCGAATTGCGTAAAGATATTTATTTATTTATTATAACATTTATATAAACAAACATCGAGTAAAAACATTCAAATTTATCGGGCAATTTTTTGGTCCTACCATTTCAGACACATTAAAGCACTACAAAATCGAGTATATCCCTATAGAAAAACTATAGCAAAAACGTTCTATACGCAAAAAAAGTAATTAACGCTGTTAGTTTCACAAAAAATCAAGGAAGGTTAAACCGATTTGCTTGGTTTTGTTTTTGAAATTTATAGAAGTTCATAGAAGGTTTGTAATAAATACAACATCACATACATTGCTCTGATCATAAATAACACCTGGACCCGAGATAAATGTAGAAAAAGTGTTGTTTACATTTACCCGACCAGCAATCGAACCCGAGACTCAGAGCCATCTTGAAATTCCGTGTGTTCGCCACTGGTTCACGGTGGTCGTCAAGTAAATAAGTAAAAGGTGAGGTAATATAAAGAAACTGCATTTGTGATAATGACAAAGATAAAAAGCGTTTATCGTTTGACAAAGAGCAAGACAAAATGAAGAAACGAACGTTTAGCAGTACGATGTTCACCAGGTCAGTTAGAAATAAAACTCTTTGCATCTTCTGCCTACTCTATTTCGAAACCTCTGCACGCCACCACCCAACAACATCATAAAAATAATTAAAAGGAAAGATTTAAAAATAAATTCTACAAGCATTACCTAAAATTTGTGGTTATTGTTGATTAATATTGGCAACAATTAGCTATTCTGTTTTATTCTCTATGTTTTGTATGTTTATTTTGTAATGTGTTATTACTTAGATATTGGTATATAAGTGTAACATAAAAATCCAGTTTCTCTTTAGCCCTAAGGTTGTCTGTAAGAGATCGCTCTTTAGCGATAAGACCGCCTTAGTGTGCATACGTAACTATTAACTTTTCTGTGTACATTATATACGTATGGTGTACAATAAAGTATAATACAACTATTATTACACTTGTACACGAGCAAATAGTTTTACGAATTAGATTTGTTCCGCTTTTTTTCCGTGCGTAATTCCTAAAACCATTGCACGCAGAAGTTTATTTCACAAACAGCTGCCACCGGTAAGCGCTGTTAGGAATTGCAAATCCTGTTCCAGACCGCAATGCTGCACCTTGTCGCAATTGTTACATTTCTCTTTATATTTTAGCTGAGGCAACATTTCTGTTCTCGGCTTTATTATAATCTTATCTTTAGAAGACATACAGCTAAGCAGAATAATTTGAATAATGATGTGTGTTGAAATTGAATAAATACGGCGACGGGCACACTACCTGTTTCGTTGTCCCGAAAATATCCGAAAATAAGTTTTCGAAAAAACCCTTTTGTTCGAGCCTACCGGGGGATGGAAACCGGGGTATTGCGACTCGAATCCCGATCACGATCGAATCGCGATCAGCTATCGAGACTTTTTTTCGGCATACATAAATAAAATAAATATATTTACGCAATTCCCAATACAGACACAGGGTTGACAGAGATCTAGTCTAGACAATTAAGTCAAGACAACGTGACAGGTTGTTAAGACAAACCAACGATGAAATTTGTAAGTTTTTGAATAACCCAATGTACGAACCTGCCATCTGAGTATCAAACTCTGTTCTATTGTCTCGGAATTCCGACCACCCAACCATTCGGCTATCGTGATTTTGACAGAAATATGCAAACAATATGTAAATATACATACAATATAAAAATACTACGATGAATGTTATAAACATGTATAAGTTATCATATATTTTTTAAATTATGAATAATAGAATTGATGTATCATATATTTTTTACAGTGGTAGAGCCACGCATCAACTTTTGTTGTTGCATGAATGTGCCGGCTCGACCGGGGAAGTACCACGACCTCACAGAATACCGGCATGAAGTAGAAGTCAGAACAAACTTCTGCGTTTCGTCTGGTGAGTGCTGGTAACCGGAGGCCCACACCCCTCCTCCCCCAATTCTGCTATGCCTCTGGTATTGCGGGTGTTCCTGGGCGGAGGTAATCACTTACCATCACGTGAACCACCTGCTCGTTTGCCTCCCTTTTCCTATAAAAAAAAATAGCATAAGATAATCAATCAATCATCGGTAGGTTTCGGTATGCAGACCAAAAACTTACGAGTATGTGGACGATCCTTTTATCCGACGAGCTTAGTTGGTGCTTGCCTTCGAAGCTCAGGGTTCGAGTCTCGCTAGGGGACAACGTTTGTGTGATGAATATGAATATTTGTAATCGAATCTTGCATGTTTGTATGTAGATATGCATCTTTATTTATGTTAATATAAATCAATGTAGGAATATTGTACCCTTGGCTTGGACAGTGAGACGGCTACAAGCACAACACCAGTCACGTTATCCCAAATAAGCTTCGGTGAAGAGTTGGTCGAATGTCCTTGATTGTCTGGAACACTTTCTACCTAATCTAAATTTATATATCTATATTTATTTATTTGTCTACACGCACAGTCACTCACGGGGTAGCCAGATATATATATATATATATATATATATATATATATATATATATATATATATATATATATATATATATATATATATATATATATATATATATATATATATATATATATATATATATATATATATATATATATATATATATATATATATATATATATATATATATATATATATATATATAAATATTGAACTTTGCTAATGTCGCCTAATTGCCTTAGTGCTTTGTTGCTAACTCTCAAGAGTATGAACTTAAAGTAATGCTAAGCAAATTTCGGGTAATATTCAGTGTAGCTGTATCACGAATTTATTATTCAAACTTTTGTTAAAAAAAGGAAATATCTTCACGACATTACCAATTCAGGGTTAGACTGGGATCTACATAATTAACTCCATTCAACCTACTATTTACCGAAGACATTTGGGTAAGCCTTTCTTTCTTTCTTCATGTCCAAGCCAACGATATAAGTTTTGAAATAACCGATTGGTAAGAGCCTGCCTCCTGGGGGTCGAATTCGGGTCTCTTGGCTCCAATTACAGTCACCCAAACAACAATTTTTTAAGGAAATAAAAAATTGTGTTCGTATTACATTATGGCGCCCAATACGGTTGAAGTCTTGGGATCAAAATAAGCAGCCTTCCGGAATTTTTGAATATTTATTTAATGTATGTAGCTCTGAATTTAAATGAACTCAGCAGCCCAATCTTATTTGTAACGTCTAATTACAATACAATGCCGGGCATTATCATTAAATGAATGAAGCTTATTAGGAAGCTGGCAAATTTGCATATTAATAAGCCGTGCGAATTGGGTTTAGACGGTGAATTGGAACTCGGCAAATATCAAGTTAATTATCATTCATGGTGCGTCACGGGACGCAGTTACGTTTCGGGGTAGACACGTTAAGCTGCTTTCGAAAAAAATTGTATTGTCTATAGCTATAAATGTATAAATAAGAAAATATGTGGCGCGAAAGTTAACATTCAAAAGTGCCGAGGTAGGCCGAGACTACTTTCAAACATCATGTTAGCAAATTGCTCGAAGAGGGGAGGGTCAAGAGTACTCGGATAGCTAAACGTATGTTTATAAAGAAAATTATGAAATTGAATGAAGTGTATGTGAGAATAGTAACACATCAGTCATGCATTATACGTGAAGATAGGTAAGTAAGTAGGGTATGGTATTTTTTTTATAGAGAAGAGAGGCAAACGAGCAGGTGGCTCACGTGATGGTAAGTGATTTCCGCCACCCATGAATATCCGCAAAACCAGAGGTATAGCAGATGCGTCGCCTCCCTTAGAGTGCCCCCCCCCCTCCAGAATTGGGGGAGGGGAGTATGTAGGCCACCGGTTACCTGCACTCACCAGACGAAACGCAGAAGTTTGTTAGACTTCTACTTCACGCCGGTATTCTGTGAGGTCATGGTACTTCCCCGGTCGAGCCGACCCATTCATGCAACAACAAAAGCTGATGCGTGGCTCTACCACTGTTAAGGTATGGTCGCTATGTGGTTACGGCACGGGTAAGAATATACTTTCCTACCTTTACTTACCTTTTAGCTTACTTTGTCGCTTGTCTTTTAGCTTACCTTTTAGCTGCCTCTAAAGGAAAAGCCTTAAAAATGCTATTGGCAACTAACTGATGGCGGGATATTCATTTCAAAAAATACCAGACCAAAATTCAGTAGACGGCTGACGTGTGGCAGCGTCCAAGGTGTGAAGAGTCTATTACTGTCATTGGCAATCCTCTTGCCATGCATAGCGATTGTAGTACGTCCCCCATTATGGCAGAAGCCAATTTTCTGCAGTGGACTTTTACAGGCCGTTATGATGATGACGATATATATAATGGTAGAAACGAACCCTTAGCTTCGAATGAGTAACACTCCAATTAGACTATCGGGTCATGTATTAAATTACATCTCAAAGTAAATTTTCAAATAACCAAATTCCAACATAATACAGTTGATTTATCATTTCGAATTCTTGAAGTAACGGGAGAGCTTTTATCCACTTAAAGTAACCTTTTCAACGTTTGTCGAGACGGGAAAGAACCTATTTGTCAGCGTCGGGCCCCTGACGTCTCTCCGCGATGCAACCAACATGGAATATTGTACTCTTTGTTATGGACGCCTTTTGTTTATGCCATTTCCCGCTCGTATTATTTACAGAAATAATAATTCATTCGTAAATTACGATGATTTAGCTGTAATTTTTTAAGTGATTTTCTTTAATAAAATATTTTATGTTTTAAGTAGTATTATTTTTAAATTTTTAGTTCAGCTAGCTACAAAAACGATATTTTTTTCATTTTTAAACTATTATATTCACACGAACAAATTTATCAAATTATTGTTTTGTCATCGGTCCTTGACAATTATGCCAAGTTTCAATTGAATGCGATGCTTATAGTGGGAGAAAATCATGGTCAAAGCTTCCATTTCATAGATGCTTACATACCAATCAAATTGAAGTGCGTTAAAAATATTGCAGTTACTATACTTACATGGATAATTAAATACATACATAGATAGGGATAACGTCATATGCATTGCCCTGATTACAAAGAAAGAAGATAGGCAAGTGCGTTATGGAACCAGAAACAACACAGACACAAACATCTAGCTCCAAGAAAATGTAGGAAAAGTGTTTCTACTATATGAATCCGACCGGGTATTGAACCCGGAACCATAGACTTGGCCACCAAGCAAACCGATGTATACGCCAATCGTACACAGAAGTCATAAAAGATACAAACATACCGAGCTAATTAGTATGTTAAAAATGTTGCAGTTACTATGAAATAACCGTAAGTTATGACCTCAATTTTCTTAATTTTAATGCTATAAAAATAAAATTTTAGGTACAGTTGGACAGAAGTATGCTCTCCGTGTAAGCAATTACCACGAGAGAGGTAAATTTAGTCTTGGATACTTATAAGAGGTAGTTCAATTAGTTTATTAGACAGTTCCGAGCGCTTGTAGGTAATAAATTTATTTAAATTTCCTCCGCAACTGTAGTGTTTGAAATCTATGTTTTTCCCGAAAAAAACAAAAACTGACAGAAAACAAAAAGAAAACATGAAACAATATGTTAAAAATGATCTTCTAAACACCTTTTTATCCTCTACTTCTCTGCTCAAACGCCTGGTAGACTGGTAAAGAATGCATTTTACCATTAAATCCGCCATTTTGTACGACATTTTGTGCAAATAAGTTAATAAACAAAACAAATATGTAATTCGGAGATAGAACCTTAGAAAGAGGCGGGACAGGAAAACTAAATAATGGTCCGTGACAAACATTCGCAAACAAGGAAATAACAATTCTTTCGTGAGACGTCGGTTAAGTAGATTACCGTTGGTAAGTAAAGATGTTATCTTAATTGATAAAGAAGGATTATTTTTTTACCTTGCTACTTAAAATTAGTGGCCAGTGAGAACTACTGATAGAGGTGAAAAATTGAAAAGTATAAAATCATCTGGGTTTTTTTTTCATCAACTTTTAACTTGCATGGGCACTAAATTAAACAAAGTGGCCAGTAATACCTGCCGATAAAGGTGAAAAATATAAATAAAAATCATAGTGTTTTTTTTTTCAATAGACTTTTGCTTCCACTGCTTCTAAAAAGATAGTGGCCAGTGAGAAATACTCATTGGTGAAAACTTAAAAGTATGAAGTCGTCTATTTTTCAATAGAAAAACGCCTACACAATTTTTAGTCCTTTTAATCCTTTAAATAATCATTTCCACCGATTTTAAAGTCAAGATAGTCGAATCGAGTCGATCGATCAGAATTCGAGTCAAGAGACCCGATTTCGATCTCTAGAAAGTAGACTCGTAAGAATGAGTTTTTTCAAAATTTATATACGTTATATATTGTTGGTATGGACATAAAGATGGCGATAGGCTCACCACCTGTCACGTTGTCCCAAAAAATGTCATCGGTGAAAGGTGGGTCGAAAGGACTTAATTGCCTGGATCTCTCTCTACCCCAGTATTAGTAATGGCACAAACATAGCCTGCTTGAAAACCACATGGAACATGTTTAAGATCAGAGCAATATATGTGATATTTTCCTATCTATTTATCTATTATTTTCTTTGTATAAATTCTCGCCTCTAGCGGCAATTCCCAATCATTAGCTTCAAAGACAACGTCATCAACCAGACAATTCGTCATATTATATATCACCATATTACTCGTACATTCAACTTTACCTACTGCAATAGTAAATTAATTTGGCGATGTTGAAAAACTCTACATCTATTTTATGTAAACTCCTCTCGGGTTTTCTGTCTCGCTCCACAGTCAGTCAGGAATAAATAAATGTAACCTACATTATCTGAAATAAGTTAAAAACCTTTTTATACTCCAAAAACTCTGCGCAAACGTACAAATTGAACTCGGGAGACTTAATTATCAAGCGCATAATGAGCACCGATTGAACATTGACTTCATGAATCAGTTAGCGTCACTTGTTATAGTCACAAATGATTATGTTGCAAATTTAGGACGAAAACGACTCATTTCGAAGCAAAAAATATTTCGAAGCCGTTTTGATCAAAAATATACGTACCTGATAGTCGAGTCAGCAGTGGCCCTGCTTTCGAAGCTAAGGGTTGCGGGTTCCGAGTCTCGGTAGAGACTAACATTTGCCTAACGAATATAAATATTTATACTAGATTCATGAATGATTATATGTATATATGTATATTTATATATAGAATTATATCATATTTATTTACAAAGTACCGTTAACTTGTACACTGGTACAGCAATAATCTCTTAACTTGTCATGTGCTCTCGCAGAAACTTCGGCGAAAAGACTTCATTATTTAGACCTCTGTATACCCCTGTGTAGGAAATTACTTTAAGATAAAAGAAAAACACTAGAGCCATGTTCTTTCCAATTGTTATTTATAAACTCCTGTTTTAGAACGAGGTATATATTAAGTGAAAATACAGAACTAGCGATATATTAATAGATAGTATATGTTTCCTGGTTCGAAGAGAAGAAGAGCACCAATCTTTATCCCACAGTTGAGTTCATTTACATTTATTGCTGTAAACCATTCATGCTCCACACACCACACCACACATACATTGTAGCGGTTAACAATACTAGAAATGTTTACATAAAAGGAAGGCAAACGATCAATTGGCTCACGTGATGGTAAGTGATTATCGCTGCCCATGAACACCCACAATACCAGAGGCATAGCAGATGCGTTGCCGGCCTTTGAGAAGGTTACCTGCACTCACCAGACGAAACGCAGAAGTTTGTTAAACTTCTACTTCACGCCGGTATTCTGTGAGGTCGTGGTACTTCCCCGGTCGAGACGGCCCATTCATGCAACAACAAAAGCTGATGCGTGGCTCTACCACTATTAAAATAAAAAGCTATCGACAAAAATATATCGACTATCCTAGACAATAGGTTAAGGAAAACGGTGACGCAAGGTTGGTGGATGAAGCCTCCGTTATATAACGGAATATGTAACATCTCACATAAATGTCCCCGCGCGATGCAGTTTCTAAAGGAATTGTATCCGCGACTGGTTGTAGCCGCTGGCAACAAGAGGGCTGGTTCTTTTCTCGCTCAACGGTTAAGACTAGCCATTCAACGTGGAAATGCAGTCAGCGTCCTGATAAAATGCCCGTAAATGAGAAATTTAAAACATCAACTGATTGATGAACTCTTACTGTAAAGTTGTGCTATAAAAGATAACAAATCTGATATTAATTCATGGCTCTATACATATGTCCTCGATAGCAATTAATCTTAAATAAAGCGATCGCAAATCCACTCACCAACGCGTGGCAAAATGGCAATTATTTTAAAAGCCTAAGTCCTTCAGTGAATTGACTATGAACTGAAAAATTGCAGATCGTTTCCTAAGTTCATTGTCACATTAGTCGAGTGGTTGGGTGATCGGGATTCGAGTCAAGAGACCCGAGTTCGATTGCCGTGTGGTCAGTTCGAACCATTGAATTGTTTTAAACTAATGTACGTTTTATTTCGGGTACATAAACACGGCATCAGGGTAATAACCTGAGACTTATTTACTTACTGTCACGTCGTTCTAAAAAACAGTATTCGGTGAAAGGTGGGTCTAAACGACTTTATTGTCAGGACCGCGGTCTTCCCCAGTATTGGGAAAATGTGAAGATATTTTTAATGATCAGAAGATCGAAGAAAATTCTATTAATGCTTTTAATTTCGCACAGTATTTTCCCAAAGCTGAAGGTTTAAATCAAAAGAAAATAACGAAATAAATTGGTCTCTTTCAACATACAACCTCCAACAATAATTCAAAAGAATGTTTTTTTCCTTTCTGCAAGGAATACTACCATTTCAGTTATTGTTAAATATGCCTTTAGGGGCAATTTCTGCAGGAGAACTGTTCAATTTTCATAGAAAATTATGTTATTGTTATTGTTATTACACGATGTGAAATAAATTTGAAAATATTTCTTGCAAGGTCCCAATTCTAGTTTTAAAATTTAAGAAGCAATACTTGAAAAGTTGGACTACAACTTAATGGGAAAGAAATCTTATTACATTAAACTACCCAATCTATTTTTTCTACTATTCCTTTGAACTCCGTAATCGAGTGGCGTACACAACGGTTTTTAAGGTGTCATCAGCTCTGTTGCCTCAGGTTCAATTTCCAGCCGGGTGAATGTAGAAAACCTTTTTGAAGTTAAACTTCTTTAGAATCGTTGTGATTTCAAAGCGGATGCAATGGAAAAAACGACAGGAAAGAGACACAAATACAAAAATTTGTAGGATGAAGCCGGCAAAGAATGAGACAGAAATATACATATTAGTTTATAAATAAACTTTGTAACTATCCTACCCTTGTTATATATATATATATACATCTCATTCTTTCGTCGATTTACTGAAGTTTCATTTCTATCGTGTGTGAATCACACAAATAATGTTTTTTTTCTACCTTTTCATGGGTCTGGGTGTTTGTGGTGCCTTCGTTGTTTCCGATTCCGATATTTTTATGTGTACTATTTACAAACGCATATAGTAGACATAAAAATAATACATACAAAATATGATATCCTCAAAATCAGTATATTGATACGGAGTTGAGCAAATCTTGCAATCTCCTAGCACTGTCCAAGTGATTGAGACAAGTAATATTTTTTAGACAACCTCTTAAATGTATAGAGGGATTTCGCCTCGCGAATGTCTAAAGGCAGAGCATTCCAGAGGTTAATGGCCTGAACTGTGAAGGATTTATCATAAAATGATGTTTTGTCGGCATTTGTAAAATCAACTTTTTGGAAGAACGTTGGACATGCTCTAGAGGTCCTATAAACTTAAATTTTTCCTTAAGGTAAGGAGGTATATACATGTGTATATATATATGTATATATATATATATGTATATATATATATATATATATATATATATATATATATATATATATATATATATATATATATATATATATATATATATATATACATATATATATATACATATATATATATATTTATATATATATATATATATATATATATATGTATTGAAAGGACTTAATTGTCTAGACGTCCGTCTACCTCTGTGATGGTAATGGCGTGAACAGTGTATGTGTCCGTATCTATTTATCTACTAATATTATAAAGGTTTCTGTGAAACATGTATGTTTGTATGTTTGTTACTTGATCAAGCCCAAACGGCTGAACAGGGTTGAATGAAATTCGGCACAAAGATAGCTTTGCTCCAAATAAGCTTAGGTAAAAGTGTAACGGAAGGAAATAATTGTCTACACCTCTGTCTACCTCACTATTGGGAATGTGCGTGGAAATAATAATTAAAGGTGGACATCATTTATGGTCATAAGGAAACAATAATAACTGTAAAAATTTGAAATTCAAATGTAGTAATATATGTTTATATTTTTAATGAATTAACATGTGGTAGTTCTTTGTTAGGAAAATGACCCGTCTTAGAAGAAAACCTATCAACACCATCAATTTCATTTTTCTATGCGCCAAAATAAGATTACGGAACGGTTGCATTTTGATTTTCCTTAAGAAAACTTTCTAACAAGTGTTTAGTCCTTAAATGAAATTTCCTCAAAACCAAAAGCGCAGCTGTGACTTTTAGACGCTTCGAAATATCCATTATGTAAGATTGAACCGTGTGGTAACGGTTTAAGAATGCTGCCACTCCCTTTCATCCCGTGGGTATCGTAAGAGGCGACGAAGGGAAAAAGCCTTGAATATCCTAACGGCAACCGATAGATGGCGGGCGAACCATCTCTAAAAATGTCAGACCAAAATAATCAGATCGAAGATGGGCAGCAACGTCTGCGGTGCGAGTGGTTTGGTACTGCGATCGCCAATCCGCCTGCCAAGCGTGGCGATTATGGCATATTCTCCCTATGGAATAGGCCTATGTTCTTCCAGTAGACTTTAACAGACCGTTATTGTATGTATGTATATAAGATTTTACACAAAGCAATTACGACTTTCGCATTCGTTTCGCAATAACGTCGAATGAAGTATTTGCTGTTATTGTTCTTAAGGCGCTATAATATACTACTTAGCCATGACCGTATCGAGGTTCAAGAATAGGTCACCTTCTTCATTCTTATGTGCAGTAATAGGTAACAAATTAAAAAATCTTAAAAAATAGATACTGAATCTAAGAGACCGTAGAATCTCTGCGGTTGCTCATGTTAGTGTCTACACGCTTGTTATTGCCATATTTTGATGCGAAACACGCGTCTTTTTCGTTGTTCTAATCGAAGCAGGTAGCATATGCCGTTTTTTTTGAATACGTAATGGTGCAATGTAATTGTACAATAACATCTTTGTAAAAGATATCAGTTCGTCAACATGCTTGCCAACATATAAAGTAAAAGTTCCCTGAAGCACATTGCCCACTCCCGTTAGGAGGAAAGGAATACTGTTAATCGAGATTATTAATCCGCCATCTGTAGGTAGTCAAAGTCAATTTCTTGGGTTTTCCTTAGTCGCCTCTTACGTCAAATAATTGATTTTTTTATGTTTAATTGATCATATTTTTTATCGTGTTGCGATTTATGTCTTAACGCATTTTCCCAATTCTGAGGGTGATAGGCTAGTAGGGAGTGACCTTGCCATTGCAGCAATGCAGGATGCGGGTCTGAATCCTGCTAGGGACATACGTGTGATAAATATTAATGTTTAAACACGAGTCATGGATGTTTATAAGTATATATGAATATTTATCTATATAAATAAATATCAAGACTTCAAAATGGGCTTCACCACCTGACACATCTTCCCAGATAAGCTTCTGTGAAATGTGTGACGACAACTCTTCACTGTCTAGACCACTGCCGGTCTCCATGTGAAAAATTTTGTGAAGATAATATTATTCATGAAATTCATAAAAGAGAATCTCATTACTCTTCCAACGGCCTGTCTGTTTCAAAGGGCCAATGACAAAGGGTTATTTTGAATATTTCTAAAAACAGAAACACAAACGCTCCCGCGGGATAAGATTCAGACGTGCTCGAATAGCTGTGTCGGGGATTTTGACTAACTTTTTTTAAGTTTCAGTGAGGAGAGAATTCTAAACAATACATACATAAACTTGTTCTTAATATTAATAATTGCATAATATTACTTGTATATAATATTAAAATAAATAAACATCTTTACTGCTGACGGATGAACAGCAGATCGCCAAGTGCAACGATCCTTACATACCTCTTTCGCAAGTTTTTAAATCCATAATTTTCTTTATTTAAACACTACGAGATATTCGAGTACATGACCGTCTCCTCTTTGAGCAATTTGCTCACATTGTCTTCGAATATTTGTCGCAGCCTACCTAGACTCTTTTTTAACTTTCGCGCTATATATTTTTTTCGCCATTATTTGTTCATCGCTCAATCGCTCAACGTGCCAAAATTATTGAAGTACGCCCTTATCCATTTTAAGGATAACCTATCAATCATCTGTCAAGAGTGTACTACGGAACATAAACCTCCCTCAAAATCTAAACTCTCTAATCTGGCAAGATTAGAGAGTTTAGATTTCGAGTGGCAACTCGAAAACCTATTTTCTATAACGGTATCAATTGTTCGAGCTATATGACCGGCACGTTGCCACTTCAGCGCGCTTATATTTACGGCTGTGTCGGTTATCTTAAATCTGCTGCGGATTTCTACATCGCGCATTCTATGACTCAGAGGAAGGCTGAACGGTCTTTCAAGGGGTTAATTTCTGTAGCACAAAAGGGTTACCTTTCTATAGCATTTTAATTAACTCTGAGCTCCTCATACGACCAGCAGTGAAAGACTACGTCGCCGCTCCTTAGGTCATCACCGGCAACACGTGCTGTTTATAAACTTTGGTCTTAAGATTTTGAGCTATATTCAACGAGAAGATGGTGCGTAGTTTCTCAAACGCTGCCTAACTAAACTGGTTTAGTCGATTGATTTCGTGTTAGAAATTGGATTTACCTAGTCTGACAATTTGTCCCAGGTATGTATATTCGTCTACAACTTCCAGCGTAGTATCTCCAACAACAATCGACGTTGGTCTGACTTGGACGTTAAATATAATCGCCGTCTTATCTGTGTTCATCTTAATAATTAATGTAGACAGTCTTAGATTATTTCATAAACTAAATATGTTAGTTTAGCAGATTATTCAAAAATATTTTAAAATGCCTCAAATGAGCTTTTGATTGCATCTTGGTGAAACAATGTGCAAGCAAACGTTTGTTACTGCTGTTTGGAACTCGGTTCACTCAATCCAATTACTTTTATCTTCATGATGTGAGAATAGCGCTACTTATACAGGATTAGTATAAGCTGCCGGAAATTTTAATCAGCCATCTCTGTCACTTTTTGTAAACACTCAATTATGATTTTTATATTTGTTTATATACATAGCAGTATGTTTACAGCGTAAGAGTATGTCCCTTTCTTCCCGACAATATCTTATGAGGCGATGCAGAGAGAAGCCTTGAAAATGCTACAGATAGGTGGCGGGATTACCGTCTCGAAAAATGCAAGACCAAAATTCAACAGATCGGTGACTGCATCGCATCTTAAACGCTGTAGCCCAGCGTTTAAGATGCGATGCAGTCACCGACCGCCGACCCGCATGCGAGCATGGCGATTATGAGAGAGGCTAATGACCCAAAGTGTAATTTTACAGGGCCACATATTCTGATGTGATGAACTCATGAAATGACATTTTTCGTTCTATGCCTTTTTATGGATGATGGTTCCATAAAAAGGTTTAGAACGCAAAATGTTGAGTACCGATAGACGTAGAAATCAAACTAATACTAAAATAGAAATAAAACTAAAAGTTTAAGGTAATTACTTTATAAATTATGAATATAAAATCATACAATGGTTGCCCTTAGTTTGTCTCCAACCCGGATCCGTTACCTTCAAAGGCCGGGCCATTAACTGGTCACCAACTAAGCTATAGAGTTGTTTAGAAAATTTAAACTCAAGATATTTGAATTATTCGAAAATCGCCCATCACGCCTAAATAAGTTTCTATTTCACAAAAGAAAACTTAAGCCAAAACTGTTAAAGGAAATAAAATAAACAACTTGCGCCACGTAGATAGTACTCGTTAGCAATTTACACTGCGATAACTTAAACATAAAAGAAACAACACAATGTCTTTGATGTACAGTTTCAACTAAAACAGAGTTAGTACGGTTTGCTTTGGAGACAGCGCGACCGAACGTAATTTGTTACATCGGTCCCATTGCAGCGACTAATTTGCTTTGAACATTGACTCGGTGTCGCTTTAGATATATTCACTTGCATAAATTACCTTGTATTTATAGACCGTACTGTTGACACGGTAATTAAACGATGTTTATTTCTTTTCCGAGTAATATAAGTCACGATAGCCGAGTTGTTGGGTGGTCGGAATTTCGAGTCGAGAGACCCGAGTTCGATCCCCAGGTGGCAGTACCAATGAGTTTTTCAAACTCATTGGTACTGCCACCTGGGGATCGAACTCATGTACGAATTTCATCGTTGTCTTGGACATAAAGGCGGCGACGGGCTCACCACCTGTCACGTTGTCCCGAAAATATCTTCGGTGGAAGGTGGGTCAAAGGGACTTAATTGCCTAGACTTGACCTCTGTCTAACCCTGTATTGGAAATTGCGTGAAGATATTTATATATAATTTATTTCTTTTCCGGTTATTTTTTAACAACCTCACCTTACTTTTTATATCTCCACGCCATTCCCAAGACTGGGGTAATATTAAAATACGCGACGATTATGTGTTTCGCCTCGTAACGAGGCAACTTCAAGCTATTCTCAATATTGGTGTAGACAAAGTTTTAGACAAATATAAATTTTCCCAATCACAATAATATTATCTCTGGTCTTTCACCTCTAGCAATATATAATAAATAGTACTAGACCTTCCTCTAGACGAAACTATGAGGGTGCTTGTTGATGTACAATAACCCTAAAGTTAAGAAATAAAACATCACTCAAGGCACAAGCATTGCAACTTAGGTGGAGTACTTAACAAGATTACTAGTAATGTTATTTGGCATTGCTGGTATTCTTTAAAAAAATTAGGATACAAGTCTTTGCCTGTTCGAAAATTTGCTTGCACTCTCTGCAAACGGATTCTTGGCCGGCTGACGAACCTAGGAAGTCGATCAAAGATGATTAGATCGTACTAGATGTCTGCTTCATGCATAGCAATATCCGCAAAGCCTCCTAAAGATATAAGCTTAACAGACTTTACCATGCCTGTAAAAGTCAAGTGCAGGACACTTGACTTTTACAGGCATGGTAAAGTCTGTAAAAGATACTTCGTTCTTAATATTAAAAAGTTCTTTTAAGTTTGATATCATTAAGGAAAGAAAGTAAACTTCATAAGCTATCTCATTTCCCAGTTGTGTCCGTTTATAGCAAATTTTTTTATCGCTCCAACATAAATTATGCCCCGGATTCCGTAATTTCTTTAAGAAAATTTATTTAATGTTCCGCTTTTATAACAATTTTTAATAATAAAACCTCTGAAATCAGTTAGATAGACCTCTCCCGTAAGAAGGATTTAAAATAAACAACACCCCTGACAACAGGATTGGCGATACCAAAACCATGACACCTAGCATCTTAGACGCTGCTGCCAGACACGGGCCTGGTATTTTACTAGACGGTTATCCCGCTATTCATACCTAGTATTTTACTTTACTATTTTTACGGCTTTTCTCTTAGTCGCCTAACAGCAACTGTGGACAGAAAAATGATTATAACTTCTTACCCAGATATCGGACTAAAAAAAGAAAAACAATGAATTGTGGAGGAATTTCTAAAATATTTTAAATTTAAATCATTCTAACTTATTAAACTTCGATCCAAAGGTC
Source organism: Sericinus montela (assembly GCA_029286605.1). Taxonomy (NCBI): domain Eukaryota; kingdom Metazoa; phylum Arthropoda; class Insecta; order Lepidoptera; family Papilionidae; genus Sericinus; species Sericinus montela. The sequence continues at coordinate 520,228 of JAGSMR010000117.1, read as the reverse complement.
AATAGAATCCTACTCGGCTGGCTAACTAACTAGAGTATACCTCAAAGTCTTAAGTCCAAAGTGTAGAACGTGAGAGTATTGCCAGTAGGGACCTATATTTATATAGTATCGAGAAATGACTTTCTCTGTTGGCCGAATGAGTAAGCACAAAGTTGCTGTGCTATGAAAATATGTATAATCTAGGAGGAAAAGGTTCTCAGTGTAAGCCAAAGCTTTGTATAGACGACACGATAGCCGAGTTCGTAGTGCCTCTGCCTTCGGAGGTAAAGATTGTGGGTTCGAATCCTGCTAGTTGCAAAAAGTTCTGTAATGAATCTGAATGTTTTTACTCGAATGATGGACGTTTGTTGTTTATTTATATAAATATAAATTTGTGTATGTCAAAATAGATTGTACCGTTAGCTTGGATATTAAGACGGCGATAGGCTCACCACCTGTAACGTTATCCAAAAAAGTTACGGTGGTTCGTGGGGTCTAAACTTCATTGTGCTCATTGATGTAACTCTGCCCACTCCAGTATGGAAAAATTGAGTAAAGAAAATTGAAGAAAAACCTATAACAATAAAACATTAATATCGTTCAAATTCAAAATGCAGCTTTCAAAGTAAAATTGAATTTTCGCACCTAACTTCCCTCCAACTCAACCAATTAAAATAAGTAAAAGTTCAAATGTTAAAGCTTGAAATGAACCGCGTACCTCAATTAGAACCGGAAATGTAGAGAAAGAGAGCTTTGAATGTACTGGAGGAAATCGCGTTTGAGTATAACTGGAAAAGGATGATATTTGATTTACAGTGATTGATATCAAATCTGTGCAATACCTTTAAAATAAAAACGAATATCTTCAAGCATATTCCCAATAATGGCGTAGACCAGCTTCTAAACCGACGTCTAGACATCCCTACTTAGTCCCTGTTGGAATTTTGATTAGGGTATGGAGTGTTCGTTAACTCTGTTTATTACACAATAGGTGTAATAGGTGTTTATTACAAAATAGGTGTAATAGGTGTTTATTACAAAATAGGTGTAATAGGTGTTTATTACAAAATAGGTGTAATAGGTGTTTATTACAAAATAGGTGTAATAGGTGTTTATTACAAAATAGGTGTAATAGGTGTTTATTACAAAATAGGTGTAATAGGTGTTTATTACAAAATAGGTGTAATAGGTGTTTATTACAAAATAGGTGTAATAGGTGTTTATTACAAAATAGGTGTAATAGGTGTTTATTACAAAATAGGTGTAATAGGTGTTTATTACAAAATAGGTGTAATAGGTGTTTATTACAAAATAGGTGTAATAGGTGTTTATTACAAAATAGGTGTAATAGGTGTTTATTACAAAATAGGTGTAATAGGTGTTTATTACAAAATAGGTGTAATAGGTGTTTATTACAAAATAGGTGTAATAGGTGTTTATTACAAAATAGGTGTAATAGGTGTTTATTACAAAATAGGTGTAATAGGTGTTTATTACAAAATAGGTGTAATAGGTGTTTATTACAAAATAGGTGTAATAGGTGTTTATTACAAAATAGGTGTAATAGGTGTTTATTACAAAATAGGTGTAATAGGTGTTTATTACAAAATAGGTGTAATAGGTGTTTATTACAAAATAGGTGTAATAGGTGTTTATTACAAAATAGGTGTAATAGGTGTTTATTACAAAATAGGTGTAATAGGTGTTTATTACAAAATAGGTGTAATAGGTGTTTATTACAAAATAGGTGTAATAGGTGTTTATTACAAAATAGGTGTAATAGGTGTTTATTACAAAATAGGTGTAATAGGTGTTTATTACAAAATAGGTGTAATAGGTGTTTATTACAAAATAGGTGTAATAGGTGTTTATTACAAAATAGGTGTAATAGGTGTTTATTACAAAATAGGTGTAATAGGTGTTTATTACAAAATAGGTGTAATAGGTGTTTATTACAAAATAGGTGTAATAGGTGTTTATTACAAAATAGGTGTAATAGGTGTTTATTACAAAATAGGTGTAATAGGTGTTTATTACACAATAGGTGTAATAGGTGTTTATTACAAAATAGGTGTAATAAACAGAGTTTACGAACACTCCATTCACTATATTCACAAAAGGTGAATCTATAAGCGATAGGCTCACTGCTTGTCACGATGTCCGAAATAAGCTTGTCGAGCGAAAATTCTTCATTGTCTAGACCTCTACTAACTCTGTATGGGAAATTGCGTGAAGATAGAAAAATACGTTCAACCTTATCATCGTCAAAAATTATGAAGTATGAAGTAGAACTCTTTTAGCTCCGTCTATATGTATGGATAAGTATATGTCTACCCTGTACATGTATATCAAATAATAAATAAATAAATATCTTCACGCAATTCCCAATACAGGGGTAGACAGAGGTCTAATCTAGACAGTTAAGTCCCTTCGACCCACCTTCCACGGTAAATATTTTCGGGACAACGTGATAGATGGTTAGCCCATCGCCGCCTTTATATCCAAGCCAACGATATGATTCCTACATAAGTTTTTTGAAAAACCCATTGTTACGAGCCAGCTTACTCCCCACGTCAGGCGTTGTTAAAAAATTTACTTCAAAAACTAACATTAAATCTTTTAACACAAAAGTTCAATAGCAAAATATAATTGCCTGACTACACTGGACTCCTGCCTCTGACTTGTAGTCGTTACGAAAGTTTGTATTGTTCACAAACTTATTTCATATGACACTCTCAGCTGTCTCAATAAATTTTGTACGAGTCTTATGTCGCTTCTAGTTTGACTTTTCTTTCGAAACTTCGTAGTGTACAAAATTAACAATTCTAGGAAATCGAATAAATTCATTTCTACTATTTATTTCAAGGTGTTGTCAGGACAGACGTTCCAGATTCAATTTCCAAACGGAACTATATCAAAAATATTTGTTTCGGGTGTATTATACATATATTGTGTGGTACCTTCGTTGTTTCTGATTCCATAACACAATTGCCCGAAGTACTTTGGGCAATTGTGCACCACGTACAGACAGACCCCAGAAAATGTATAACGATTTGTTTTTCTACATTCTTTCTTTTTGTTGTTCTACATCTTCCGGGAATCTAACCTGACCTCAGAGATAACGACACCTTGAAAACCGGTGTGCGCCACTCGTTTACGGAGATCGTTGGTGAGATAAATACACACAAATACGTATACTCTATACGTCCATAACTCGACACTTACTTTCATATTCGTCACAGAATTTTGCTTTGAGCTTTGAAGGCAGGGTCATTACCAATTCGGCTATCAGGGCGTCATTAAACTTATAATTATTAAAGCAGTCAAATGTGTTGTGCGCTGAGTTCCTGCAAACGTATCGATTTCATACGACACCAAATAACTGCATTGTAACAATGGAGCCGCATTACCTTGCATCGAATTCGCTCTGCTCTTTACTATTGTGTTCTGTGGCATATATACATAACATCTTGCATTCTGCACGTAAAGTTTCACCAAGTTCATCGTATTGCTAAAATAAATACTGTGTCTACGCTTTGCCATGACAGCTGAGTGCTTGGATGATCCCAATTCGAATTGAATAAACAGAGGACGCAGATGCCATCCTTACGTGGAAGCTACTTTCAACTTTTCTTCGTTTAATTCCTTAATTAGGTACTCTTAAAAACATGAATTCATATGTAGATAGGGACAACATCACCTCCGATCCCAATGTAATGTAAGATGCTAAAGCACTTGAGGTATGGGAATCAGAAACAGCGAAGGCACCACAAACACCCAGACTCGAGAAAATATAGAAAAATAGGTTTTATACATTGACCCGTCCGGGAATCGAACCCGAGATCGACCTCGAGATGACACCTTGAAAACCGGTGTTTACGCTACTCGTCCAGGGATGTCGTCAACATCATTTCTATACAATTTATTTATTTTTTATTACAAACCTGATCGGTTTCACTGCTATAGAAAAATAAACAAAAAGGCTTCTTACTCGTTGCAACCATGATTTTTATAGGAAGTGTAGAAGTATGGATATAGGAACAATAGGATAAAGGTAAAGAAAAATTATACATTACTATAATAAAATATACACAACAAAATGCCAATTAAGTCATAGAGCTACGATAGCCGAGTCGTTGGACGATCGGAATTCGAATTAAAAGACACGAATTCGATTCAAGTTTTTATGTACAAAATTTATATCATAAACGGCGACGGCCTCACCTCCTGTCATAATGATCCAAAAATATCCTCGGTGGAAGTGGCTCGAAGGGACTTAACTGTCTAGACCTCTGTTTACACCTATACACGGAAAGACGTGAAGAATGTCTTCGTATTTATTTACTTAGGTCACAGGACCAATTAAGGGACGAATAATAGATTTCGACAGTTGCATATACAACGATGACATTTACAAGGACACTCATAATTGTATGTAATGAAAATTATAATGCGACTAAAACAAAGACGTCGAGGTAGGCCGAGACTAAATTTTAAGACCACAGAAGCAAATTGCTCGAAGAGGGAAGTTCAAGCGTATTCGGATACCTAGACGTACATGTATGAAGAAAATGATGAATATGAAACAAACGAAAGAGGTATGTAAGGATAGTGATACTTGGCGATAAGTTCCTCTGGCTATTCAGTCCCATTGGCTAGTCAGTAGGACTGCGCGTGAAGGTAAAAAATAATAAATAGATACTAAAAATAAAGAAATACAAATTTAAAACCCTATTTCGAGTTCGATCCCCAGGTGGCAGTACCAATAAGTTTTCATAAACTTATGTACGAATTTCATCGTTGGCTTGGACATAAAGACGGCGACGGGTTTATATTCCGCCTGTCATGTTGCCCGAAAATGTCTTCGGTGGAAGGTGGGTCAAAGGGACTTAATTATCTAGATTTGACCTCTGTCTACCCCTGTATTGGGAATTATACGTGAAGATATATATATATATATATATATATATATATACATATATATATATATATATATATATATATACATATATATATATATATATATATATATATATATATATATATATATATATATATATATATATATATACATATATATATATATATTTCTTAAAGCGAAACTCGAGCTTTTCATTGTTCGCACTTTTTACCCGAGACTTAGAAGTTACTTTTTGTGTGAGCTTGGTTACTAATTAAGTATCAAATATCGTGATTTGTTCACGGTAAGAATGGTGTACTAGATCGAGTTATAAGGATTATTCAGGTCTGGTCTCGTCTTAATATGTTTTAAACTAACTGAACCCGCGCATCTTCTGCGTGACAAATTAACGATAAATATATTTACATACATGTGACTCAACTCGACTCAACTTAATTTTCTTGAAGCTTATTGTATTATTATGGTCAAGTTGCAGAAAATTTAACTATCCCTGAAACCTATTTTATTCTAATATATAAGCTGTATTACTGTAAAATTTCATCAAAATCCGTTCAGTAGTTTTTGCGTGAAAGAGTAACAAACATCTATCCATCCTCAGAAACTTTCACAATATAATTAGAAAGGATTCTGCACATAAAGTTTCTATTAAAAATTTTAGTTTTTCCGGCGAACTTATCTGGGTTTATATATCAAACATTATATTTCATTAGCTGGCCTTCAAGCCTTTTATACTGAAATAATATCCCTCAGACTTAATTTTAATGAATAGAGAACGCACGGTGTACGTGATGCAAACAAATTTAACTTATTTCAACCAACATCAGTATTAAAAGACTGAGGATTCTGAGATAGCGTAATTTATAAACTATTTTTATGACATTTTTTGTATACGACTCGATAGCCTAGTTATAGATATCGATACCCTGCCATCGAATTTAAGGGTCGTGGGTTCCAATCCTGCTAGGGCAAACATTTGTGTGATGAATATGAATGTTTGTATTCGAGTCATGGATGCTTATATGTATGCGGATTTACCTATGTACATATATTTGAATTTAAGTATATTGTACAGTTTGTCAGTCTGCCTAAAATTATTATTTTTATCTCATGTTTTAAAGACGGCAACATGTCCCAAAAATGTCTTCGGTGAAAGATGGGTCGAAAGGACTTAATTGTCTGGCCCCTAACCAAATAGATTAAAAATTTCAAAAATATCTCACCCCATTTTCAATATTGAAAAATTAAAAATATCTCACCCCATTTTCAATACTGGAAAATGGGGTGCGATATTATTTTAATTTTTGATTTTTAAGAGATACTGCTAGTAGTCATTACTATCTTAAAGATTTTTTCCCATAATCAACTCTCACGACCCTCATGAGGCGTAAGAATAATAGTACAATAATATAAATAACACCCTTTGGTGTTATTTATATTACTGTACTATTGGCTACTGCCGTCACCAAAATGCAACCATTTTTACATTTCAATAATTGTAATCTCTGAGTGTATTTTAAAAATATTCTGTTAAAATATTAAAACTTTAGTGAGACATTATTAATCAAATAATTAGAAACGGCTAAACTCACCTAAAAATATTACGTTCTCGCAACGCGGGACGCGAGCGCGAACTCATTCCACTCACCCTGATGAAGGACCTCCGATAGGTCCGAAACTAGTCTGTACCTACACCGATTATTATAACGTGAGTTCAGCCGCTTTTCATAATTTAATAATCCTGTTAAAGTATCTCTTAGGCGCCTAATATATATTCTTAATTAATGTTGCAATTTTTTTTATTTGTATATTTATTAACACTTTGGTATATTGCAAATGACTCAAACGTTTAAGGTAAAATTTTGTAAAGGTTTTTGTATCCTTTGGAAAACGTTTTTTTTTTCATATTTTCAAAAATGTTTCCCATTTTTTATAAAAAAAAAACGTCAATATGTCGCCAAATGCAAGAAAATTTCAAATTCAGTTTGGATAACGTGAGCCTGTCGCCGTCTTATGTCCAAGCCAACGACATAGATCCTACATAAGTATTTTTTTAAAATCATTATTACAAGACTGCCAATTGTGGTGCTAACTCGTATTTCTTGATTCGAACTCAGATCACCTATCACTCGGCTATCGTGAAAAAATAAAAAAAAATTTAATAATTCATTCTATTAGAGACAGATCGCAGAGAAGTTTTATGCAAATCTGTATCAAAAGAGTTAATAAAAACGTAATAAAATAAGATGCACAGTGGATCGATAGCAGTGAAACTTTCCACGAATGTAAATGCATTTTTCGTGAGCCACTAACGATGCATGGAATACGACGCGCCGGTGTGACCGAGCGTATGTTGTTTTATTATTCTATCTCTCAAACTTTTCTCATTTCAGTCGCTTGTAAAGCTGATATTTCCGATAGCCGCTGAGGAAAATTCGTTCGATATCAACTTTCAAAGTGCTACGTAGTGGGAGTTAAATAAGAGTTATCGTTTAAATTGTGTTATTTTAAGCAAAAAGAAATATCTTCACGCCATTCCCAACACTGGGAATTATGGAATTCGAGTCATGAGACCCGAGTGCGATCGCCAAGTGGCATGCTAATACCTATGGTTTTCTTTAAAAAATTGTGCATGATTTATATCGTTTGCTTGCACATAAAGAGGGCGGCAGACTCACCACCTGTCAAGATGTCCTAAAAAATTGCTTCGGTGGAAGGTAGATAAAAGGACTTAATTGTCTTGACCTCTATCTACCCAAGTAATGGGAATGGCGTCATAGTAGGCAAACATATTTATAACATTTTAACGAAATAAAATACAGCCTACGGTTTCATATTAATCAATTATTTATAAAAACAACGCAATTTCGAAAATGCTATAAAAATAAATGTACTTCCGTCGAAGCTCTAAATAATGTGCGGACATATACAAGTTACATAACTTGGACTGTGGGAAAGTGGAGAGACAGTGTTGGCTGTAGATCGTCATCTACATATATTGATAAGTATTAGATGTCTCGACCACTCATGTCTGCGGTTTGAATACAGTCGCTGAGTATCGATCGTATTACAATGCCAAAGGGTGAAACGAATCAAAGGGAAACTGTTATATATTGTATGTGTGGACATGTTATTAATTAGTATTTTATGTACATCAAATAATATCTTTTAGCCGTTCTCAATACTAGGATAGACCGATGACCAGGCTACTGAGTCCTTTCGACACACCATTCACCAAAGATATTCTTGAGACATTGTAACAGGTTGTGAGCCTGTCACAGGATGAAAAAAATCTATAATTACAAGTCTACCATCTGGGAATCGAACTTTTAGTGTCTTGACACGAATACCGATCACGCAACCACGCGGCTATCGTGACTTTGATGACGATGATGATAATAGTGTTATATTCCGCTTCTTTCAAGGGAAGTTTTCGATATGCGGCAACTAAGTGCTGGAACAACTTACCACCCCCTTTTCGAAATCTGCATGTCGCACATAATTTCCGCCAAAAGTTAAAATTATACCTATTGAACAAACAACTGCAGGAATAAAGTTTATGCTATCTTTGTTTCCTTCACTATTTGCCGTAGTGGATATATGTAGGATGGGGTATTTATGTCTCTTTTTATTTACATTAGTCATTCTTCTTGTTCGTGTCAATGGTCATTGATCACTAAGTATGTTAAAGGATAAGTATCTGCTGCCAAAACTCATCATATATAATTGTATAAATATGTGTGTATACATACATGCTCAATATGTATGTGTATGTATAATATATATTTGTTAATGTTATGGATAGATCGGTAGTCGCTGCCCCCTGCGTACACACCATATCAAGTATTATTATGTGAGTATTTATAAGTATATATATGTATGCATGTATATGTGTATATAGTTTTATATATTATATTATGTATTATGTATATTTATATATTATTAGGGGCCACTGAAAATCAGGGCTGGCATGTACCTGTCAGTGCAGGTTTCATCCCAGCAATATACCTGAGTGGCTCCCCTATTTTGGCACATTGCACTTCTGCAAAATGGCGATCGTATTTAATTTATTGTATATGTCTCATTTTTTTCACTTTATATTTAATTTTAAGTGCTAAAATAAATGTTTCTTTCTTCTTTCTTTCATATATTAGTTTCAATAATATTAAAACAATAAGCATTGATTATATCATAACGGCCTGTAAAAACCCAACAGAGGTCAGGCCTCTCTCCGTACGCGAGGGTCTGCCATAATCGCTTCGCTATCAGATCGCCCGCTTGAATTGGCGATGGCAGTGTCAGAAACGTCCATCTAAGAAGCTGCAGGCCGTCACCGGTGTGCAGAATATTTTTCCCCCTATTTTTTGACTACTTTGCTTTCTGTCGGTAGACAAATGTGTTTTCAAAACTTTATTCTTACCACGGCAATAAATCGGGTGAATTCTTAAGCTGTGTCCACGCCGCATATATTATAAATTCATATTTTTCAAATCCATTCTAAGAACCTTCACGTCATTTTCAATGTTGGGGTAGACAGAGGTCTAGATAATAAAACCCTTTCGACCCACTTGCCATCGAAGACAGTTTTGAGACAATGTGATAGTTAGTGAACGCTGTCTTGCCGACGATGTCCATGTCCATGCCGACGATATTTATCGTACATAAGTTTTTAATAAACACCATTTATAACGAGCCTTAGGGATCGAACTCGGTTCTCCTTAAACAGATTTGGATCACCCAACACTCAATCGTGACTTTATATTATAACATGTTGTAAAAGAAAAGCTTGATGCAAAGAACGTGAAATATTTAGAGCTGAATTACTCAAATTACACGTCTATTTACTCAGATATATAAGATATTTCTTGTGGGGATACCTCAAGAATCGAGTTTACCTTAATAAACCGTCGATTATATCCCAATTAAAAGAAAACATCACCGAGTAGATATCCGCAATCCCTCGCAGCATGTGCCGGCGAGTTTTTCAAAATTTGCGTAGTCGTTTGCAGGAGTGCCAACGAAGAAACGGGGCGAATCTCGACGATGTAATTATTAAAAAGTAAATTTCAATAAATGATTATTACGTTAAATAAATAATCGAAAAATTATGTTCGTAGTTTAATTTCTTTTATTCTATTATTTAGTTTAATTTCTTTTTAATTATATCCGACCATCCTGTGCAGTGAGTGCTCTATGCCGGACATCCGGTTCTTTCAGAGCTCAGTGCGAAAAGCACTCCTCCCCCTGGACATTCAGAAGTCGAGTGGGCCCGATAGTGTCCCCCCTATTGTGCTGAGGATGTGTGCTCCAGAGTTGGCACCGGTTCTAACGCATATTTTTCGGTACTCCTACTCTGAAGGCGTCGTCCCGACGACATGGAAGATAGCTTTGGTGCACCCGATCCCTAAGAAAGGCGACCGCTCAGATCCGGGCAACTATAGACCGATAGCTATTACCTCCTTGTTCTCCAAAATAATGGAGTCCATTATAAACTGCTAGCTCTTGAAGTACTTGGAAGAGCACCAGTTGATTAGTGACCGCCAGTACGGCTTCCGTCGGGGTCGCTCAGCTGGTGATCTTCTTGTGTACCTCACTCATCGATGGGCGGAGGCAGTAGAGAGCAAGGGGGAGGCCCTGGTAGTTAGCTTGAACATAGGAAAAGCCTTTGATCGGGTGTGGCACAAAGTGCTTCTCCCGAAGCTTCCATCATATGGGCTTCCCGAGAAATTTTGCTATTGGGTCACTAGTTTTCTCACAGACCGGAGCATCAAGGTCGTAGTTGACGGTGCATGCTCGGACTCCAAGTCTGGTAACGCTGGTGTCCCACAAGGCTGTGTGCTATCGCCAACCCTGTTTCTTCTGCACATCAATGATTTGTTACAAATTAGTAATATTTATTGCTATGCGGACGACAGTACTGTACACCGGCCGTGCCAATATTTCTCGGGAACACGTCGACGAGTACCGGAAGAGATTTTGTTAGACAAAGTCTCGGATTGGGGCCGACTAAATTTAGTCCAGTTTAACCCTAAAAAGACACAGATATGCGCGTTTACCGCTAAAAAGAAACCCTTCGTCGTGTCACCTCATTTTGAGAGCACTCCCCTTGTTGCCTCAGCCAGTATCGGAATCCTTGGCGTCAACATACCGAGCGACGTTCAGTTTTGCGGTCACTTGGAAGGGAAGGCCAAATTGGCCTCTAAGGAGCTTGGCGTGCTCAGTAGAGCACGACAGTACTTCATACCGGCCCACCGCCTGCAACTTTATAAGGTGCAGGTTCGGCCGCATATGGAGTACTGTTCGCATCTTTGGGTGGGGGCACCCCAGTGTTAGCTCCTTCCATTTGACCATATCCAACGAAGAGCGGCTCGAATCGTCGACGACCATGTTTTATCTGATAGGCTAGATCCCCTGGAATGGCGAAGAGATGTTGCATCTCTTTGCATTTTTTACAAGATTTACGGGGAGTGCTCTGAGGAATTGTTCGGATTAATCCCAGCCGCTGAATTTCACCATCGAACCGTACGGCGTAGTCAAAAATTCCATCAACACCATCTTCATGCTTGGCATTCCACCACAGTGCATTTTTTGCGGAATTTTCCGCCACGCACTTGCACTTTATGGAATGTGCTGCCGTAAGTGGTTTTTCCGGACCCATACGACTTAGGGACCATCAAGAAAAGAGCCTATACCTTTCTCAAAGGCCGGCAATGCATCTGCTATGCCTCTGGTATTGCGGATGTTCATGGGCGGTGGTAAACACTTACCATCACGTGAGCTACCTGCTCGTTTGCCTCCCTTCCCCATAAATGAAATGTATAAAAATCAGATTGGTAGGCTTACACCAATGATTTTTTTCAAAGTTTATATACTATTTATTTCGTTGACTTGGACATAAAGTCGGTCAAACGCTCACGACCTGTCACGTTGTATCATAAAATCTCTTCGGTAAAAGGTGGTTCGAAAGGACTTAATTGTCTAGACCTCTGTTTACCCCAGTATTGGGAATAACGTAAAAAATTTTATTTATATATTTTTAGTAAGAAGGAAGTAGGATAGGTAAGAAAATTATACAAAGCTATTGAATATAATGCATTCGTTCGCAGATTTTCCATACTATAGTGACATTGGTTAAAACATTTACACTGAAAGTGCGTATATTTTTTTGCGAAAAGCAGGAAAAACGTAATAAAATAAATTTAACGGTAATAAAGTGTTCCGCTTCAAATCAGTTAGCGGTCAAACAGGCGCATTAGACGCAGATTTACGATGACCCTCCCACAGAGTTCTTCCTCTGTGGGAGGGAACTACGAACGAAAATTTGTAATATTTCTCGACAGTACGTGTCGAGAAATATTACAAATTTTCGTTCGTAGTTCCCTCACTAAAATTACTCATCTGCTTCATTGATTTGGGCGCGTTGAACGAATGAGTGAAGATGAAAATACATAACGCGAATGTTAACAATAAAAAGGGTCGAGGTAAGTCGAGACTAAGTTTCGAAGACCTTATGATCAAATCGTTTTTCTATTTGTTTCAAATAAAATCAATATTTTATCGTCGATATATGTATCACATAATACATGCATCAATAGCCATATTTTTTTGTATAAAAAAATATCTTCACGTCATTCCCAATGCAGGGGTAGACAGAGGAGTCGACAATTAAGTCTTTTCGACCGATATATATCTTCGGTGGAAGATGGGTCGAAGGGACTTAATTGTCTAGACTCGACCTCTGTCTACCCCTGTATTGGGAATTGCGTGAAGATATTTATTTATTTTATTTCTTAAGAATAATTTATTAAGAAATAAGAAAAATAAGAATAATTTATTAAGAAATGCGTAAATAAATTATACCGGACATGGATCTGCGAAGTTATACATATTTATACATAAATTTAACATATAAATTTACCTTTTCAACATGTTGATTTATAAATTAAAAAAATATATGTTTGCAGTTTACATACGCGATTTCTCTCATTATAATTAATTTGTTTTATCTCTTTCTAGTGTTTTATTTGATTATTCATTCCGAACGCTGCTGAAGAAGTTTTAAAATAAATAAATAAATATCTTCACGCAATTTCCAATACAGGGGTAGACAGAGGTCTAGTCTAGACAATTAAGTCCCTGCGACCCACCTTCCACCAAAGATATTTTTGGGACAACGTGACAGGTGGTGACCGTCGCCGTCTTTATGTCCAAGCCAACGATATGAATCGTACATAGGTTTTTGAAAACGCCCATTGGTACGAGCCTGCCTCCTGGGGATCGCGCTCGGGTCTCTCGAATCGTATTCCGATCACACTACGACTTGGCTATCGTGATTTACTTTTATTGTCTATACAAAATTGAACATAATTTAATTAGAAATAGACGGTAATTACTTTCGATCAGATAAACCTATTGTCTATTGCCATATACTCTTAGAAAAAAAAGAGCAAACTAAATATGTACAGGAGGCACCATTAAACGCCAGACGCGACACGTTTGAAATTTGTTTCAGTGATCTTCTCAAATATTGGAATATTGTACTCATCATTGATTTTTGAACGCATGTACACATTAACATTTTAATTTTATTTATTTTTTACAACAGTTTATACATCTGAAATAAGTAACAAATACAACAAAAGGCTAATAACCAGTTTAAGGAACTACTTTTGTATTAATACTCAAAGGATTTGGCCAATATTTCTTAATTAAATATTGTTTTACGTTTAAGTTTATCTAGTTTGGTATTAACAAATCTTCTCAGAGATTGTGCTAAATACATAAGAATAAATTTATTTTAGCATCATCTATTAACAGCAAGCGAAACTTTGTCAACACGTTGACAACATGTTATTCAATTAAACATTGCATTCGAGAAACCAGTGAGAACAAATAGTAAAAGCTCTTCAAGGACGTTATAACGCCCTGGGGCTACACGAGATTATTCGCAGGGGCAGCGCGCTCACTGATTACAGTAAAAATACCATTATGAACACGTACGGCATCTGACCTTGTAGGTTCCAAAAAACGAAATGTAATATAATCTTTGGTAATATCTAATCCTGTTCCTTACTCTATGCAAATATTGTAGACTTCTTTTCTAGAATGTGCTAGTTATATTATCTTTGTTATGCCCCCAAAGCCATAGAATAATATTTATATATACAGACATCCAACTCCATTGTCAAAGTATTATGTTTTCTAGTATTTACTTAATTTTGAAATTTTTTTAAACTACTTGAACACATTTGTATAAGTAAAAGTGTTCAATGTTTTATAACAACGATTATAAGGAATTATTGAGTCGTTTTTTACAACTGAATTACATTTTATTCAAATAAATACAGTGATAGGGGGCGAGCATGTTGCCGTCTCTATGCCTAAGCCAACGATATAATTTGTACTTAAATGTAAAAAGAAAACTAATAAGTCTTTCGCCTAGGGATCGTATTTGCGTCTCTTGAGTCGAATTGCGATCACCCATGTACACGGCTATCGTGACTTCTAGTTTTTTTTTGTTCTTGTTTAATTTTACGGATGTGGAGTATGTTAAAGCGCCTGCCGCTTTCTTTGGAGCAATACATTGAACGAAATAATGTTTAAACGTATTAGATAATCTTAAGACGATACTATTCAAATAACAGTGTCTTATACTATAAAGGAGTGGTGATTGAAACAGTAACGGTGCGAGACTAACTGTTTATTAAGAAAGAAACTTAACAATCATTAAGGAGGGTAACAACAGAAATATTTATGAACAAATACCTTATTTGTTAACATACCTTTCACTCTCCCCTCTACAATACAAAGAAAATAATACAAATAAAACAATATCGAGAACTTATAATTAGCTAGAATCTATTAGTGCGATACAACAAAATTGGGCCTAGGCTGTTATACATTTATTACAATATAAATTCTACAGGAAACTATACCTATCAACCGGCTTACGTATGCATTTATAGTGTCATTTATGGTAGGATTAAAAGCTAATAGTGATGAAATGCCGCCATGTCTGTCGCACATACCTTCGGTGGATCTCGACGCAGGAGATATGTTATCTTATAGTAACTGATCCACATGCGTATATTTGACCGTTATGATTTATTCGGTAAGACACTGGTCCGGTGCGCTCTTCTACTATCCCCTTTTCCCAATGTGTTTTGTTATTTCTATAACATTTAAACAGTACTCTGTCGCTCACTTTAAATTGTCGACATTTACCCCCTCTGTAGTTCCTCATAGCCTACTGTTTCTCTTGCACTATTTCTGGAATATTAATCTTAACAAATCGAATGTTGTCCGTAACGATCGACCGATCAGCAACTGAGCTGGAGTTTTGCCCGTTGTACTGTGCGAAGTGTTACGATAAGTGAGTAAAAATCGGTCCAATGCTAGTCCTAGGTCTGTTCCTTCCGTCTGTTCTTTCTTCAAACAGTTTTTTACAATTTTTACTGTACTCTCTGCGGCTCCATTGCTGCTATCGGAGACGCAATTGTGATCTGAACGTATGCATTTTATTTCGTAATCGTAGGCGCTTAAAATAATTGCCCATCTTTGAAGTCGGTTAGCTGGCATTGATGGGACTGGTTATCGCTCGCTTAATATCAAGGACGGGGGTTGGCAATCTGTGACTAAAGTTAATTTTTTTCCATATAAGTAATCATTAAATTTGGTAATAGCAAAAGTTACGGCTAAGCCTTCTCGACATATTTGTGCATAATTGCGCTCTGCGGGCGACAATGAGCGCTAGATGTGCAGCACGGGGCGCGGGGCGCGGGCACCGGGCGCGCGCTGCTCGAGCACGGCCCCCAGTCCGTACGGCGATGCGTCACACGTAACCGTGGTCGGCAGGCTTGGAGCCCAATGCGCATTACGCATTGCATTTTTTATCTTCATAAAGGCTGGACACGAGTCCAATTAAAACATTCGTTATGTTTTAACAGCTTTAATAACGGTTATAGTATGTCACTTAGACTACGAATGAACTTGCCTTATTATGGCAAATAATAAGACCTAAAATGCTTTTATTTCTCTCACATTTTTTGGGCGGGGGGTGTTGTAAATAGCATCTACTTTAGTTATTTCTGTGTGTAAACCTTTCGCGTCTACAAAATATCCCAGATACGCAACGCTTTGTTGAAAAAAAAAATGATTTTTTTTGTTCAATACGTAATCCACTTTTTGATAAAATACTAAAAACTTTTAAAAGTCTATGCCAGTGTTCTTGATCACAAGTACCAGTAACCAATACGTCATCATGATACACTGCTACATAGGGCATTCTAAATAACTTCTCCACCTCTCTTTGAAACTTACTTGTGGCACACTTAATTCCGAGGGGTAATCTATTGTATGTGAACATGCCTTTATGTGTGACTATAGTGCAGTACTTTCTAGATTCGTCACTTAGTAAAAATTGTTGATAAGCTCGGCTCAGACCAATTTTACTAAATAGTTTACCATCTTGAAGTGATACGAATATCTTCTATCCGTGGTAGTGGATACCTATCGTCGACCAGTATTGGATTCAAAGTAGTTTTGTAGTCACCACACAAGCGTACCTGTCCTGGTTTTTTGATCACTGGTATGACTGGTGGCCCCCATGCTGTAATCTATCTAGTTCGGCTTCTACTGCTGGTCTCAGAGCGCACGGTACGTTGCGTGGATGACACCAGACTGGAGACGCATTGTCGATTAATTTTAATGTAATCACCCTCTTTTTAAATACACCGATACCTGGTGAGAACACAGCTGGGAAACGGCGCATTAACTCCGTTTTAGTGGTTTTCCCGTCCACAGTACGCAAATTATTTATTCCAATATTATTTTGAAAGGCAGGAAATTTAACCACATTTAACAGAATATATTTTTAGAACAATTTGACAGATAGTAAGTTTGTCGCCGTGTTTATGCTCGAGCCAACGATATAAGTCGTACAAAGTATAAAAAAAAAACATTACTACGAGTAACACCTGGGGATAAAAGTCAGTCAAGAGTGACTCAAATTTCGATGAGCCAACCACTCGGCTATCGTAACTCTAGCTAAGCTAAATTCGTGAAAAAACTCGTAAGCTAAATTTTTTGTACACAAACTAATTTTCACAGAGATGAGACCTATATTAATAAATTTGAGGCAAAAAACCATATTCAAATGTAAAATAATGTCAAAAACGTTACGTAAACGGGTTCTAATAAGAAGTCACGATAAACAAGAAAATACTAAAAAGAAAATAGTTGCTAACGAGCTTGTCAAGGGTGGTAATTTTCGCCAAATCCACAAGGATAAGTACATGAAAATGGCTGTGGACCGTTCTTTGTGGCATAATTTTTGGGAGGCCTTTGTGTAATAGTGGAGTCTTGTATGGCTTTAGCTGCAGTAATGCTTCTGTCTCACTTTGTTATTTTCTTATTCAAGAGCACAATCCTGTTGTTTAGAACACTTAAAATAAATGAAAATAATAATTCATTTTACCCAATATTTAGTACATATTTCCGTGTTGATATAGTACAAGTGCTATAGTCGAAGTAGAAAATCTATTGTATATATGTGTCAGCGTAAGATAGGCCACATGAGGCAACTCGTTGTTAAATCCGTCTTGAGCCATATTAGAAAGTGATCTAAATGGCTGGAAACGCAGTAGGTACGATACAGGAGGATGACCGTTCACACTGCCGTCCGTTTCGTAACTGAAAAACCCCGAGAATATTCTGAAGACACTTTACATCAGAAGTCAAATGACATTTACAACACATAGTATTCAAATCCGCTCTGTCACTTCCTGTATCGACCCCACTCAAGCGCACCATTTGACGTTTCCGAAGAATTTTAATAGATGGCGTTGTAACTAAAATTGTTCTTTTATCTTGATTCTGCGACATATGTATGTATTAATGCCATCATTTGGTACCGATTTTTCAACCATTTGTCGCCATATACCCCACAGTGTCCCAAAAACCACATCGCTGATTCTTTCTCTCTCTCTCTCTCTCTCTCTATCCCTTTGTCTTTGTTGTATTATAAAGAAATAACTGAAACCATACAAACTTGAAATAAGCATGTTTGAGTTTTGTTTATAGTTACATGTTTTTCGAAACAACTTCTTTCATAGTAAACTTTATAAGGTATCCTGTAACAACGAGCGTTTCGTTATAAAACACATACCACATCCGCATTCTATGTGACGATAGGGAATTTTTTTTTTCAGTAACAAGTTGATTTCAACATTGCAAAAGTAAAATAAATATCTTCATATTCTTGTTGAAGTGGGAGCCATAGAAAACAGATCGCAATGTCGACAAGATCATTCGGTTTTTTCAACATTCATCAATTTCTTCATACATGCACGTCTATCTTTCTGAGTAATACTATCTTCGAGCAATTTAATCACATGGTCTTCGAAGGTTTGCCATACCTACATAACAATATTTTATTGTTAATTACATTCATTCCCTCAACGTTTCCAAACCATCGAAGCATGCCCGTATTCCTTTAAGTGTTTAGGTATCTTACAATCTTACAAATCTGTTATATTTTGAATCTCTTCGTTTCGTTATCGGTAGGCAAAGGTTAATCCGCATATTTTACGAAGCGATCGCATTTCTAATGCATTTCAACTTACTTTTATGTTTCTTCTGATGGACTTCACTGCCATATTATAACAAATTCGGTATCTGCACTGCGCTGCCTTCTTCACCCTGCCTTTTTACTATTGCAGTTTAGGTGTGCCAAATGTTTAATCCAACGGTACAATTCTCATAAGTTTCCAAAGCTAATGATAGTTAAAAGCCTTTTTCCTAAGGATCGAACTCAAGCCTCCTAAACGAATACAAATTCTGTCCATCCATCCACTCATTTATCGAGGTTGTAATAATAATAATATATCGTGTTTTATACACCTACATTTTATATGTATTTTATTTTTGAAATGAAAACTTCTTGACGATAGATGTTACGATAACCGAGTGGTCGGGTGGTCGGAATTTCGAGGCAATAGACCCGAGTTCGATCTCCAGTTGGAAGGCTCGTACCAATGGGTTTAAAAAAAAAACTTATGTGCGAATTATATCGTTGGCTTGGACATGAAGACGGCGACGGGCTCTCCACCTATCATGTAGTCCCAAAAACATCTTCGGTGAAAGGTGGGTCGCAGGGACTTAATTGTCTAGACTAGACCTCTGTCTACCCCTGTATTGGAAATTGCGTGAAGATATTTATTTATTTATTTTAAAACTTCTTCAGCAGCGTTCGGAATGAATAATCAAATAAAACATTAGAAAGAGATAAAACAAATTAATTATAATGAGAGAAATCGCGTATGTAAACTGCAAACACATATTTTTTAAATTTATAAATCAACATGTTGAAAAGGTAAATTTATATGTTAAATTTATCTATAAATATGTATAGCTTTGCAGATCCATGTCCGGTATAATTTATTTACGCATTTCTTAATAAATTATTCTTATTTTTCTTATTTCTTAATAAATTATTCTTAAGAAATAAAATAAATAAATATCTTCACGCAATTCCCAATACAGGGGTAGACAGAGGTCGAGTCTAGACAATAAAGTCCCTTCGACCCATCTTCCACCGAAGATATTTTCGGGACAACGTGACAGGTGGTGAGCCCGTCGCCGTTTTTATGTCCAAGCCGACGATATAATTCGTACATTGGTTTTTGAAAAACCAATTGGTTCGAGCCTGTCACCTGGGGATCGAACTCGGGTCTCTCGACTCGAAATTCCGACCACCCAACCACTCGGCTATCGTGACTTTTTTTTTATTAAATATCTTCACGCCATTTCCTATACCCCCTGTAGACAGGGGTCCAGACAATTAGCTACTTTCGACCCACCTTCCACCGAAAACATTTTTCGCAACTACGTGACTAGTGGTGATCCCGTCTCCGTCTTTTAAACAAGTCAATGATATAAATCGATATATTTTTAAATAACCCATTGGTACAGGTATCGAACTCGGGTTTCTTGACTCGAATTCGGATCACCTAACCACTCGGCTATTGTGACTATATCATACAAAAGGAGATTGTCGATAATCGATTAACATGGTATGTTATATAACTGGAACTGCAATATATTTACAAATGGTAATCATGGTCGCACTTCAATGAACAAACTTTTGAAAATCTTCACATGCAGTCCCTAGACCTCTGCGCACCCCAGTATGGGAAATTATCTGATGATAAAACAATAGTCCCCAACGGAGTAGTCTGAGAGAACAGAAAGTATTACCATCTTTACATACCTCTTTCGCTTATTTCAAATTCATCATTTTCTACATAAAAATAATCTTGTTAATCGAGTACTCTTGACTCTCCCGTCTTCGAGCGAATTGCTCACACGGTCTTTGAAAGTTAGTAATAGACGGTTAAATCAATTATTGTTAACTACGTTTTTCATTATTTCAAGAGTCACATCCCTTAAACCTAATTAATAAATAAATACATACTCCGTGAATAGTATGTACAGTGATCCTAAAATAAGTTAGCTAAAGCACTTGTGTTATGGAATCGGATAAGCAAAGGAACATAAAAAAGGTAGTTTTTTACTTTGAACCGAGAATAAAACCATGGACTTTAATGCTGGTGAAACCATAAAAACCGATGCGTAAGCCATTCGTCCACGGAGGTACTCAAATAAATCAAGTCACATAACACCAAATTCTTATCTAAAAAGAGGCACAAGTATTTACTTTTCTAATAAATTACAGTTCTATTAATTACCGGAGAGGCCTCCAGCCAATTCGTAGTTTGATTAACTTATTATTGCCGAACTTTCTTCTGATCGCTACAGTTTATTGCCTGATCTTGCTCTTATCGAATTGCCTAAGTTACGCTATAAAGATCATAAAAATTTTAGACAAATTACTTTAATTTATTATCAATACTTGCGATTGTTATTACTTGGTGAAATTGCATTGTATTAAAAGTCATTTTTCAACACTTGTACACAATTCACTTTATTTATTAGTTAATGCTAAACCGGTCGGTTAACTAATAAATAATCGAAGTAAAGTGAATTGTGTACAAGTGTTGAACAATGAATTTTAAAACTTTAATTTAACATTTTTTGGTAAATTTATAAGGACTATTAAGAACCTCCGTAGACGACTTACATGATATCGCAGGCTCTGAGGTCGCGGGTCCGATTCTCGGTCAATATAGGAAACACTTTTTCTACATTTTCTCAGGTCTTGATGTTTGTGATACCTTCGTTGTTTCTGACTTCATAATACAAGTGCTTAAGCTGCTTACTTTGGGATCAGAGCAATGTATGTGATGTTGACCCTATCTATGTATTTATGTATTCATTAATATAATGGTCTGTAATAGTCCACTGCTGGACATAGGCTTCTCACGTCACGGTTTGTCATAGTCCGCTCGACCAGCAGATTGGCGATCCCAGTATCAGAAAACTTTGTTTCATAATTGGAAGTAATATTTGATAGACTAAAATACCATTACTGTAATACTAATAAACAGAAAAATAAATAGGGACATTCTTCCACCGTTTTTGGGACAACGTGACAGATGGTGAGCCCGTCGCCGTCTTAGACAACGATATAATTCGTATTAAAGTTTTTTTGAAAACCCATTGGTACGAGCTTGCCATCTGTGAAAAATTCTTACGCCGAAACCACAGTGAATTACAACTATGCCAATGGTTGAGACACTTGTTGGGAGAAAAATGGAAGCATGTCCAAGCCAAAGATATAAATCGTACATAAGTTTCAATCTAAACACCTTAATCTTTACAAAAATTATTTTCTAATAATAATTTTTCAAAAAGCTCATTGGTACGAGTCTTGTGGATCGAACTCGGATCTCTTGACTCGAATTCCGATCACCCAACCACTCAGCTATTGTGACTTGGCAATATTAAAGTATTATTTTTTTCATCTAAAATCTCACCATTTGTTTAGTTTATTAAATACTTAATATTTATAGACAAATGAATCAAACCAGAGTCTTTATAAATACTTAATAAATTATTACCGAACTTTCTGTCGTTATCGAGTTAGCTAACTTCGTCCCGCTCTTTACAAATCGTCAAAGTTTAATTAATTAAAACAACGGACGTGTATTCATTTACATTAATAACAATTTAATTAATTATTGATCTTTGTAATTTTTGTTATTTAACAAATACATACAAAAGAGGGACAACATCACATACATTGCTCTGATCCCAAAGTAAGTGGCCAAAGCACTTGCACTTGTTATGGAATCTGTAACAGCCCGAGTCAATACAAAATAATGTTGGAAAATTATCAGGGAATTATTTCGTTCCAGTACAAGACTCTGACTTCAGTAATATCATGGTCACCAGTATAAAATATAATCTAATTTAAAAGCTTTTGATGATAAAGATTTTATGTAAGCTGCAAAGCGGAGTTTAAACTGGAATCACTAAGCACATTAGTCACACGAAATAGACATAAGTCACATGAAATATGAGTAAATCAGTAATATCTAGAAGAGAAAAAAAATATCATCACACCATTCCCAATATAGGGGTAGACAGAGGTCTCGACAATTAAGCCCTTTTCGACCCACCTTCCACCGAATACATTATTTGAGCAACGTGGCAGGTGGTGAGCCCGTCTTTATGTCCATACCAACGATGTATAAATCGTACGTAGCATTTTTTGAAAAAAAAAAAAAAAAAAAGCCATTGGTACGAGCCTTCCACCTGGCGATCGAACTTGAATTTCTTCAGTCAAATTGAAATCACCCAACCACGTTATGCCTCGGCTATGGTTCATTCAGTTATAAATATCTAGGAGAGAAAAATGATAAAATGAGTGCTTGTAGCCGCGACGGAGAATGTGACCTAGATTCCACAATCTGGCATTATGACATTATATTTAAAAATTAAAATATTGCAAAATATTTCAAAGTTAAAACCTCTTTAAAGATACGGATTCAAATTCGATGCCATACGGTTACATCACTTCGACTAATATCTATTTTACGTGCCTAACCTAATTCATACGTGACACCTGCTTTAACGCGATTACACACCCTATTAGACTTCGTGCACATCTATATAGTAATCCGACCAGTCAGCTGTTAAAATTCAGGCCACTGAATATTCCAGATACGGCTTTTGCAATCTTTACTTTAAGACGTTGGACCTGTAAGCTGAAACTTTACTTGTGAATGTCGAATGTGCGGAGAACTATCGTTTACATGTATAAACACAGTCAGGTCATAAGTATTGTCACACAGTAAAAACTTTTCTTTAAGAATGCTGGCCACAAAAAGTTTATTGAATTCGAATTTCAAAATGTTCATGAAAATAAAACTACATACTTTTTAGAATTTTACTCATTTTTAAATATGGAGTGGACGCTTAAAGAAGACCGTGTTGCAGTTATTGCGTCGCATCGTTGCGGTTACGCGCCAATTCAAGTTTTGGACATACTGAAAAATTTTAATATAACCAAAGGATTCGTTTATCGTACCATCAAATGATACAATGAAGACTCTAGTGTAGATGACAGGTCAAGAAGTGGTCGCCCTCGGTCTGTTAGGACTCCAGCAGTGATAAATGCTATGAAGGCTCGAGTTCAAAGAAATCCCAAACATAAGCAGAAACTGTTGGCCCTTCAGATGCGGTTAAGCAGAACCACGGTGAAAAGGGTGTTAAATGAAGACTTAGGGCTTCGGGCATATCGAAGATAAACAGGACATTGTTTGAATGCTCGTCTAATGCACTTGAGACTGAAGAGATTCCGTGCTTTGTTTAAGCGGTACGCGGGAAAAAATATCGGCAAATTCTTCTTTCTTCTTTCTTTTCGGATGAAAAATTTTTTACCGCAGAAGAGAGCTACAACGAACAAAATGATAAGGTGTACGAACACAGTAGTGAAGAAGCGAGCAACCGTATGCCGCGTATCCAACGAGGTCATTTTCCATCCTCGCTCATGGTATGGTTGAGAGCTTCTTATTGGGGCTTAACAGAGGTACATTTTTGCGAGAAAGGTGTTAAAACGAATGCAGTTGTGTATCAAAATACAGTCCTGACGAACCTTGTGGAACCTGTTTCTCATACCATGTTCAATAACAGGCACTGGTTATTCCAATAAGATTCGGCGCCAGCTCATAGAGCGCAGAGCACTTAAGACTGGCTGGCGGCGCGTGAAATCGACTTCATCGGGCACGAGGACTGGCCCTCCTCCAGTCCAGATTTGAATCCGTTAGATTACAAGATATGGCAACACTTGGAGAAAAAGGCATGCTCAAAGCCTCATCCCAATTTGGAGTCACTTAAGGCGTCCTTGATTAAGGCAGCCGCCGATATTGACATGGACCTCGTTCGTACTGCGATAGACAACTGGCCGCACAGATTGAAGGCCTGTATTCAAAATCACGGAGGTCATTTTGAATAAACTTTAGTGTCATAAAAATCTATGTTTTGTTAAGTTCATTTTTGTATATAAATAGTTATATAATGAATAAACTTGTTTTAATTATTTTAGGTTAAACATGTGACAGAATTTATGATCTGACTAGGTATATATGGCTTTTTGATTTTGATTGTATTATACGTGTGTACTAATATAGTGTCATCAGTTTTTTTTTATTTTGTTATTATAATTTTTTTAAGGACAGAAAAAATTATGTTAATATTTACAATACTTATTAACTAGAAACTATTATAATCAGAGCCCTACTCCTAATGGCATGGTACCAAGAACGCTGGCTGCATTTCCACGTTGAATGGCTAGACTTAACCGTTGAGCGAGAAAAGAACCAGCCCTCTTGTCACCAACGGCAACGATAAGTCGCGGATACAATTCCTTTAGAAACTGCATCGCGCGGGGACCCCACGGACCGATTGTCTCTACGGCAAATGGAACAAATATATAGTCTCCTTTCAAAGATTCATATTTACGCCATTTACCCGACTCAGCTGCCGCCCCGGCCCTTATCGAAGTACCCTCGATATGAGAGGCCGCTAATGTATCGACGCAAGATGCGTCCCACACAAGAGCTTTGCCTCTCTCCCAAAGGACTAAAGTCAAGCCGTCGGGTCTCTTACCATCCTCCCTAAATATTCCACAAGGCTCTAAAACCGATGGAATATTTATGGAAACAAGAGCCCTTCGGATGACTTCATTCAAGGAACCGTGACAAGATAGTCTACCAACACTTTTTTAGCATGAAAGTCCGTGGAGGCCTTTCTCGTCGACGTCGCTGCCACAAGGACATCGATGTGGTTGACAAATCGATGCTCCCAATCGTATTCCTACAGCTATACGTAAACTTTCGTTATCTAGTAACGTAAGGTTACTACTACATCAAGGTTACTTGATGGTAATGCATGTAGCCAGTTACTGGATTCCTTTGTCGAAATACCTAGAAAGCGGGCGGGGTCTCTGTCACAGTGAAAATTGTTCAGTAAGCATTTCTGCACATTCTAAACCAACGGGATATCCCACCGTTTTTGTGAGTTAGGTTCCAGTGGAATATCCTCGCCGGGACAGAGACGTAACCATGCTTCTCTTGCCTCGGTAGCAAAGGTCAAGTCCAAATCATTCTTAAGAATTTTACGTGACAAATCATGAACACTGTGTACGGAGGCAAGGAAAGCCGGCAGCGCAATATTTGAAACCTCTCTTATACCGATACCTCCAAATCTAACAGGTAAAGTAGCTTGAGTCCAGCTAGATGAGACTAAAGATAAATTTAGAATTTTTTCCAAAGCTATTTTGAGATTAAGGTCAATTTGTTTTAAAAAATCAGAACATTTCCATGCTGGACTCGAGCGGAGTAAATAAGTAAATTTAGGAACAAGAACGCAATATTTTAAAATAGTAAGCGCTATATGAGAATTTAGAATATACAGTTTATTAACATGTTCTAAAAATTGATCAAATTTTACTTTCAAAAGAGGTTTCATACTCTCTATAAATAACGGCGCTCCAAGGAGGTAAAGAGAATCCACCTCAGTTACTTTAATGCCAGGAGATATATTGTTAAAATTTTGAAACAAACTGTGTCTATGAGAAGACAAACGGTCAGGAATGAAAAGTTCACATCTAGTATTATTTAATTCAAGGCCAATGTTTTTAAAATTTTGAATAATTTTTTGAAGGTCATTTTGCACGTCATCTGGCTTTCCTCCTTGGGTTCCGTCATCTAGGTACCAAAGGTTGAGTTTGGATTTCAACTGTGAAATAATCGGTTGAATTCCCTAACTAAACCATGCTGTGCCTAGTGGATCACCCTGCTGAACTCCGACGGCTGAGTCAATTAAATGATTTTCGTAAAATAAATTAGACTTTTGACTGTAACATTGCCAAACGTAATGGTAAATTTCCGGGGTATGTTTCGCAACCTCCTTCAGCAGGGTTTATCTGTCGAGGGAGTTAAAGGCATTCCTAAGGTCAACTTTCAAGAGAACATCTGTTTGACAATTCGTTAAAAAAGTACGGACTGAATGTACAGCTGCCTCACAACCTCCTCTGCTACGGAAGTCTAACTGAATAGGCTGAAATTTTGACTTTAGATCGGAAGTTATGTGCCTACATGCTAATTTAGAAGTTAAACGTCTAAAAGTGGAACCAATAGCTATAGGGCGGATACCATTATATTTTTTAAAGGCACATAACCTTGCTCCATATATGATTTTAATAAAATTGGGATTTACATTGCCAGAAAGCATAAAATTACTAAATTTTGTTATGTCGCCCAAAAGAATTCGTCCGTCGTCACCGGTGGACGCGCTTACAAGATCTTTCAGATGTTGAGGCGTAATTCCGTCAATGCCGCCGGCAGAGCCATTTGAGAAAGACATAATTGCCTCTAAAGTATTCTTTTTCTGAAACTTGTAATGGCTGATAAGAAGGATTAGGAGGCGACGGTAGAAGCAAGGAGGAATTGGCCTTAGGATGCTTCTGATGTAAGCTTTCAAGGGTGTCCGCATTGTGAGGCGCCAGGATATCATCTGAAAATAAAATACGCGATGCGTTATTTAAATCACCATCCATAACTTTAGACTCGACAACTTTCTTTAAATCAAAATT
This sequence comes from Sericinus montela, assembly GCA_029286605.1. Taxonomy (NCBI): domain Eukaryota; kingdom Metazoa; phylum Arthropoda; class Insecta; order Lepidoptera; family Papilionidae; genus Sericinus; species Sericinus montela. The sequence continues at coordinate 493,274 of JAGSMR010000117.1, read as the reverse complement.
GTGTGGTCTTGGAGCTATGGATGTATCAATCGGTGAATCATAATTTTGAAAAGAATTGTTTTTAAGCTGGGACGTAATTGACTTACGCTCCGTTTTGTCAAAATGAAAATGAAAATTTGCAAAGTAAAATAATTTTTGCCAACTAGTTACAGTGTTAAAAGTAAAACAATTTTGAATGGTATTTGATAAAGCTTTAGCTAGCTGCATCCTTGCACCTCTAGGAATCCTCCTAAGTATTGCTACATTACGGTGGTAACAATGAATTTGGTCCGAAAAATTTTGAAAATTGGTTTGATTAATATCTCTGATTGTGCCATGAGAGGGGACGGGAGGCTGTGAAACCGAAATTTACTGTGGATGACAACGTCTAATATGTATATTTAAACAGATCATTATAACTTTTTTTAATTTAATCATTATAATTTTTTAAATTATTAATTTGGCAATATTATAATAATTAATTATAGAGTTTTTTGCACTCCATTACAGAATTTCACAATTATTGATATTTAATATAATATGTTATTGTTATTACGTGGACAGTCGAACTGATAACGTAGTTCGTCGTCGCAGCAGCAGCTCCAGTAGTTTATCGTCAGTTTTAGAAGCTCCACAGCCAGACTTTGATTTTGTGAACAATTGCTTCATCTGTGCCAAAGCGATTCAGGATCCAAGAAATTTCTTGGTAATGAGAAGAATAAATCTAATTTTATTAAACTTCTTAGGAGTGCATTCTCGGAAATAGGTTACACTGATGACCAAGCAGAATCAGTTGCAGATACTCTTATCGTTCGCTCTGCTCTTGCTGCATCTCCATTAATGAATACCGTTACTATTGTAGCTGAAGATATTGACTTACTGATATTGCTCACAGCACTTGGTAGAGAACAAACAAATGTTTTTTTTTAAAACCATCAAAAGGATGAACAGCAGAACAATTATATTGTGCGTCAGGTTTTATATACGGAGATGTCATTGCAAGAGAGTTGACCCTGCTTTGCTCTCCGTAATTGGTTAACGTTTTTTTATCTCTTTATACGGTGGTAATAAAAATGATAATTCTCTTGACAGCCTAAGATATAAACTTTTCGCCAAGGCAGTGATAAAAATGAATGTACATTCAACTTATCTTCACTTCCTCCGACACAAGACACAGCACGCTTTCATACTTTCCGAGTCTATCATCAGGTCCAGTCGTGGCTTGGTAATTATAACGATCCTGAAGACTGGGGCCAAAAAAAAGGGGAAAATTATTGATTCCAGTGCAGAGCTCTAAACCTCTAGCACCCCCTGAGCTTCTAAAATTGATCTTTTGCAGATGCAAAGGAAACTGTGGAGCGATGTGTGGATGTCGAAAAGCAGGGCTGAAATGTTCTGCAGTGTGCTTCCATTGTTCTGGAGAGACTTGCAGCAACGTAATGGAGCTGTCCTAATTATTAACTGAAAATGACTTTGATGAGGAACTGCCGACATTAACATATCTTCTTTCTCCAGTTCTCCCACTGGTATTTGCTTCAGAAAGCCGAGATGCTGAGCCGCAGTCTGGTCCGTCGAAAAGACTGAGGACGGAGTAGTTTTAATTTAGAAAATCACCGTGGATTATGCCTATTTGTGATTATACGTAAAAAACGCGCCTCTAGACTCTACCTCGTGGGTGGTGAGGAAAAGAGTCAATAATTAATTATTATAATACTGCCAAATGAATAATTAAAAAAATTATAATAACAAAATAAAAAAAAATTTAAGAGTGCTGAAAAATAGTACTCACTTCAGAGCGCTGTAAAACCTTAGACTTAATAAAAAAACATTGCCCATAAAAGTTGTTCCTCAAAAAACGATCTACAAAAATAGTCTGATTCGAAAATTATAAAAAAAGTTATATAGAAAAACATAATTTTTTTCTCGAATTTCTTGACATGTTCGCTTGTAACTTTTTTATTTATAGTTATACGACAAAAAGTTACTGGATCAAAGACCTTGTAGAGAATTTAATTTGCGACAAAAAATTTTTGTAATTTTTTTTATCCGATAGTTTAAGAAATATATCGTAAAAACCATTTCAATCCCTATTTTCAAGATGGCGGCGGATTTACACTGACCCCCCCTACACTCAAAAAAATATAAATTGTGTGCTCTAAAAAACGCAACCCCTAATGTAACTTTTCAATGGACTATTGAGCGAATAATGAGCTCCGAGAGTTAATTCGTAAACAAACTCGCTCTGTTTGCTTTACATTACTACACACAGTTAACCGCTATTATGGAAACGGGTAACACACAACTTTGTAAGTTCCCAACCAAAACTTTTATTTACTAAGAATCTATTGATACTATATATAACAGGATACTTAGACGTGCATGTATGAAGAAAATGATGCATCTGAAAGAAGCGAGAGATATGTAGGGGTCGTGACACAAGACGATCTGTTTTCTCTGGCTACCTCGTCAGGGAATGTGTGCGAAGATTAATAAATAAACAAAAATCTATACACAGATAAGGACAACATCACATACATTGCTATGATCCCAAAGTATATGGTATCTGATACGCATTTGTATTATGGAATCAGAAACAACGAAGGTATCACAAACTCCTATACCCGATGTAGAAAATGTGTTTTCTACATTAACCCGACCAGGAATCGAACCCGGAACCTTAGAGCTGGCTACACCACGAAAAAAATTCACGAATATCGTCACTAAAAAATCTCTGTATTAATACGTGAAAACAAAACTTTGTTCTACTTCTTTGACCAAATTCCATCACGGAGGAGACTGTCTGTCGCCGTCATTGCCCAACGGTATATCGTACAAAAGTTTTGAAAAAATCTTTGGTACGAGTCTAACACCAGAGGTCGAACTTGGGTCTCTTGGCTCCAATTCTACCACTCGGCTATATCATAATGATAAACTAAAAATAAAGTGTAATTACCATGTATGAGTATTATAAATAAGTATTATATACTGCTAATTTCAGGCACATGAAAGTCTGTTGTGGAACTGCATATAAAAATATGTTTGTGTAATTTATACAAATATAATCACACCATTCCGAATACAGAGGTAGATAGAGGTTTCTACAATTAAGTCCTCTCGCCCGCCTTCCACCGAAGACGTTTTTAGGTAAACGTGACAGGTGGTGAGACCGTCGCCGCTGTAATATCTAAGTTAACGATATTGTTAAAAATTTGTTGTTTTACTGTTTGTAGTCGGATAGAGTAGAAAGCAAAAAATTCTCATCACTTTACAAAAAATATTATCTACATATCAATGTAGAAATCTAATTAAGTAGACGTTTTGATCTTTAGTAGCACTGTAAGTAGTAAGTCAATAAACAAAAGGCCTTTGTTCATTGAACAGGAAGGCTTGTAGTAGTTTCCGTCTAAATTATTCTCGCATTTCCATCACTTAAATGAGGCTTTTATACGTTTAAATAACGCGGACAATTTTAGTTAATTCGAGAATCCCATATAAAAAATTCATATAGATAAATATCTTCAAGCCATTCCCAATACAGGAGTGGACAGAGGTATAGGCAATTAATTCGTATCGACCCACTTTCCTCTGAAGGTATTTTTAGGACAACGTGACAGTTGGTGAACCCGCCACCGTCTTAGACAACGATATAATTCGTAGTAAAGTTTTTTGAAAAACCCATTGGTACGAGCTTGCCATCTGTGGAAAATTCTTACGCCGAAACCACAGGGAATTGCAACTATGCCAATGGTTGAGACACTTGTTGGGAGAAAAATAGAAGCAGTAGAATTTCTTACAGTGGTAGAGCCACGCATCAGCTTTTGTTGTTGCATGAATGGGCCGGCTCGACCGGGGAAGTACCACGACCTCACAGAATACCGGCGTGAAGTAGAAGTCTAACAAACTTCTGCGTTTCGTCTGGTGAGTGCAGGTAACCGGAGGCCCACACAACCCCTCCCCAAACAACTGTTGTTCTGTTCAAACAGCGACGGGCTCACCATCGGTAACGTTGTCCTAAAAATGTCTGCGGTGAACGGTGGGTCAAAGAGACTTAATTGTCTAGACTAGACCTCTGTCTACCCCTTTATTGGGAATTGCGTCAAGATTTTTTTAAATCTCCGGTCACGGGTTAACAAATGAACTAACATGCGTCTTAAGCGTAATTGTTTTAAATAAATGTACATAACTACCTTTCTCGGAAAAAGTTTGTTTTTCCATATAAATCATTATTAATTTGGCTATGAAAATGGGGATTGGTGATTGTAGGGTGAAAATTTTAGGGTTTTATATATTTTTTGGCCACATCAAATAAAAATCATTTATTAAAATAATTTTTAGAAGTCACGATAGCCGAGTTGTTGGATGGTCGGAATTGCGAGTCGAGAGACCCGAGTTTGATCTCCAGGTGGCAGTACCAATGAGTTTTTCTAAAAAACTTATGTACGAATTTCATCGTTGGCTTGGACATAAAGGCGGCGACGGGCTCACCACCTGTCACGTTGTCCCGAAAATATCTTCGGTGGAAGGTGGGTCAAAGGGACTTAATTGTCTAGACTTGACCTCTGTCTACCCCTGTATTGGGAATTGCGTGAAGATATTTATATTTATTTATTTATTTATCAAATAAAAATAAAAAAACTGTCGAAAAAATATAAAATTATTATTTAAGGGCTGGTCAGCCTTGTCATTATCGGCTGATTCTCAGAACCACCCAATATACGAAAAAAAATTCATTACAATCGGACAATTCGTTTCGGAGGAGTGTGTCCGTCCCCTAATACTATGAAAAGAGAATTTGATACATTAGATGTGACATGATACTAAAAAATTACATTTTTAAAATACATCCATTATCAATAAAACATTTAACATGAAAATGTATGTTTAACATCGATGCGTAATATATTTGTTAATGAAAATATTACCGACATTGTTCATTATTGTTACAGGAAAATTATTTATTGTCAACGCATTCTTACTTAATATCACAAAATTCCGAGCTTGATACAATGCGAACGTTATTTGTTATTACTGTACGGAATACGCACAAAAGAGGGCTATTGATTCACATTAGCTGTATGTAACGTTTATTAGTTTTTGTTTCGAATTATATAACCGATAGTCTTTACAAGAACGTGGAAATAAAATTGGAGAATCAGTTTGTAATTTCCAGTGTAAAAAAGTATCTTCACGTAATTCCCGATACAGGGGTAGAAAGAGGTCTAGTCTAGACAAATAAGTCCCTTCGACCCACATTCCATTGAAGATATTTTCGAGACAACGCGACAGGGGGTGAGCCCGTCGCCGTCTCTATATTCAAGCCAACGATATAATATATCGTACATGGGTTTTGAAAATACCCATTGGTACGGTCCTGCCACCTGCGGATCGAACTCGGGTCTCTCGACTCGAATTACTATCACCCAGCCACTCGGCTATCGTGACTTCCCAGAATAAATATATATAATGGTACTTACATAAAAAAAATCGAATTGTTCCGGCTTATCTCTGAAGCGGTTGGACCGATTTCAACGTGACTTTCACAGGCAGATATGTTATATGGAGTAACTTAAGTTACTTTTATTAGAAAAATAATTAGATTTCCGCATTAAGTTTGAAACCGCGGGCAAAGCCGGAGAGGACAACTAATTAATACATGAATATATAACAACATATAAAATTCTACTGTAAACATAAGCCTCTTCCTTTTGGGGTCGTTAATGCTAGACTTGATAATTCTAGCGAGCAGATAACCGGAATCTAAGACACTTCTGTTCATTACCAGTCCGTTGATTTTTTGTGTAATATCTTCTGTACGCGTACACGGCGATATAGATGTTACACCAAAATTTAGCTGTGAAAAGCTCGCTAGTGGAAGACAACTCAGGAAACATAACAGCATTTTACATCGCGCTATCGAAAGTCCTGTGATTCGAAATATACGTAACGGATTCTGCTGTAGGAATGGTAGCCACCCACCAGGTCAAGTGTGCATAACGCGGGGAGAATTTTTCCGCACCATTATCCTATCGGTACGCATATGTATGGGAGTAATCGAAAGAATTTCGAAAGCGCGATGTTGGATGTCGATGTGTTAGCCGAATTGAACGCTATTAGCGAGCTTAATATAGAGACAGATGTCCCCACATATATTCGAAATCCCGATAGCTCACTAGAGGAGAAAACATACCCCTACTCTTTGGAAATCTATTACCTTTTCAGGGCTCGTGGTAGGTACAACATTATTCATGTCCTCTTGTTTCTTTCTACTTGCGGGCTTTCGATCTTATAAGTCTCATTCGATGAAGCTGTAGAGTCCACAAGGTCAACGGCAGAGATCGTAGAGGTTTTAACGATTGATACGCCTTGGACATACAGACGGCGACAGGCTCACCCCATGGGAGAACTTAATTGTCTAGACATCTGTCTAACCCTGTATGGATAGGCATGAAGATATTTTTTAAAGATTTTCCCTTAGTCGCCTCTAAGCCACGGGAAGTAACAGGGTGGTGTATATTGTAGTAACAAATCTTATTAAGTAATGTTGTTTACATGTGTAACAAATTCTCTTCGCAACTAAAAGTAGTCGTGTTCTACTTCAAATTAGAATCCACTAAATTTGACACACAAAGGTTGACTGGTAGAGAATGCCACCAGGCATTAAGTCCGCCCATTGTAGCCCTTAGTATAAGGTGTAACAATAAAGAATAAATAAATAAATAAATGGAAGAGGGTTAATCGCTCATAATCTAAGTAGGCAGAAACAAATTATCTTTCATTTGGAAGCAAAGCGGGTACGCAGGAGTTTTAATACAGTTCGGTGTCTTTGTACGTTGTACACCAAGCAATCTTGTCATCAAGAACTGAAATTAGTTGGGATGTTATGGTTTATGTTTTAGAGATGATTTTATTTATAGACGACTTCAAGAAAGGAAGGGGTTCTTCATTTGGTTATATATTTTATTTTGTTCGTTATTTGAATTTTCAAATTCTGTTATATTAAGAAACGAATAAGAATTATTTTTACTAGCAAATACTTTGCACTCTAAGGTGGCACCGCATCTACTATGCCTCAGGTATTGCGGATGTTCATGGGCAGCGGTAATCACTTACCATCACGTGAGCCACCTGCTCGTTTGCCTCCTTTTTCTATATAAAAAAAACGTAGACCAACTCAAACCCGACAACACCATGAAAACTGGCGTGCACGCAACTCGTCCACGGAGGTCGTGACATTCCTCTTACTATACCTATAAATTGTATTTGCCTGGCACTAATAACCAAACAATGTACGCCCTTACATTACAGGCCTCAATATTTGCTCTCACAGATTGCTTTTTGGATGTATTCTTCACCGACAGGCGAAGATAATCTACAGCAAACATCTATAATCACGGCGCTGCACCGACGAGAAAAACTGCTCCCGATGGACCACTCCGTTTACAAATGGGATCTAATTTATTACAGTGACTTGGCTTAGACGCTATTGGACTGTCTCTATAGGCGTATAGAGATATGCACATAACTAGCTCGGAGTTCTGAATGTTGTTGTCATAAAATCTTAAGAATCAAATTAGAATTTAAGACGAAAATTACTAACTAAATCTTTGTAAAAATATTTTTAAATATGTTATTATCCAAGCCGTAGATCAAAATCAAACATATTTTTGTATTACGGATTTATATTTTCACTCATTTTCCTAATACTGGAGTATACACAGTGACGACGTCCCAGGACGAGAGGTGTCCACAGCGGTTTTCATAGTGTCTCCAGCTCTGTCATTCCGGGTTCGATTCCTGATCAGGTCAATGTAGAAAACACTATTTCCAACTTTTATTTGGGTCTGCGTATTTTTGGTACCTTCGTTGTTTCCGATCACATAATACAAGTGCTCAAGTTGCTTACTTCAATTATAGCAACGTAAGTTTTGTTGTCATTATCTATGTATATATTTATATAAAAGTCAATAATGAACAAAGTTCTTTCGAGAACAAATGACTCCCTATTCAAAAAATCGGACGTGATACTGCGATGGAGTGTGTTTAATAGAGAAATGTACATTTGTAGTAATCGTACCAGGGTTTCTTTGGGATCCCCAGGCAGCAGGCTCGTATTAAAGCGGTTTTTTTATTCAAAACTAGGCTACGCTTTATATCATTGACTTGGACAAAAAGACCGCGACTAGCTCTCCACCTGTCACGATGATCCAAAAAAAATGTCGAAAAGGTGGGTCGAAAGAACTTTATTGTCTAGACGTCTACCCCAGTATCGTATGGAAATGCGTGAAGATATAATACATATGTTGAATTCTTACGATTGATGTCTCTTGGTGGAACTTCATCTTTTAACATATTAGAAGTCACTTTTAGTAATAAAAATATCTTCACGCAATTTCCAATACAGGGGTAGACAGAGGTCAAGTCTAGACAATTAAGTCCCTTTGACCCACCTTCCACCGAAGATATTTTCGGGACAACGTGACAGGTGGTGAGCCCGTCGCCGTCTTTATGTCAACGCCAACGATGAGGTTCGTACATAAATTTTAGAAAAACTCGTAAGAAAATTCGGTACTGCCACCTGGGGACCGAACTCGGGTCTCTCGACTCGAAATTCCGACCACCCAACAACTCGGCTATCGGCTATTTGTTTATATATTATACATATATAATAAAGCATACCTAAAAATGGTATAATGAAGTATTTTCTAAAAGCTAAAGAAACTGAATGTTTCCATGCCAATTACTCTAGTTTATGTGGACATGGAGTGTTCGGCTTACTCTAATAACAGCGCATATATTCAAAGCAGAACAAACAAAGTAATTTTCTTTTATGAGATGTAGTCGGCATGTGGTTAAATTAGGAATTGATTGGGATATAACTACGAACGATAACATCTACAATAAATAAATATAGTTTGGTGTAATCTATGGAAACGAGTCGTGAATTATGATTATAAATAGTACTCAGTAAAAGAATCTTTCATCATATACTTTTTTTTATAGAAAAGGGAGACGATTGAGCTGGTGGGCACACGTGATGGTAAGTCATAACCGCTGCCCATGAACATCTACAATACCGGAAGAATAGCAGATGAGTTGCCGGCCTTTGAGAAAGGTATATGCTCTTTTCTTGAAAGTCCCTAAGTCGTATCGATCCGCAAAAACCGCTGACGGCAGCACATTCCATAAAGTGCAAGTGCGTGGCAGAAAATTCCGCGAAAAACGCACTGTGGTGGAATGCCAAGCAACAATATGGCGGTGATAAAATTTTTGACTATGCCGTAAGGTACGATGGTGAAATACGATGCTGAGATCGGATTGAGTATGGTCGTCGACGATTCGAGCCGCTTTTCATTGCATACGGTCAAATGGAAGGAGCTGACACTGGGGTGCCCCCGCCCAAAGATGACAACAGTACTCCATGTACGGCCGATAAAGTTGCCTGCGCCTTATAAAGTTGCATGCACTGAATGAAGAAGACGAAGGGTTTCTTTTTAGCGGTAAACGCGCAAACTTGCGTTTTTTTAGGGTTGAACTAAACTAAATTTAGACGGCCCCAGTCCGAGATTTTGTTTAACAAAATCTAAACTTCAGACACAAGTTTGTTCCGGTACTCGTCGACGTGTTCCCGAGAAATATTGGCACGACCGGTATATAGGGCAACACCAGTGCTGTCATCTACATAGCAATGGATGTTACTAATTAGTAACAAATCATTGATATGTAGAAGAAACAGGGTTAGCGATAGCACACAGCCTTGTGGGACACCAGCGTTCACAGAGTTGGAGTCCGAGCATGCACCGTCAACTACGACCTCGATGCTCCGGTCTGTGAGAAAATTAGTGACCCAATTACAAAATTTCTCGGGAAGCCCATATGACGCGCTTCGAGAACAGCGCTTTGGGCTATATCCTATCAAAAGCTTTCGCTATGTCCAAACTAACTGTCAGGGCCTCACCCTTGCTCTCTACTGCCTCGGTCCATCGATGATTGAGGTACACAAGAAGATCACCAGCCGAGCGACCCCGACGGAAGCCATTTTCGGGCTCTGTTAAAAATCTTGGGCTACATATCGATAACTCCTTGAACTGGGGAAAACACATAACTGAAGTTAGCCGTAAAGAAACCGCCACGCTACGAGTGCTCTATCGCCTCAAAAATCTTCTTCCATGGGAAACTAAGCTTATGCTTGTCCAGACGATCATTTTACCAATCATTGATTATGCAGATGTGTGCTACTGTGATTTGAACAAAGCTCTTCTAAACAAGCTAGAGCGCCTTGTTTATAATTGTATAAGATATATTTTCAACCTTCGTAAGTATGACCATATTTCACAATACCGTTCTCGTCTTAAATGGCTTACTATTCAACAAAGGCGAAACATATATATATATATATATATATATATATATATATATATATATATATATATATATATATATATATATATATATATATATATATATATATATATATATATATATATATATATATATATATATATATATATATATATATATATATATATATATATATATATATATATATATATATATAATATTTATTATTTGTATTAGTATTTTATATTGCATCTTTATTTTCGTTAGGTCCTATATTGATTTTCTTTTTCTGTAACCCAGTTTAAAGCACCTTAACAATATTTCTCCACGCCTCGGGTTGACTGGCAGAGAATGCCTAATGGCATTAAGTCCGCCCTTTGTATAACTTTCTCTGTGAGGTTTGCAATAAAGTGTAAATAAATAAATAAATAAATACCATCGGACTCACTCTACTTTTGGATTTCTAGGGAGAGGAGTGCTTAACCTAAGAACTAAGATAAAAATTGAAGTCCAAAAACACAGAAATGATTATGGTAGAGTATTATGTCTGAGGAAGTGCAACTCTTCAATAGTTTGCCTATTAGGATTAAGGAATGTGTGTCTATCAAACATTTAGAAGAGAAAATTTTTTAAATTTTATATATCACTTTTTTAGGCTCACCACCTGTCACGTTGTCCCAAAAAATGTTGTCGATGGAAGGTGGGTCGAAAACACTTAATTGTCTAGACCTCTGTATTGGGAATGGCATGAATCTGTATTCACGCCATTCCCAATACAGGGGTAGATATAGGATATTGGGGTAGATATAGGATATATAGGATATTCCAAAACAGATAAATATATCTGTATATATTTATCTGTTCAAAACTAACTAGTTAGGCTATGTCATATTGTACTACAATCACTTTAAAAAGAATAATAAATTCTTATAACCTAACTACTGTATTAATAATTTAAATTTTTAACCGTGCCATGTGTTTTTTTAACTTCACGCATTTAACAGGGCTAGTAAGAAGTCAGGACAACGTAGTCATCAGATATTTAGTTATTATAAATTCTCATAACGGTAGATGTCAAAATCCTGCAGTGAACTTTTACAGTGCGTTTAGTTAGTCAATAGTTAGGAACAAGTGAAGCTAATGTAAAGCTGTAAATAAAAGCAATTTTCCGCCGCTTTCATTAAAAAGTCTATGTTTGCAGACTGACCCGCTATTGTTTTACTGAATAAGAAGAAAAAAAGAGGTTTTTTTCTTGGATTATTCATTTTTAATCTCTCTACTATATTCATTTCTCTATTAAATATTCAACAAGCTGCAAATGAGTTTCCTATTGTGCGAATGTTATTACATGAACACCGGTTAGAATATTTACCTAGTTATTTTAAGCACCATCTATTTTAGCGAAGCAGAAAAAAACATCTTCACGCAATTCCCAATACAGGGGTAGATATAGGATATTCCAAAACAGATAAATATATCTGTATATATTTATCTGTTCAAAACTAACTAGTTAGGCTATGTCATATTGTACTACAATCACTTTAAAAAGAATAATAAATTCTTATAACCTAACTACTGTATTAATAATTTAAATTTTTAACCGTGCCATGTGTTTTTTTAACTTCACGCATTTAACAATACAGGGCTAGTAAGAAGTCAGGACAACGTAGTCATCAGATATTTAGTTATTATAAATTCTCATAACGGTAGATGTCAAAATCCTGCAGTGAACTTTTACAGTGCGTTTAGTTAGTCAATAGTTAGGAACAAGTGAAGCTAATGTAAAGCTGTAAATAAAAGAAATTTTCCGCCGCTTTCATTAAAAAGTCTATGTTTGCAGACTGACCCGCTATTGTTTTACTGAATAAGAAGAAAAAAAGAGTTTTTTTTTTCTTGGATTATTCATTTTTAATCTCTCTACTATATTCATTTCTCTATTAAATATTCAACAAGCTGCAAATGAGTTTCATATTGTGCGAATGTTATTACATGAACACCGGTTAGAATATTTACCTAGTTATTTTAAGCACCATCTATTTTAGCGAAGCAGAAAAAAAAACATCTTCACGCAATTCCCAATACAGGGGTAGACAGAGGTCTATACTAGACATTTAAGTCCCTTCGACCCACCTTCCACCGAATACATTTTCGGGACAACGTGACAGGAGGCGAGCCCGTCGCCTTCTTTATGTCCAAGCCAACGATATAATTTTTACATAGGTTTTTAGAAAAACACATTGGTACGGCCACTTGAGGATCGAACTCGGGTCTCTTGACTCGAAATTCCGACTCCCCCAACCACTGGACTATCGTGACTTTAATACAAAGGGGTACAAAGGGAATATGTTCACCAACTGTCACATTGTATCAAAATAAACTCCGGTGAAATTTGGGTCGAAAGGAATATAATTGTCTAGACTTCAGGCTAAGAAACTGTCAGGTATTTAATTCATTAACTGCCTTTGTAACGTTATCACTAGACACATAAAGTAGTGTTATTACACGATAACCCAATATCTCTTTGTTATGTAAATATTCTCATGTCCGATAGGTTTGTTCACGTTTGGTAATATTTTACGATTAAACGTAAATAAGGCCGGGATTGAGAAATGGTACTGTTTGTGGACTGCTGTGCTCTGATAAGTTTCCTTTGGAATCGATATAAGTGTCCTGTTTAATTTATTATTTCACATTGAATAGTAATTAATCTTTACATCTATACATATAAATAAAATTTATAAATTGATAAATTATCTTTCTTTAATTACAAATTAAAAACCTTTCACTAAATTCATATAAAAGTGTATACAGTACTTACATAGAAAATCACCATAAACGACGACGAAAAAAAAGTCACGATAGCCGAGTGGTTGGGTGGTCGGAATTTCGAGTCAATAGACCCTAGTTCGATCCCCAGTTGGTAGGCTGGTGGGTTTTTCAAAAGCTTATGTACGAAT
>JAGSMR010000117.1:472500-475000 GCA_029286605.1 Sericinus montela | reverse complement strand
TTAATAGGCCATTATGTATGTATGATGGATCTAGTACCAGATACCAGATCGCCAATCCGCTTGCCGTGCTTGGAGATTAAGACGTTTCTATATACAGCAAAGGCATATATCTCTCAGTAGATATTTACATGCCGTTATGCATGATATTTATTCTTCACGAAGACTTAATCAGAAAGTTAAAGTCAGTACAGTACAGTACAGTTTGTTTCGATTGTTTAGTCAGTTTAAGCAAATTTGCCTTAGTCGGCGTGTGGGTATTTCTACATGGTTTCCTTCGCAAATGGGGTAAGTTCTTGAGCACTTGAGGAGATTACTTAATAGACTTTACATTTTACTTATTATAGTGCCTCTATTTTTAACAATAGTGATATAAAACACTATTATTATTATTACATTTTCACGCATAATTACTGGCCAGAAGACCAAAGAGTCACGATCCTTGCATATCTTTTTTTAAATAAATAAATATCTTCACGTAATTCCCAATACTGGGGGTAGTCTAGCAAAATAAGTCCCTATGACCCACCTCCCAACGAAGATATTTTCGGGACAACGTGACAGGTGGTGAGCCCGTCGCCGTCTCTATGTCTAAGCCAACGATATTATTTGTACATAGGTTTTTAGAAAAACCAATTGGTACGGCCACTTGAGGATCGAACTCTGGTCTCTCGACTCGAAATTCCGACCACCCAACCACTCGGCTATCGTGACTACCTACTTAATTATTATACGACTATCTATATTGCTTATTGAATGTAAAACATGCATTTCAGGCCGCGCGTGGAAGATATCGGCTTCGACTTGAGGTAATATGGTGTTCTTATGTTACTCTTTAGAATAAAGCTCACTAAAATATTTACCTATATTACTCTATAGAAGAACATACGTAGGTTTATATTCAAATCAGAACTATTCCGAATTCTACCAAATGGTAGAAATCATTTTCTACCGATTAGCAGAATTAATTGACTGATGTCATTCTGCTCTTATGGCATACGGCTATTCTTATTGGTATTCTATCTATATTCTAAGATTGATAAGTTATGTTTGAGGTAGCCCTGTGGTAACTGTGAAAGAATATTGCCACTCCCTCTTTCTTCCCGTGGGTGTCTGAAGAGGCGATTAAGGGAAACAGCCTTGAAAATCTTTATGGCGACCGATAGACGGCGGGATAACGATCTCTAAAAATATTAGACCAGAATAATCTGACACTGGGATCGCCAATGTATATGAAATGTGTAAATATAAAGTAGTAAATACTTGCTACTTTATATTTACACGTATTATATGTATTATATATGTAGTAGTATATATGTAGTAAACTCTATTACATACGTAATAAAGTTTCGATTTACTACAACGCGATACCAAACAACTTGGCTACCGACAAATTCACAATAGCCCAGTGGTTGGGTAATCGGAATTCGAGTCAAGAGACCCGAGTTCGATAATCCAGGTTATATGCTTGTACCGTAGGTAATAGTCTTTTTTTTTAAATACTTATGTATAAATTATATTGCTGTCTTAGATTAAACATCGACAGGTTCATTACGAGTCATATTGTCCCAAAATAAGCTTCGGTCAAATGAGGGTCGAAAAATAAATAAATAGTCTAAACTCGTGGCTACTCCTGTAATTAGAAATGTATGAAGATAATGCTCAACACTCTCTACAAACATCTACTATCTTCCGAGAGATGAATTTGCCTTAACCGCTTGACAAGTGGATAAGCAATCGCAGAAGTTGTGCCACGAATCTAGACGCTACTGCTGCGTTGTGTGTCTGCCTTATTTTGGCTTATTTTTAGATATCTATCTGAAAAGTCTCGTCGTCTCTCGATAGCTAATGCAATTGTCAAGTTTTTTCTTTAGTCGTTTTCTAGTTACACGATGCTCGAGGTGGGCCGGTGAATTCTTACGTTAATATCACATCAAAAGGCTGATTTTTATTACTATACCATACTGGTGTGGTCAGTGATCTGAGCCTATTGCTGTATTAGTTTCTAAGTATCCTTAGTTTTTTTATATATATAGAAAAGGGAGGCAAACGAGCAGGTGGCTCACGGGATGGTAAGTGATTACCGTCGCCCATGAACACCCGCAATACCAGAGGTATAGCAGATGCGTTGCCTCCCTTAGAGTGCCCTCCCCCCCCCCCCAGAATTGGGGGAAGGGGTGTGTGGGCTTCCGGTTACCTGCACTTACCAGACGAAATGCAGAAGTTTGTTAGATTCCTACTTCACGTCGGTATTCTGTGAGGTCGTGGTACTTCCCCGGCCGAGCCGGCCCATTCATGCAACAACAAAAGTTGATGCGTGGCTCTACCACTATCAATGATATAATCATACATATAAAAAATATTAGTTGTGAATAAAAAGATATTTTTAATTCGAGTTTTAATACATGTAAAACAGGTGACTTTTTTCGCAAAAAAAAAAAATGGGTCGAAAGGTCTTAGTTGTCTATACAACTGACTCTATTACTACTAGATGATACGCAAA
>JAGSMR010000117.1:375000-467500 GCA_029286605.1 Sericinus montela | reverse complement strand
AATTCAAGACGAGAGCTGAGATAAGATTTATCTACGTTTATTTAATGAAACAGAAAAGAAACAGTGGCTGGTTTTCTTTTTCGGCTATGATATTATATCTTCATGCATGATCCTATACTGGGGTAGATAGAAGTCTAGAAAATGAAGTCATTTCGGCCCACTTTACACATGGAACTACGTGCCACATCGTTACCCGCCATAGCTGCCGTCTTTATATGCAAGCCAACGATATATATACAGACATACTATTACGCCTCTTTTCCGTAGGGGTTCTTTCCATTGCTACGATCCTTACATAATTCTTTCGCTTCGACTTTCATTATATCCTTCATACATTCTCTCACATTAAATACATATTATAAATATACTGCATTTGTATTAAATCTATAATTACTAATTTTACATCAAAGTGTTTGTAAACTACTACTGTAACATCACATACGGTGTTCATATGTCAAATAAGTATCTAAATCACTTATGTTTTGAATTCCGAAACAAAACGTACCACAAACACCGGTATCCGATAAAATAAAGATTAGTGGTTTTCTATGTAGACTCTTACTGTTTTTGAATCTGGGACCGCAGAGCTGGCGACAAGTTGTAAATCTGCGAATACGCCACTCTACTACGGAGATTGTCAATAATATAACAAATGATAACAATAGTGTAGTTACACTATTGTTATCATTTGTTATATTGTATTATTTGTTGTATTATTAGTTAATAGTATGTGCAATTTTTATTGATTTTAAAGTATAGAACTCTTTGTTATTAAATTTAATTGTAGAATGACATATACTCAGAAAGATCGCAAGTTTAATTCACAGATTAGTCCAACATATTAATTCTAATTCATTTTATGTGACCACATGGCAGCAAAGTAATCAAATAAGGCGTGGTCGAATAACAAGGGCCTAATAAAGTTTCAGTAATTGTTTGCCCTAATTTCAAAGGGACGACATATAGTCACGATAGCTAAGATGTTGAGTGATCGGAATTCAAGTCAAGAAACCTAAGTTCGATGTCCAGATGGTAGGCTCATACCAATAGGTTTTAAAACGATTTTATACCGTTAATACCGTTTTATGTACGATTTTATACCGTTAGCTTGGATATAAGCGATAGGCTCATCACCTCAGGTTGTCCCAAATGTCTTCGGGGAAGGGAGGTAAGGACTTAATTGTCTAGACTTCTGTCTACCCCAGTATTGGGATTGACGTGAAGATAATGTATTATTAATTGCTATAGAATTTGGTTAAAAAGTTTTAATCAGACTACTTCTTAAAAGTCACCCGAAAGAATGGTCTCTCCAGTAACTGAGGTTTTGCTCCACGCTTGGCAAGCGGATTGAGTACCAGAAACCTTGAAATATCTTCACGGTATTCCCAATACAGGGGTAGACAGTCTAGACAATTAATTTCCTTCGATCCGCCTTCCCCCCAAGACATTTTTTGAAAGAAAGTGACAGGTGGTGAGCCCGTTGCCGTCTTTGTCCAAGCTAATCAAAGTCTTATATAAATTGTACATAAGTTTTTGAAAAAATCCCATTGGTACAAGCCAGCTACCGATGAATCGGTGAATCGGAACTGAATGAAATGAATCGGAACCACTTGGTGGCTCGGCAGTTTTTAATTATAAGAATAAATCTTTTCTCCTTTCACTATAATGCCCCGTGTCCAGTGTACTCGTACTGTGACGTTTACATGTTCTGTGGTGACATTTAACATCAATGTTCAACCAAAGTTTCATCGGAAATGTTTAGTATTCAGTCGGCATGTGAAACTTAAGATCTTTGCAGTCCAATGCAAATCCAATGGATTAGTAATTCAAATAGTGAACGCTCAATCCATAAAAAAACTAATAGACTTTGACTTTTCAAAATAATTTAGATAACCAATTAATTATTATACTTCCAATCAGCGTATTAATCACTGACAATCTGCATGGACTAGTGGTTTAACACTGCTTTTCATAATGTAGCTCTGAAGTTCTGGGTTGGTTTCCCGGACAGTTCAATATAGAAAACACGTGTTTCCGATTCATTTCATTCAGTTCCGATTCACCGATTCATCGGTGGCTGGCTTGTACCAATGGGATTTTTTCAAAAACTTATGTACAATTTATATAAGACTTTGATTAGCTTGGACAAAGACGGCAACGGGCTCACCACCTGTCACTTTCTTTCAAAAAATGTCTTGGGGGGAAGGCGGATCGAAGGAAATTAATTGTCTAGACTGTCTACCCCTGTATTGGGAATACCGTGAAGATATTTCAAGGTTTCTGGTACTCAATCCGCTTGCCAAGCGTGGAGCAAAACCTCAGTTACTGGAGAGACCATTCTATCGGGTGACTTTTAAGAAGTAGTCTGATTAAAACTTTTTTTACCAAATTCTATAGCAATTAATAAAACATTATCTTCACGTCAATCCCAATACTGGGGTAGACAGAAGTCTAGACAATTAAGTCCTTACCCTCCCTTCCCCGAAGACATTTGGGACAACCTGAGGTGATGAGCCTATCGCTTATATCCAAGCTAACGGTATAAATCGTACATAAAACGGTATTAACGGTATAAAATCGTTTTAAAAACCTATTGGTATGAGCCTACCATCTGGACATCGAACTTAGGTTTCTTGACTTGAATTCCGATCACTCAACATCTTAGCTATCGTGACTATATGTCGTCCCTTTGAAATTAGGGCAAACAATTACTGAAACTTTATTAGGCCCTTGTTATTCGACCACGCCTTATTTGATCACTTTGCTGCCATGTGGTCACATAAAATGAATTAGAATTAGTATGTTGGACTAATCTGTGAATTAAACTTGCGATCTTTCTGAGTATATGTCATTCTACAATTAAATTTAGTAACAAAGAGTTTAGCATAACTTCTATACTTTAAAATCAATAAAAATTGCACATACTATTAACTCATAATATAACAAATAATACAATATAACAAATGATAACAATAGTGTAACTACACTATTGTTATCATTTGTTATATTATTGACAATCTCCGTAGTAGAGTGGCGTATTCGCAGATTTACAACTTGTCGCCAGCTCTGCGGTCCCAGATTCAAAAACAGTAAGAGTCTACATAGAAAACCACTTATCTTTATTTTATCGGATACCGGTGTTTGTGGTACGTTTTTTGTTTCGGAATTCAAAACATAAGTGATTTAGATACTTATTTGACATATGAACACCGTATGTGATGTTGTCCGCATTTACATATTTACAATACAACTAGTTTACAAACACGTTGATGTAAAATTCGTAATTATAGATTTAATACAAATGCGATGTATTTATAATATGTTTTTAATGTGAGAGAATGTATGAAGGGAATAATGAAAGTCGAAGCGAAAGAATTATGTAAGGATCGTAGCAAATGGAAAGAACCCCTACGGAAAAGAGGTGTAATAGTATGTCTGTATATATATCGTTGGCTTGCATATAAAGACGGTAGCCATGGCGGGTAACGATGTGGCACGAAGTTCAATGTGTAAAGTGGGTCGAAATGACTTCATTTTCTAGACTTCTATCTACCCCAGTATAGGATCATGCATGAAGATATAATATCATAGCCGAAAAAGAAAACCAGCCACTGTTTCTTTTCTGTTTCATTAAATAAACGTAGATAAATCTTATCTCAGCTCTCGTCTTGAATTATTCAACGAGTGTTCCTGCACTACCTTTAGTTTAAAGCAATATTCTTTGTTTTGAAAATAGAAAAATATTTAAATCCATGTTTAAACTTTCCAGACGACTTGAGAGCCGAGTTAGTATTGACCCTGCTTTCGAAACTGAGGGCTGCGGGTTTCGATACCGATAGGGGAATACTTTGGAGAGATTAAAAATATGTTTACGCCATTGCCAATATAGGGTTAGACAGATATCTAGTCAAAACAAATAAGTCCCTTCGACCCACTTTCCGCTGAAGATACGACCTGACAACGTGACAGGTTGTGAACCCGTCGCCATCTTGATGTCCAAGCTGTACATAAGCCGTACATAAGTGTTTGAAAAAACCCATTGGTACGAGCCTGCCCAGAGGTTCGAACTCGGATCTCTTGACTCACCACGCGGCCATATATAAACATATATTGTATTTTTATTTGTGGATGAATACATGACTTATATAAACATATTTTGTTGCATATGAAACTAAACAAGTACCGATATAAACCGAAGCATTTCCATAACAAAGAGATGTAGTCCTTGTAATAAAGTTGATTTAATGTAGATTTACAAAAAATCACGAAGGTACGTAATGCGCATTAAGACGTAATAAGATTTATATTCTTGCTCATAAATTTTGAAGATTGTTTAAAAAATATATCTCTGTAATCTACCTGTCTATAAAAATCACGATAGCCGAGCGGTTGGTTGAACGGAATTCGAGTCAAGAGACCCGAGTTCGATCTCCAGGTGGCAGGCTTTTACCAATGTGGTTTTTTTTTCATAACTTATGTACGATTTATATAGTTGGTTTGGACATAAGGACGGGGACAGACTCACCACATGTCATGTAGTCCCAAAAAAATTTTTCGATGAAAAAAGATCGAAAGCACTTCCTTGTCTTGGTTCAAAAAAATAATTCTTCACGCCATATCCAATACCCCCCGTATTGGGTATGGCGTGAAGAATTCTTTTTTAAATTATTACTCTGTATTATAAATTTATATTAAGTTTAGTAGAAGTACATCTACTACCATTACTTAATAAAAATTAGTGTTGTAGATTTCAGTGTACTTCAGTATCGGGAGTTTTGTAAAACAATTTTGTAATCTATAAAAAATATTTTCAATACTGGGGCAGACATACATCCGGACAATTAATTCCTTTAGATTCGAACCAGAAATCCTTAAACTTCGAAGGCAGCGTCACTACCAACTAGTCGAATGGATCGTCAGATGATGACAATACAGAAGAAAATGATGGTAAGCCTGCGTGGTAAAATTAATTCCGTGGTATAGCCACCATTAAACAGTAATACAGCCACGCATCAGCTTTGTTGTTGCATGAATGGGCCGGCTCGACCGGGGAAGTACCACGACCTCAGAGAATACCGGCGTGAAGTAGAAGCCTAACAAACTTCTGCTTTTCGTCTGGTGAGTGCAGGTAATAGGAGGCCCACACATCCCCCTCCCCCAATTATGGGGGGGCGGGGGGCACCCTAAGGCCGGCAACGCATCTGCTATGCCTCTGGTATTGCGGGTGTTGATGGCCTGCGGTATTCACTTACCATCACATGAGCCACCTGCTCGTTTGCCTCCCTTTTCTATAAAAAAATAGATGGATCTAAAAACACGAAACTGAGAACTCCTTCTTATTGGTGTATAATAAGAGTTCAAGTAATTTCTTCGAGGCCTTTATGAATCACCGTGACAGATAGTGAGCCTGTCGGCGTTCTAGTTTATAAGCCAACCGTAGAAATTACTTACTTATAGATAATAAATAAAAAATAAATATCTTCACGCAATTCCCAATACAGGGGTAGATAGAGGTCTAGTCAAGACTATTAAGTTCCTCGACCCACCTTCCACTTAAGATATTTTCGGGACATCGTGACAGGTGGTGAGCCAGTCGCCGCCTTTATGTCCAAGCCAACGATGTAATTCGTACACAAGTTTTTGAAAAACCCATTGGTACGAGCCTGTCACCTGGGGATCGGGTCTCTCGACTCGAAATTCCGACCACCACTCGGCTATCTTGACTATGTTAGTTATGGATGAACATTAATTTACACATCCATGATTGTTTCATCACACAAATGTTTACGCCTAGCGGGATTCGAACCTCCAAAGCTTATCTTAAGCTCCTTAGCATCCAACGTAGGGTCACTTACAACTCGAAAACCGTGTCCGACCTCATCAGAGCAGAATTAAACGCATAAGAAGTGAATTTAAATTTAATTCGGAATACTCTTCGGAAGACTCCATCTGTGCATGCAACCTAAACCTCTTTAAGGTGTTAATAAAAAGGTTTCTCATTAGTATTGAAGCGACAATAGCCTCAGGCCAAGAGTGCGGACTGCGAAACATAATATCGTAGGTTCGGTCTCGCCATTCGACTATTGTCGTGATTCAATTCAGACACAGGAATTGCAGCGTAATTGAAATCTTTAACAGGAAAACTAGTAATTTCATTTAAAATTGGTTAACTTCTTTAAAAAAGAACTCGCTTTGTCATAGACCACATACATGGCTTGATGGATGGAGATCAAGTGTTTAAATAAAAAGAAAAAAAAGAAAAAGAACAAGTAATTAAGAGATGGACTAAAACACACAAAGCGATGACTTATCGACAACGAAGTGGCGGTTGAAAGTCGGACTGAGGGAGCGTCCAGTCTGTAAACAACGTGGCATCAGATAGCGATCTCAATTATATCGGCTATTGTTTACGTAAACTACCGCACGCCTTTTGTTCGTCCAAATTAGTTTTCTTTGATTGTGCCCGCTTCGGTTTAAATAAAGAACTTCGCACCAATAAAGAAATTAGGTTGTAATCCTTATTCAAATTATTCGAATAATTTTATCGAATAATCCTTACTCGAATATAGCCATGATTGCTGAGTGGTTAGATGATAAGAAAGCGAATTAAGAAACTATAATTTCTTTTGTCTTATTTTAGACAACATGACAGGTGATGAGCCTATCGCGGTTTTAGTTGTTCAAGCAAACTATGCAATATTCTTAGATTATTCCATTTATATACAGTTAATATAAAAAGAAATACACAGTCAGGTCATAAGTATTGTCACACAGTAAAAACTTTTCTTTTAGAATGCTGGCCACAAAAAAGTTTATTGAATTCGAATTTTGAATTGTTCATGAAATTAAAACTGTATACTTTTTAGAAATTTACTCATTTTTAAATATGGAGTGGGCGCTCAAAAGAAGACCGTTTTGCAGTTATTGCGTTGCATCGTTGTGGTTACGCGCCAATTCAAGTTTTTGACATACTGAAAAATTTGAATATAACCAAAAGATTCGTTTATCGTACCATCAAACGATACAATGAAGACTCTTGTGTAGATGAGAGGTCAAGAAGTTGTCGCCCTCGGTCTGTTAGGACTCCAGCAGTGATAAAAGCTGTGAAGGCGCGAATTCAAAGAAATCCCAAACGTAAGCAGAAAATGTTGGCCCTTCGGATGGGGTTAAGCAGAACCACGGTGAAAAAGATGTTAAATGAAGACTTAGGGCTTCGGGTATATTGAAGAAAAACAGGACATCGTTTGAATGCTCGTCTAATGGACCTGAGACTGAAGAGATGCCGCGCTTTGTTAAAGCGGTACGCGGGAAAAAAATATCGGGAAATTCTTTTTTCGGATGAAACATTTTTTACCTTAGAGAGTACCGAAGAGAGCTACAACAAACAAAATGATAAAGTGTGCGCAGACTGTAGTGAAGAAACGAGCAATCGTATTCCGCGTGTCCAACGAGGTCATTTTCCATTTTCGCTGTTGGTATGGTTGGGGATTTCTTATTGGGGCTTAACATAGGTACATTTTTGTGAAAAAAATGTAAAAACGAATGCAGTTGTATATCAAAATACAGTTATGACGAACCTTGTGGAACCTGTTTCTCATACCATGTTCAATAACAGGCACTGGGTATTCCAACAAGATTCGGCACTAGCTCAAAGAGCGAAGAGCACACAATACAGGCTGGCGGCGCTTGAAATCGACTTTATCCGGCACGAAGACTGGCCCTCCTTCAGTCCAAATTTAAATCCGTTAGATACGGCAATACTTGGAGGAAAAGGCGTGCTCAAAGCATTAGCCCAATTTGGAGTCACTCAAGACATTCTTGATTATGGCAGGATCCTAGGAATGGAAATTGGAAACAACGAAGGCACCACAAACACCCAGACCCGAGAAAATGTAGAAAAAATGTTTTTTTCTACCTTGACCCTAACGGGAATCGAACCCGGAATCTCGAGATGGCGACACCTTGGAAACCAGTTTTTGTGGCACTCTTCCACGGAGGTCGTCTTATATTTTCTTTAATTATTGCATATAACGAATTTTCATATTTGTACCATTATTTCTATTTTATAATATTAATCATTTTATCACACTACCTTATTGTAATTTGATTTTGTATGGAGTTAATTAAAGCCCTATTATTATGTTAAAATACTTGCCAAATATGCATCATCGACATGCATGATGTTGGCTTGGACAGGGAGACAGCGATAGGCTCACCACGGTGTCCCAAACTGGCTTAGTTTCAGCGTAAGGGCTTAATTTTCCAGACCTCTGTCTATCCCAATACTGAGAATTTTATTAAGATATTTATTTACTTACCATAATCAAAGTATACGAGTTATAAACCATAAATAAAATGAATACTTACGTCTTGAATCTGTCTCGTAACCAAAACTTGCAATCTCAATAGTTGTTTTGTGCTTCAAAGTTTTCTCATTTAAGTTCATTCCGTTGTGAGAGAATTGCGCGAGTTCTTATGCGGTGCTTAATAATTTTGTGTATCTAAATGTATGCGTATTAAAACTGAATTAAATCCAATAATCCAAGATTTAAATCCATGAAGTTAAAAGAAACAGATAGGAAACTACGTATGTAAATGAAACTGATTAAAACTTTTTTAATTTATTGCTGTAGTAATTCTTAAAACAAAATATAGTAACTTCCTATATTTTGTTTTAAGAATAAGTTCAAAATAAGTTTCCCAATTATGGGAAAGGCAGAGGTCTATACAATTAAGTAATTTCGACCCACCTTCCACCGAAAAATTAGTTTTATGGGGCAATGTGACAGGTGATGAGCAGGCCGCCGCATTTATGTCTACTAGGTAGATATTTTCTTATGTTTTTTTCTAATAAAAATACCATACCAATTAAATATAAAACATAACTTTAAAAACAAAATGGGAGCGAATAACTTTTTTCGTAAAGTTTTCTTTAATACATTTTTTAAACCTGTTCATAGGCAGGATTAACACATTCAATGGGATTGGCACGCCCCATGAATAAGTTGCTATGTAGCCAATTTACCGACGTTACAAGCTTATGTTTTAATAGAGTTTAAATTATTTTAAGTATTGTAATTATGTATTAAAATATGTATCGCGATATGTATTTTGATCCACATTAAATTGTAGCATATTTGGGACAGCGCGGCAGGTGACGAGCTTTTCAACGTCTTAATGTCCAAATACAATATACTTTCTTATTTATACTTACGTAAACATATATATTTATTTACATAATCTATACACATATAATCCACATATAATCCGTGATTCGTGCTGAACCCCAAAACTTTGGAAGCAGGGCCACTACCAACTGGACTATCAGGCTAAATTAGGTTTCGTATAAAATTGGTGTGAAGTTAGGAAAAATAAAGACTTCGGTTAATAGAATCAGACTTGACTTTGCAAAAGTCCATTATTATTAAGATGTTAACTGACACCCAGTGATGCGAGTCGAAACACGTGACGCGGTTTAATCGCTGTCGGTATTTAGTAGCAAATTATTGTTGAAGTGGTTGGTTGTGGGACATGTACGAATTTATAATCTCCTATTTCTTTTAATCAATACTATATTTACAGAAACAAAATTATGTTTATATTTATAGCGAAGACCGCCGTGGACCAGTGGCGTACATAACAGTATTCATCTTAGAGGTCCCTGGTTCAACCCCCCCACGGGTCAATGTGGAATAAACAATTTTTCTATTTTGTCTCAGATCTGAATGCTTGTAGTACCTCTTTTGTTTACGAATCCATAATACAAGTGCTTTAGCTGCTTACCTTAAGATCAAAGCATGTGATGCTGTCCCTATCTATGTATGTATCTATTGTATTTACAATACTCATTAACTAAAAATTACAATAATCTTACAGCCCTAGTCCTAACATAACATCAAGAACGCAGTCAGAATTTCCATGATAAAGACTAGACTTACGTTGAGCGAGAAAAGAATCAACTCTCTTGTCACCAGTGGCTATTTCGAGTCGCGGATACAATTAATTTAGAAACTGTATCGCGCGAGGTCCCCACGGACTGATCGAAATTTATAGTCTCGCTTTAAAGGTCCCTATTGTTTAATTAATTAGAAAAATAAATTCCCTATTATTTAATTAATTAAAAAATATAATTTCACGCCATTCCCGATTCTGAGGTACACAAAGGTCTACAACACTAATTTAATATTAAATAATGGTAGTAGATGTAGTAGTACATCTACTACCATTATTTACTAAACTAAACTTAATATAAATTTATGATCCAGAGTAATAATTTAAAAAATAATTTTTCACGTCATACCCAAAATCCCACGAAGTGTTCTTTCTTTACACCAAGACAATTAAGTCCTTTCGACTTTTCACCTTTCACCGATAAAATTTTTTGGGTCAACATGACAGGTGGTGAGCCCACTTAATATTTGCGTCACTTACTCTATTTGTGACTCCCTCCGATGCTGCCCTGGCCCTTACCGTAGTACTCTTGATGTGACAGACCGCTAATGTGCCGACCATAAGAAGACCTTTGCCCCTCTACCAAGCGACTATAGTCATGCCGTCAGGTTTGATGCCTGCAAATCTTTTATTCATTTCAGGTTGTTAACCTTGTCAAATTTTCTATTAAGAACGCATTTAAGCCACATAAATCTATCGACTACCAGCAAAATTGCAGGTCGTTACTCTATCTTGTGGGGGCAGCACTGCCTGTAAGAGGTTGCCACTTATAAAAAAATATTTTCACGCAAATTCCAACGCTGGGGTAGACAGAGTTCTAGAAAATTAAGTCCTTTCGATCCAGCTTCTACTGAAGACATTTTTTGTCCAAGCCAGCGATAAAATCGTACATAAGTTTTGAAAAAACCCATTGGTACGAGCCTTGGGGATCGAACTTCGACCACGCAACCACTCGGCTATCGTAACTTTTTTCCAGGTAGCAGATAATTAACGCTAATTTTATAGTTGTCGTCAGAGATTACGATATGTGCCCTTTAGAGCCCAATAACTGATTTCAATGTGTAATTCTTAGTAAGAATTGCGCTCCGTCTTGCGTAGAATATCCAATTGTTAGGTCAAATTTGTTGAATTTTGACCTCATCTATATTGAACTGTTGCACACCACGTAAGATTCTGGCGGAATGTCGTCAGCCGTTCTTTTTGGGTATGAAACCAATTTATTTGCTGTGCAGAGGAACAGGTTGCTGTTGACTAATGGCTTGCTTTCACCACATATAAGTACATTAAACTATTCACCAAAATATAAAAATATGTTAATATGTTAATATGCTTATTATTTTCAAAGGGACTTAACAGGCAAACAATAAATCTTAAAATAATTATAGGCATGTTCATGAATTAAGTGAATTTCCATTATATACGCTATCTAACTTTGTTTAATATATGCTTTAACTTGTATCATTAATTCTAAATTAACGTAATTATTTTCGGTTGCGGGATACATTAAGTTATCAAACTTAGATATAGATTTCTGAATACACATAGGTTCGGTTGAATTAACTACGGAAGGATGAAGGACAGGCATCTTACTAAAGCAAATTCTGTTTCCATTTCACTTAATTTAATATACATTGTTTCAAAGTTACTTATTACTATCACTTACGTGTTCTCGTATTTAGTGATAATGTTTTCGCTAGAATTAAAACGCTTAGAATCGAAACGCTTAGAACGTTTCGATTCATCTTGATCCCTGTCTAACCCAGAAATGAGAATGCCGCGAAGATCTTTTTTAAACAAAAGTTTGAATAATAAATTTGTGATACAGCTACACTGCATATTACCAGAGATTTGCTTAGCACAACTTTAAGTTCATACTCTTGAGAGTTAGCAACAAAGCACTAAGGCAATTAGGCGACATTAGCAAAGTTCATTTGGAAGTGTGTTCACTTATGTAAGGTTATTAGTAGTTCATTTTCCCAGTGGAAGAGGTTCTAAACTAACTACAAACTGTCTACTAACGTCCTTGATCTCTAAGGTTACGTTTGGTACATGTTTCTTGTCACTCATAATTTATAATAATTTACAATAGAGTTTTTTACTAATTTATTTATGTTTTAATTTCGAGATTATTCTGTCACCTATCGGTTTGGGATTTTCACAGCGTTTTCTTTACCCTCTTACGATGCACAGAAATTATATTATAATTAAATTTAAATATATATCAGTATAGCTATGACGACTGTGTGGGGGATATCTATAACTAAATACATACATACATTAATAACGGCTTGTTAGTCTACTGCACGATATAGGGCGTCTGTCTCTCTGGGTCGACTCTCATAATCGCCCTTGCGATCGCCAGTCGTTTGGCAAGTTGATTGGCGATCGAAATAGCCAGATACTTGCACTTAGATGCTGTTATATGTCAGTGGTCTCAAAATTAAGGATAGCGGGATAACTATTGAAAAAAAAACTGATAAATATTTTATCATTACTAACTAGAGGTATTATAAGTAGCTTAAGGTATTTAAGGCTTTCTGTTTAGTCACTCCTACGACATACGAAGAAGAGTTTGGTATATTCTTAAGCTGTGAATACATCGCATATAACTAAATAAACAAATGTATATGTAACGTACATATATAACAATAATATAAAAAAAAACATATTCATACCACGGCGTGAAGAACAAAGGGCGATATCATTCGCTAATCGCTTTAGCGACTTCATCGTTGCATCGTTCATTGATAACGTGGAACGCCTTTGTGTCTGTCCGTCCGAGATGGAACCGCAATGTGAGCGAGAAGTGTTCAGTCGCACTGGCTTAATTAAAGAGATCACATCGCCTGTTATTCGAAAAAATCTCATTGAATTAAAAGTTTAAAAGAGTCAATAGCGTAATGGTTCAGGGCGTGGAATTCGAAACATAAGGTTGTAAGTTCGGGGCTGCCGTTCGACTATTGCCGTAAAACATACCAGACTCAATTCAAGTCTGATATTAATTAGACTATGTTTTACTTTAATAGTATCTGGTATAATAGCGTCAATGGTATGATGAATGAAGGCTTTGGATAACTTTGAAACATGACCACGCACGTTAAGGCCATCGTTCGACTATTAGTCCTAAACCTGATACATGAGTATGGAAAAAAGTTAAAATGAAATAAATAAATATCTTTACGCCCTTTCCAATAAAGGGGTAGACAGAGGTCTAAACAATTAAGCCGTTTCGACCCAACTTCGACCGAAGATATTTTTGGGAGAACGTGAAAGGTGATGAGCCCGTTTCCGTCTTTGTGTCCAAGCCAATGATATAAATCGTAAATAATGTTTTGAAAAACAACTATTGGTACGAGCCTGTCCCTTGATTCGAATTCCGAGACTTATCGGAGATAAGTTGAAGTGGCTTAATAAAACTAATAATCTTGCATTTGGTGTGTCTGATTTTGTTGTTGTGGTGTAAGAGGCGACTAAGGGAAAATTCTTTAAAATACCATTGGCCTGATGGACGGAAAAACCATCCCGAAGAATACCATATCCAAGTTGAGACGGTACGGGCAGCAGCGTCTAAGGTTTAAGCCTGTTAACGTGATCGACAATCCACTTGCCATGCGTGTCTATTAAGGAAAACCTTTCATACAGGAGAGGCTAATGTATGTTCGTATAGTACCTTTACAAGGCTGAAATCGAATCGAGCGTCTAACGTGTCTGGTACTACGAACAATGAAGCGAGCTTCTTGCCAAGCGTGGTAAAGTCGAATAATCTTTACAGGCCAATGTCTTGCATTGGACTTTTTCAAGATAATAAATAATTACAGTATAAAAATATAACGTAAAAGTCAAGATAGCTGAGTGGTTGGGTGGCCGGAATTTCGAGTCAAGAGACCCGAGTTCGATCCCCAGTTAGCAGGCTCGTACCAGTGGGTTTTTCTAAAACCTATACACGAATTATATCGTAGGTTTGGACATAAAGACGGCGACGGACTCACCACCTGTCACGTTGTCCCGAATTCATCTTCGGTGGAAGGTGGGTCGAAGGGACTTAATTGTCTAGACTAGACCTCTGTCTATACAAGGGTATTGGGAATTGCGTGAAGATATTTTGTTTTACAAAATAAATAATACACAACACAGGGATAGACAGAGGCCGAGACAATTTAGTAATTTTTCGATACACTTTTCAATGGTGCTTACTTCGTGATATAGTGAAAGGTGGTGAACCGCTTCCGGTTCTGAAGTATTCTAAAGTAACTGATCTGTCTGCAAAGAGCATCTCAAACTTATTTCATAATGCCCTCGCAGCTGACCGGGAAAGTTATTGCGTGCGATATAAGTAACTTTTAGTTCAACATTGTGCTGAGGCGACAAACTTACAAAAAGCACATTCCTTCAAACTTTTGCCATAAGCTAATGGTAATTTTTAATTTATTGACTTAAAAATTAAAAAATAGAGCATTTTCATGCATACGTAAACACCGGCCTGTTAAAGTCCACTGCAGGACATAGGGCTTTACCATGACTGGGACCAGGATTTCTCATAATCGACACGATTGGCAAAGTGGATTGACGATCGCGGTTCCAGTCACTCGCACCTCAGACGCAGATGGGCAGTAGCCCATCTTCGGTCTGATAATTTTGGTCGGATATCTTTAGAGATGATCACGCCATCTATCGATTGCCATAACAATATTCAAGGCCAGTTCCCTTAGTTGCATTTTGCGACTTTCTCGGGAAGAATGGAAGTGGTAATATGCTTACGCCGTTACCACAAGGTCATTTAGATATCATTGACATATCAGCAACATAATAATTACATAGAATAATTTCAAAGCGACGAGTAATATAGTTTGCAGATTGTTCCTTGCTTAACGAGGTTTTACGGAAATTAACAGTGTGTCGGGGATTCGTGGATTGATTAATAAACTGTAATATTAACTGACAGTGGATCGACAATATGCTTGATGGGAAATACATTGTAAAATGCAGCACTCAAATCTAGTAACTAGCTGCGCAACGACGTTTCAAGTCATTTTATATTACATAAATATAAAATTAAAATTAAATATTAAATATCTTCACGCAATTCCCAATACAGGGGTAGACAAAGGTCAAATCTAGACAATTAAGTCCCTTTGACTCACCTTCCACCGAAGATATTTTCGGGACAACGTGACAGGTGGTGAGCCCGTCGCCGCCTTTATGTCCAAGCCAACGATATGAATCGTACATAGGATTTTGAAAAAACCCATCGGTACGAACTTGCCACTTTGAGGATCGAACTCGGGTCTCACTTAAATTTATCCTCAGGCCCTTAAGTTATCTGAAACAGATCGCTCTATATCTCGATAACTTCTTCTTGTTGTACCTAACTTCTAAGTCTTTCTTTCTTTCAGTATTTGTGTTTTATGTTTTTGTGGTTTAAAATAATACCTCCAAGCCAATCGTAATACTGGTGTAGACAGAGGTCTAGACAATTATGTCCCTCCTCCAACTGAAAATATTTTTGGGACAATGTGATTGGTGGTTAGCCCGTCGCCATCTTTATGTCCAAGGCAACGATATAAATCGTACATAAGTTTTCGAAAAAAACCTTTTGTTCGAGCCTACCAGGGGATCGAACTCGGGGTATAGAGACTCCAATACAGGGGTAGACAGAGGTCTATTCTATACAATTAAGTCCCTATGACCAACCCTCCACTGAAGATATTTTCGGGACAACGTCACAGATGGTGAACCCGCGCCATATTTATTCAATTTCAACATACATCATTATTAAAACTATTCTGCTAAGCTGTATGTCTTCTAAAGTTAAAATTACAATGAAGCCGTGAACAGAAATGTTGCCTCAGCTTAAATATAAAGAGAAATGTAACAATTGCGACAAGGTGCAGCATTGCGGTCTGGAACAAGATTTGCAATTCCTAACAGCGCTTAGCGGTGACAGCAGTTTGTGAAATAAACTTCTGCGAGCAATGGTTTTAGGAATCAATTCACGAAAAAAATCGAAAAAAATCTATTTCGTAAAACTATTTGCTCGTGTAAGAGTATAATAATAGTTGTATTATACTTTATTGTACACCATAGGTGGATAAGGAATACAACACAGAAAAGTTAATAGTTACGTATACACACTAAGGCGGTCTTATCGCTAAAGAGCGATCTCTTCCAGACAACCTTAGGGCTGAAGAGAAACTGGAATTAAGAACAGTAGGAGGTGGTGCATTTTATGTTACACTTATATACCAATATCTTAGTAATAACACATTAAAAAAAAAACATACAAAACATAGAGAATAAAACAGAATAGCTAATTGTTGCCAGTATTGATTAACAATAACCACAAATTTTAGGTAATGCTTGTAGAATTTATTTTTAAATCTTTCCTTTTAATTATTTTTATGATGTTGTTGGGTGGTGGCGTGCAGAGGTTTCACCTTTTACTAAGATTTTACTTGACGACCACCGTGAACGAGTGGCGAACACACGGAATTTCAAGATGGCTCTGAGTCTCGGGTTCGATTGCTGGTCGGGTAAATGTAAACAACACTTTTTCTACATTTCTCTCAAGTCCAGGTGTTATTTATGATCAGATCAATGTATGTGATGTTGTATTTATTACAAACCTTCTATGAACTTCTATAAATATTTCAAAAACAAAACCAAGCAAATCGTTTTAACCTTTCTTGATTTTTTTGTGAAACTAACAGCGTTAATTACTTTTTTTTTTACGTAAAGAACGTTTTTGCTACAGTTTTTCTATAGGGACATACTCGATTTTGTAGTGCTTCAATATGTCTGGAATGGAAGGACCAAAAAATTGCCCGATAAATTTGAATGTTTTTACTCGATGTTTGTTTATATAAATACTATATTATATAAATAAATAAATAAATTTCTTCACGTAATTCCCAACAGGGGTAGACAGAGGTCTAGTGTAGACAATAACGTCCCTTTGACCCACCTTCCACCAAAGACATTTTCGGGAAAATATGATAGGTGGTAAGCCTGTCGCCGTCTTTATCTCCAAGCCAACGATATAATTCGTGCATAATTTTTTTAAAAACACATTGGTACGAACCTGCCACCCGCGGATCGAACTCGGGTCTCAGGACTCGAAATTCCGACCTCCCAACCCCTCGGCTATCGTGACGTTATAATTATATAATAGTAAGTTAGTATATCGTACCGTTGACTTGAACGATATATTCATTCTGTATATTATACACCTCGTTATGTTGACACAGTATGTTTGCAAAAGAAAAAGAAATGGAGTATCAGATAAAACCCAAATAAATACAGCATATTCATTGAATTCAACCTTACAATAAAAAGGTCAAATAAAAACTGAATAAATACTATAAACTTTGTCGGACTGAAATGAAATTCATGAATGTCGTCTCCCGTCATCGCAGCCGCGTCTGACTTCATTTCACTTGCTAATATTTCTCGAGAGTCTAGTCTCCGCTTGATCTTATGAATAGTTGGCTTCCGTTGTCATGAACTTCTTTCTATATTATATCTATAAAATCTGAAGTATAATCTTTATATACGACCGTGGACGGGTGGTGTGTACACTTTTTTTCAAGGTGACAGCTGTTCTGTGGTTCCGAGCTCGATTCCCGGTGCATCAATGTTGAAAACACTTTCTCTACATTTTCTCGGGTCATGACGTTTGTGGTATCTCCGTTATTTCTGATTTCACAACACAAGTGCTTTAACTACTTACTTTGGGATCGGAGCAATGTAAGTGACGTGCCAATTTATGTATTTTTTTAATACTTATTACTTACTAACTTATTTTTTAGCCTGGGCTCCTTACCTAATTTTTTTCTGGTATTTTCGGAAGAATGTTTTTATCACCATCTCTTGGTGGCATAATCAGAGCTTTGCTCTTAATCGCCTCTTAGATTTCTCACAAAAATATTATTATCATTAATTCAAAATATTATTATTCATTAATATTAAATCATAAAATTTGTACACCAGAAACGGTAAATATGTTAAGACATTATGTAATGTTATTATATCAACCTGCGTACTTAGTATATACAAATAGATAAATATAACGTAGATTTAACATTAGCAAAGCGCGTAAATGCTATTGTCAAAAATACCGAGCATAAACGATATAATATAACGTTAATAATGTCACTTGCGTCACGTACATGTCCGCTCATTACTGTGTGAAGAAAAAACCATTGTGATATTCAATATTCAAAATCATCAATAATACATGTACTATTTTATTTTATCATAGTAGTTAAAGTAAATAACAATACTTATTAATGTCACGATAGCCGAGTGGTTGGGTGGTCTGAATTTCGAGTCAAGAGACCCGGTTCGATCCCCAAGTGGCAGGCTCGTACCAATGGGTTTTTCTAAAACTTATGTACGAATTATATCGTTGGCTTGGGCATAAAAGACGGCGATGGGCTCACCACCTGTCACGTTGTCCCGAAAATATCTTCGGTGGAAGGTGGATCAAAGGGACTTAATTGTCTAGACTAGACCTCTGTCTACCCCTGTATTGTGAATTGCGTGAAGATATTTATATTTTAATACTTATTAAAAATTATATGTTTTGTAACAGAAAACTGATCTAAATAGGTGGAAACGCTGTAAGTTAGACTCAGGAAGATGACCGTTCACACTGCCGTCCGTTTACCGACCTTACTTAAGCGCACTAATTGACGTTTCCGATGACTTTTAATAGATGGCGTTGTAACCAAAATTGTTGCCTTATCTTGATTCTGCGACATACTTATAACATGTTTAGCTAAGAAAATTATTGGAAGTTCTTTTTGAAAGCGGCTCAATTTTTTAAATTATTTGTTCTAGTTAGAATTGAATAAAATACGATTGTTTTTCGAATCCACTATATTATAATATAACTCTAAGCACAAAACTAAAGACGATGCTAAAACTAAACACCGGATTTACAACTAAGTAGAAATATCTAAATCATAATTAAATAAATGTATCATACAATATCGATCCGGACCTTGGAAACCGGTGTTAACGCCACTCGCTCACGGACGTCGTCTTAAAATTTCTTCGGGCTGTTCCAAATACTGGGATAGACATTTTTTGAGACAGATATTTTTCTTTTAAAAAGTCTAAGATTCCGATCACCTAACCACTCGGCTATCGTGACTTTTTTTATAACAACCTTGAATTTATCACAAACAAGAAAAACGACCATCTCCTTAAAACTTAGTCATCTGTTATAAATTATTACTTCAACGTAAACCTATCTTTCACATTAAAATGAAATGTGCAAAAGATTTACCTCGAAAATTCTTTTCGTGTTTTAAAGGTCGGTAGAAGTTTTTTTTATGATCAAGTTCCTTGAGCGTCATTATACTATCAGGAGATATTAACAGCTCACAGTTAGAGTTAGAGGTTTCAAATAAGTGATTCATTCCTCAGTCTTCATTAGCAGTTTTAAACAGGTCTAGTATATAATTGCCTTTTTAGATGTGAACGAATCGAATGAATGAATGAATATTCATTATGCATATATAAACAAATACATACATAGATGTGGGAAAACGAAACATACATTTCTCAGATTACAGAATATGAAGTTAAAGCAATGGGTATGTTAAGGAAGAAAAAGCGGTTTTCTGTTTTGACCCGTTTGGGAATCGAACACGGAACCTTAGAGTTGGTCAACAAATGATGAAAATATAATTGGCTATTTAAAGATGGCGGGATAACGACGTTAAAATGTTCGACACAAAAATTATGAAATAGCAAACCGATAACGAGCAACAACGTATAAAATGCATGGCGTTTATGGCGAAATCTCTTTATCTCTCTCGCCTATAATAA
Organism: Sericinus montela; assembly: GCA_029286605.1. Taxonomy (NCBI): domain Eukaryota; kingdom Metazoa; phylum Arthropoda; class Insecta; order Lepidoptera; family Papilionidae; genus Sericinus; species Sericinus montela. Next base: position 447,715 of record JAGSMR010000117.1, on the reverse strand, counting down.
TTATTACATGCTCCAGTAGACTTTACATTCACGGCATTACTGGGTTAGACAGAGATCTAGACAAAAAGGTCCTCTCGAGGCACCTTTCATAAATTTTTTTTAGATATTGTGACAGGTGGTGAGCCTGTTGTAGTCTTTATGTCCAAGTAGTATATAAGTTTTGAAAAAACCTTTAGGTGGAAGCCTACCACCTGAGGGTCGAAAGACTTTATCAGGCTGTTAAGCATCGGTCTGCACAATTGTAGCCCGTCATTTTAGAAATGTCTTTACCACTGTCGGAAGCTATTCCCATTTTAAAAAGTTTTTTTTATAATTTATTGAAACTACCGGCATTTCAATATGACATAAACAATGCATCAGCATTTCAAAATTGAATCTGTTGCATTATCACCGACATGTTTTTCCGTTGCAATTATTTTAAAGATGCCATGTTATTCAACGCTTCCCTACTCCGTTCGCGGATGTAACAATACGAAGCACAAAGCAGTATACACTGCTTTTTGTGTCAAGTGGTAACATCCATCACTCTTGGCTCGAGTCGAAATGGAACACGTCTATTTGCAAATAATGGAGTATTTCTAATAGACACGTGTGTTAATTTGTGGAAATTCATTAGTACAGAGACGTTAGCATGGAATTACCTTACGATACTCCGCAATAATAACATCAAAAAAGTTACCAATAAGTCGATATTTAAAAGACTTGTACGTGAACACCTTTTAACTGTCAGTTAGAATTAGTGATTGGTCATTACAGTCATAATAACGTTTTTTAAGTTTTATATATGTATGTATGTATGTATATGTATATATATATATATGTGTGTATGTATGTATGTATATGTATATATGTATATATGTGTGTATGTATGTATATGTATATATATATATATATATATATATCATATTTATTATTTGTATTAGTATTTTATATTGCATCTTTATTTTCGTTAGGTCCTATATTGATTTTCTTTTTCTGTAACCCAGTTTAAAGCACCTTAACAATATTTCTCCACGCCTCGGGTTGACTGGCAGAGAATGCCTAATGGCATTAAGTCCGCCCTTTGTATAACTTTCTTTGTGAGGTTTGCAATAAAGTGTAAATAAACAAACAAATAATCGCGTATGTTACTGGTCCGTTGGGTAGAAGAACGTCATCCACACTCCCACAGACGCGCACAGTCTTGTCTCTGCGATCGTTATATATACATTTATCTTCACGCCATTCCTAATACAGAGGTAGACGGAGGTATAGTCTAGATAATTAAGTCCCTTCGATCCACCTTCCATCGGATCGGATTTTCGAGTCAGGAGATCCGAGTTCGATCCCCAGCTGGCCGGTTCGTACCAATGGGTTTTTGCTGGCTTGGACATAAAGATGGCGACGGGCTCACCACCTATCACGTTGTCTCTGAAATATGTCTTCGGTGGAAGGTAGGTCGAAAAGACTTAATTGTCGTAATCTCTGTCTACTCTGTATTGGGATTTGGATTATTTTCTTGATAATGCTGTAGATGAAGCACGTGTCGCGTTGTTGTAGATATCTTTAGACATTTGAGCACGATTTAGATATGTTATCTACGTAAATTTAAATTTATAAACAGATTATCTGCTCCTCGCGGATTTGTACGCGGTAAACTCCACATACAACACTTATTTTTGTAAATAAACTACGTCAAGGCAAGGTTTCAGAGATTAGTATGACAGACAGTTAAAAAAATTTGAAATTAATTTTAAAATTTTATACTCGATAAATTTTCATATATATACGAATATTTTTTACCTATATGAATAGTTTATGTATCTATATATGTATGTATGTATATGTATATTTATGTATATATGTGTATGTATGTATATGTATATATGTATATATATGTATATATGTGTGTATGTATATATATGTATATATATCATATTTATTATTTGTATTAGTATTTTATATTGCATCTTTATTTTCGTTAGGTCCTATATTGATTTTCTTTTTCTGTAACCCAGTTTAAAGCACCTTAACAATATTTCTCCACGCCTCGGGTTGACTGGCAGAGAATGCCTAATGGCATTAAGTCCGCCCTTTGTATAACTTTCTTTGTGAGGTTTGCAATAAAGTGTAAATAAATAAATAAATAATCGCGTATGTTACCTGGTCTGTTGGGTAGAAGAACGTCATCCACACTCCCACAGACGCGCACAGTCTTGTCTCTGCGATCGTTATATATACATTTATCTTCACGCCATTCCTAATACAGAGGTAGACGGAGGTATAGTCTAGATAATTAAGTCCCTTCGATCCACCTTCCATCGGATCGGATTTTCGAGTCAGGAGATCTGAGTTCGATCCCCAGGTGGCCGGTTCGTACCAATGGGTTTTTTTTGCTGGCTTGGACATAAAGATGGCGACGGGCTCACCACCTATCACGTTGTCTCTGAAATATGTCTTCGGTGGAAGGTAGGTCGAAAAGACTTAATTGTCGTAATCTCTGTCTACTCTGTATTGGGATTTGGATTATTTTCTTGATAATGCTGTAGATGAAGCACGTGTCGCGTTGTTGTAGATATCTTTAGACATTTGAGCACGATTTAGATATGTTATCTACGTAAATTTAAATTTATAAACAGATTATCTGCTCCTCGCGGATTTGTACGCGGTTAAACTCCACATACAACACTTATTTTTTGTAAATAAACTACGTCAAGGCAAGGTTTCAGAGATTAGTATGAACAAACCGACAGACAGTTAAAAAAAAATTGAAATTAATTTTAAAATTTTATACTCGAGTAATTTTCATATATATACGAATATTTTTTTACCTATATGAATAGTTAATGTATCTATATATGTATTTTCTTGCGTTGGACGCTAAGACGGCCATAGGATCCCTACCTGTCACTTTGTTATAAATAATCTTCGGTGAAAGGACTTAATAGCCAAAATCTCTGTCTACACCAGTATTGGGAATTGAAGATTTATATAAAAATAAAACAAAGAATAGCATTGTATCGCCAGATTTCTTCCGTCCGTGAAAGCCAGTGTTTGTGGTTTGTCGTCTTGTTAGAATACAGAGCAAAGACTAACTTCGTAGTGAACGCTATCCTCAAGCCGCCGGATAAAGCATTATGAAATAAGGAACGGATACAAGCTTTGAAACGATTTACAGTGGCCGCAGTCAGATCATTTGTGGAAAGTTCTGTTGCATTGTATTTAGTACAGCGTGAAGCTTGCAACTTCTGTGTTATACTTCAACACTTTAACTTGAACATAATTCAGTTTAATTGTTCTACTTTCTTTCTGGTATCCTTCCCACAAATGTTGGGAAAAGGCGGCATGACATAGTATATAATACTCCACTGTGCAAAACCCACTACAGTCAGCAATTTTCATCTTTCCTTGGACCATTTACATATAATAAAAATTAATAAAAATTAAAATAAAGTCACGATAGCCGAGTTGTTGGGTGGCCGGAATTTCGAGTCGAGAGACCCGAGTTCGATCCCCAGGTTGCAGTACCAATGAGTTTTTCAGAAACTTATGTACGAATATCGTTGGCTTGGACATAAAGGCGGCGACGGGCTCACCACCTGTCACGTTGTCCCGAAAATATCTTCGGTGGAAGGTGGGTCAAAGGGACTTAATTGTCTAGACTTGACCTCTGTCTACCCCTGTATTGGGAATTGCGTGAAGAAATTTTTTTTTTTTTATTAAAAATTAAAATTTCAAAATTATCTAAAGTTTATATTAAAAATAAAAATAGATAACTTTTTAAAACAACTAGACTACTTACAAACAGAGAATTTGCTTACTTTTTCTAGATAGCAGTAAAAAGAAAAAAAAATGGTGGAATAAATAACTACGTATATCTTACTAATACAGTATGTATAAAGGGTGTCTTCTTCAAATACATACTACATTCACCACACACACTGACTGACACCCACACCAATAATAGTTATGTAATTATATATTTTCTATCTTATTTATAATTAGTGTAGTAAGCTTTCGTTTTAAAATATTTTAATTAGGATTAAAGTAATAAAATAAAAAACGAAAAAAAAAGAAGAGCTTCGTGTGTTTTTGCTTATACTAAAACAGAATGAAATAGCATTGCTGCGTTTGAGGAGGAACACTGCGCCTGCCGTCACACAGTGCAAACTAGTACGGAGGGTAGTGATACAACTTTTTCGTGATCAATGTTTACACTATTTAAAAAATATTTTAATAAGTATTAATCGTAATTGTATTCAATTTATTTACATTTATATAAGCTTTATTATTATGAGCTAATTGTTGTTACTTAAAACTTATAATAATAAAGAACTCAATGTACAAATAAATTAAAATATGTCATTAAAATATTAAGTTATTTTTATAGCTATTATATCGCTTTGATTCTGTAATTAAACTTCAACTCTATGGATATTTTAGTTTATAATGAACAATGTCAATTATTTATATGTATAATGAATTGTAATAAATAAATATAAATATAAAATATCTCTTCATTTGTGAAAAATAGCTTAAAAGAGCTTTTAAAGGTGGACTCCTTCTCAGTCAAGGAGAGGTCTGGATTAGAACGTGTTCTATATGCATACACAATTGTTTCCCCCTAGCAAAATGTTTTATAGCTTCGTAAATAACGTTTGTCTAAACTCGATACATACAAAATTTAACTTTAGAAAGTTATGTCTTGGTATCGGATTCACTGCAATCACATTTTACTCACACGACTGCCGCTACGAATCCACTGTCAATACGGAAGAAATCTGCCCACACACGTGGGTGTTGCGTATGGAACCGAGATATAACATTCATGGATTTCCTTTTAGGTGATTTATAGAACATCTATGGGAAGAAAGATTACGGTACAAAGGACACAATCATGGTAAAGTTAAAATTGCCGGATGTTTATTATGGTAAAGTGGAGTTCACACCGGATTTGAAGGTTCGATTACCCACCAAGTCAACTACAAGTTTGTTGTCCATATTTATATATTGAATAAAGCTAAAGTCGCGTAGATACGTATCAAATAAAAGCAATAGAAATGTTTAAAAGCATTAACAATATTCCTTCATTAGATCCATTGGAGCTCGCTGAATACAATTGTAGTGTAAAAGTAGTATCCTCTACAATATATTTTCATTGTTGCAAAATCCGCTTTAAAATTATGTTCCCGTCCTTCTTCTCTTTGTGTCTCAATTATCGCGTGACCTCACTATGTTACTGTCGTTCAAAAACTAGAATGACTTGCTTACTTTCGCACTGATGTTAAAATGTAATTTTAACACGCATTTGCCAACTGTGGTAGTCAGATGTCTAGACAATTTGTCGAATCACATTTCAGCTGAACTTTTATGGGACAACAAGACAAGTGGTGCCGTCTTAGTATTTTTATAGAAAAGAGTGACAAACGAGCAGGTGGCACACGTGATGGTAAGTGATTACCGCCGCCCATGAACATCTGCAATACCGGAAGAATAGCGGATGCGTTGCCGGTCTTTAAAACCCAAGACACTTAGTACCCAAGACAAAGGTACAATACACTTACACAGATGTATATTTACATTTAAATGAATGCATATTCATTACAAAATGATTACTCCAAGCGGGATAAGACTCCGCAACCTTTAGCTTCTAATACATGTTCAATACCTACTGGGCCTTGGAGTCTTCATGTACTAATATAAAAAAATGTTCACGCTATTCCCAATACTGGGGTAGACAGAGGCCCTGACAAGTAGGTGCTTATCTATCCATTTATATATTAATTAAAATCCCTTTTGACACGAATGTCGATCACACAAACACTGACTATCGTGATCATATCGCGTTATGATTTTAATCATATTTATAACGGTGGTTGTGGTGGTAACCCTATCGACGTATATGTGTCCAAAGACAACGATATAAATCAAATATCTGTCGGTTTGGAAGTTGATGTGACCAAGATTTCCTCACATCTATAATGTATGAAGCTATGAGTTGTGTCTTCGATAAACATATAAATAAATTAATGAGGATAATACTAATACAAACATACAAGACCCGAGTACAAACATTGGTATTCATCAAAGGCATTCGAACCCGCAACTCTTCGATTCGAGCTTCGATTACTGACCAACAGGGCTATCAGGTAGTCATCAATAAAACTTAAGGAAATATTAAGAAACTATGACATGTTATTTATGTCTCAAGTTATTCAGAAGATTTGTAACAAACATTAAACTCCCGGCTTGCAACTGGGATTAAAAACATGACGGGATGTAATTACACGTACATTAATAACTAGCTCTCCGACCAGCGGTGAAGGTGGCCGTCTCAGAGTAAATAAAATATCCGCTAAGGTACTTAATGCAATTAAGGAGATTAAGGTTTTTTTGTGGTTTAATATTAATAGAGTATTATTTCATAAGAAAAGCTACAATATTTATCTCTCTTTCTTAATTTGTGACATCGTGACAATTGGCGAGCCTGTCGCCGTCTCTGTCCAAGCTAACGATTTAAATACTTCATAAGTTTTGCGCCAATTAAAGCGCTCTTTGTTCCTTCTGTAACACTGGGAAGCCACACGAGAATTATATTGTCATGAACAGACCTTGTTTCATACATATTGTAGAGCCAAGAAATGGAAAAGTTGTGTATGAAATTTAGTATCATATTTAATTCGCCTACCTCCGTGTAAAATTCACGATAGCCGAGTGGTTGGGTGGTCGGAATTTCGAGTCGAGAGAACCGAGTTCGAACCCCAGGTGGCAGGCATGTACCAATGGGGCTTGCTTGCTAAGCTGCTAGTTTTTGCGTGAGAGTGTCACAAACATTCGTCAATTCTCACAACATTTAGTGTTTATTAGTATAAATATATTTATATACGTCAAATCTTCCGAATGTGAGAGGCCTATGTCCTGAGGTGTACTTTAACACGCCGTTATGTATGTATGTATGTATTGTTCCTATCTATATGACATCAGTAGTATAGGACTGCCTTTATTAAATATTCCATTTATTATAAATGTAATAACATTTAAATATGTAGTGTTTTAATTCAAAAACCTACCCTACCCCAAAGTAGAAATGAAGTCTTCAATTAACTTTAAGACTTGGTGCTCAGTTATATCAAAGCATTTATTATTAATTAGAAAGGAGGAAATAATAATTGCCACAAAGATTAATTTATTGAATTTTTCTTTACACTAATTAATCACAATGTTCTCACAGTAAAAGCTTAATAAATTTTCTAATTATAGCATTTTGATAGACCTACCCCTGTTTCGAGACAGCAATGTCATTACATTGCCCCTATCAATATTAATTTTTATAAAAAAGGGAGCAGATGCATTGCCGGCTTTTGAGAAAGGTGTGGGCCTCCGGTTACCTACACTCACCTGACAAACCGCAGAAGTTTGTGAAACTTCTACTTCACGCTGGTATTCTGTGAGGCCGTGGTATTTCCCCGCTCGAGCCGGCCCATTCATGCAACAACAAAAGCTAGTGGGTCGCTCTACGACTGTTAAAATTATATGTATATGTGTTTATTATATATATATATATATATATATATATATATATATATATATATATATATATATATATATATATATATATATATATATATATATATATATATATATATATATATATATATATATATATATTTATATGGATTTTATCTACATAAAAAAGTATGTAAGAATATTGTACTGTTCGCTTGAACATTGCTCAGGCATAATTTTAATCTTGCGCAAATATTACGCGACAATAATTACAATATTTATTACAATAGTTATTAGCAATAAGATTAATTTTTGAATTTGTGTTTGAATCAATTTGACTTTTGCTCTCTCTGTGTAACCGTTGAGTAAGCAATAGACGTGTTCCTAAACCAAGAATTTTTACTAAATATTCCTGGTTGGCTCTCGACGCCTTCTCGGAAATAAACTTTGGTACAAAGTCTATGTCTTAATCTTCGGTATAAGCTTATGGGATAGGCTAAGGTATTGGAAATTGCGAAGACATAAAACAAACATGTAGGAACCGCAGTAGAATGTAATAGGATTACATATATATATTATTACTATAACAAGTTACATGGAGTTCGTTGAAATAGTTTCACAGATGTGCTCTGCTCCCGGCCCCCGAGGCAGTTTGCCTAAGAAATATTTGCTTTCCGAGTTAGCGAAACTTCTTGGAGGAGGAGCAAATATTTAATGTGGTTTTTTGTTCACATGAACTGCAGCTGTTTTTAACCAGACTTAACTACACGTAATATAAATAAGTAAATAATTACTGGCAGGCCTGGCAAACGTATTCCCGCCTTGGAGTTAATAATACGTGATAAAAACTATCCCTCAAAGAACATTTAAAATTTTACTTTTAAAAATATACGTCAAAAACGGTTAAATAGTTTCATAGTTCATAGGGAGCTACGACGCAACACGAGAATTATGTACAGTATACGGGGGCCGCACCGAAAGTGCTCAGAAAATAAATAAATATTCAAGAAAGAAAGTTACCAATGCATATTATTATGCAAATGTATGTTTCAAAGTAGTCTTGGTTCTTCCATATACATTTTCGCATTTCATGGAACCAATAAGAAAATTCAACTTTCCATTCCATTCTTCCTTCTTTCTCTTCTATGGCATTTCATCACATCTTAAGTGCTATGCAAGATCCGAAGAATATAGCATCTTCAAGCTTGCCCATTTGGTAGATCATTCTCGGATCTACTTCTATCAAACGTCGCTCAGCACTTAAGTTATCTCCAGATGTCGCTGTTGAAAAATGTCCTTTACACAGATTATCACTGAGATTACGATGGCCTCGTTTAAATTCCTCTAATTAGGCGCAAGATGCGGCTTCATTATTAAATGCCAATTGAAGTTCATCATAGCTTTTTTGTTGATTAAGACCACAAACGAAAGCAAAAGTTGTAACAATCATGGACCCAAGATTTTACGATAGGCTCACCACTGTCACGTTGCCCTAAAAAGCTTCGGTGAAAGATATCGTATAGTCTTATTTCTTTTGAGCTGTGTCTGTCCTAGTATTGGAAAAATGCGTGAAAATAAAAAATCCCATTTCGTCAATTCAAGTCTTTTGTTAATACCCCCTAAGAATTAACATCATTCGGATGCATGTCGCAAGGCCGATGAGAAAATCACTCCCAAGGGTACGCTACGTTTCCATATGAGTCCTAATTTATTATGGGCAACTTGACTTAGAAGCCGTTAACCTCCATACGTATTCTTTTCCATACTTGCCATAAATAACATTTGATTTATAAATAACTTTAAGAATTGATTTGAGTTTCTTTTTTTGTAATGGCCGGATAGACACGGCGTAAATGGAAAATCGTACCGTGGAAAGAGAGGTGACGAAGGGATAGGCCAAAATGTAACTTACTGCTGACACATGGGAGGATAACTATCTCAAAAAAATACCAACCTAAAATTCAACAGATCTGTGACGAGCAGCAGTATCTAGGGTACAATGTTCTTAATGTTGTGTTCGCCAATGTGCTAGATAAAGTCAAATGAAAGGAGCTGACACTGGGGTGCCCCCGCCCAGAGATGAGAACAGTACTCCATGTGCAGCCGAACCGGCGCCTTATAAAGTTGCAAGCGGTGGGCTGGCATAAGAACTGTCACGCTCTACTGAGCACACCAAGCTTTTTAGAGGCCAATTTGGCCTTCCCTTCCAAATGACCGCGAAACTGAACGTTACACGATATGTCGACGCTAATGATTCCAATGCTGGATGAGGCAACTAGGGGAGTGCTCTCAAAACGAGGTGATACGACGAAGGGTTTCTTTTCTGCGGTAAACGCGCAAACTTGTGCCTTTTTAGGCTTGAGCTGGACTAAATTCCCCAGTCCGAGATTTTATCCAACAAAATCTCGACTTCAGACACAAGTTTGTTCCGGTACTCGTCGTTGTGTTCCCGAGAAATTTAGACTCGGCCGGTATAAAGGGCATCACCAGTGCTGTCATCTGCATAGCAATGAATGTTACTAATTAGTTACAAATCATTGATATGCAGAAGAAACAGGGTTGTCGATAGCACACAGCCTTGTCGGACACCAGCGTTCACAGACTTGGAGTCCGAGCATGCACCGTCAACCACGACCTTGATGCTCCGGTCTGAAGCCGGACGGAAGCTTTGAGAGAAACGTTTGTTTACCCGATCAAAGGCTTGCGCTATGTCCAAACTAACTGCCAGGGCTCACCCTTGCTCTCTACTGCCTCCGTCCATCGATGAGTGAGGTACAGAAGAAGATCACCAGCCGAGCGACCCCGACGGAAGCCGTACTGGTGATCACTGATCGACTGGTGCTCCTCTAAGTACCTCTAGATAAAGAGCTGGCAGTTTATGATGGACTGCATTATTTTGGAGAACAAGGAAGTGATGGCGATCGGTTTGTAGTTACCTGGATCTGAGCGGTCGCCTTTCTTAGGTATCGGTTGCACCAAAGCTGTCTTCCATGTCATCGGGACGACGCCTTCAGAGTAGGAGTACCGAAAAAGACGCGTCAAAACCAGACGCATCAAACGCACGAGTTCCCGAAGGAAGACGAACTAGTTTCTCGCCAATTCTGCCAATGTGCTCGGACTTTGCCGCAGTAATTACTCTCTTGAAGGACCTGGCGGCAGATTTATACTCCTTCATAAAAATGATAGTTTTTGAATCCCGAGACGCCAAAGTTTTTTTACCCAGGCCCGGTAGCTCTGCTGCTTTTGGTGAGATTCCATTCTGCAGGTGCCACCAAACCAAGGCTTTGATCGTTTGATCTACCACCGATGGGCACCACAGAGGAAGGAACGAAGAGTTCCATTCCTTGGAGCACCACATCGGCGACGGAATTAGCAACGGCGTCGGGACTATTTAGCGAGAATCAAACCTGCCTCCATAGGTAGGATGCAAAGAAAGACCGCATCCCTTCCCAATCCGCCGACCTGTAGTGCCACACACGGCGGTGGCCTGCATATCGCGACCGCAATGGGCACATGATAGGCACTTTACTCCGGATCAGGCAGTGGTCCAAAGATCCCAAAGGGACATCAACGGAGATATATATATATATATATATATATATATATATATATATATATATATATATATATATATATATATATATATATATATATATATATATATATATATATATATATATATATATATATATATATATATATATATATATATATATATATATATATATATATATATATATATATATATATGTATAAAAACATATCATGATGAAATTAGCTACTAAGACAGATTAACTGAGATGATGACGCCAACTTAGGAATTCTTTACGACTTTCAAAAAATGTTCTTTAACATACTTTTGAAATGTAACTTTCTTGGAGCGTTGTCTCGCTTAATTATAATAATCCTTTTTGCACAGTTTTTTTTTTTGTTAAATGCTCCACCCCATGAATGACTTACTTGCTCCGTAGAGTCTTGTGGTATTATAAGCTTGTGTTCATTGTATTAATATTGAGTATATAAATAATCAATCATCTTTATAAATATTGGAATGCTGAATACTGTTTTCTTGAATTAAGGCATTGAATAGCTACTAAATAAAGAATGGCTCTACTTTGAATTCCCGTGCCACAGTCCCACAGAAACATCGAAATAATGTGGGGAAAAAGTTATCGTATATAAATATCTTTGGTTTTCTTGATGAAGAGTCTAGGTGAGGACTTCTTTTTCATTGAATATTAGTTGAACCAACGTGACTGGTGGTGAGTTTATCGCAGTCGAAGTTCCCTCGCCAATAGTATAATACTGACGTACAAATATATAGTTATATATTTTCAAAGATACATTTTTATATGTACATATAAACATCCATGACTCGAGTACAAACATTCATATTCATCACACAAATGTTTGATTCTGGCCAGGATCGGACCTGTAACTCCTAGTTTTGAAAACAGGGTTACTACCAACTCGGCTATCTGGTTGTCATGAATTGTATTATATTATATCGTACGATCGTGTACAGTATGACCAATTCATCTTAAGTTGTTTACATACGAAGATGGAACAAAGTAATGAAGATGTTTCGCAAACAGGATAATATAAATGACAAAGTGTTTTTGCGTGTATTATTATGTATAATGTTACATTAAGTATATAACAAATACATCTATTACTTTTTATGTTACTACAAAGCAATTGCTTCCAGACAACTTTGGTACAAAAGCAGATATAGAACTAATAAAGAAAAGGAGGATGGCGTACCGTCAGATAAATATTTTATAATAAATAGGGCTTTAATTATTTATAAGGAATTTTACTCAAGTTTAATGATTGCTGATTTAACTATTTTGAACATTTTATTAACATTTCTTCCGATAAACCATTTTTTAATTTTTAAGTAATATTGTTCCGTTCCAAAATGTACGTTACTGATAATGAAATTGGAACTAAATTTGATTTCCTTACATGTTAATGGCTGAAATAGTAGCAGAGCAAATTGAACACATTTATGGGCAAACATGTCACAATACTGCTTACTCCATTTTCATGGTCTGAGATTATTCAGGTGCATAATAATGCAATTTGAAAATGTATGTAGCCTGCAGTTTTATAGCTTTTGCTTTGAAATTTGGTAAAATATAATTTTAAATAATTAACTCCATGCTAAAATATCACTTATTAAAACGGAATGAAATTCTCTAATTCATAAATATTGATATTTTAGATTACAAGTGATGTGATGTGTAACGATAACTGAGTGGCAGGGTGATCAGAATTTGAATCTCGAGACCCGAGTTCGATTTCCATGGCTCGTACCAATTTCCATTCCATGGCCATTGGTACGCCATGGTATGTACAATTTACATCAACAAATTCCAAATATTCTATGGAGGGTCTCCACTCCTGTAGGCCAGAATCGAAAGTGTCTTTGCCCGTAATTTTACGTTAGTTTTCGAAATGATAATCTCTTTTAGCTCTGGACAAATTAAAAGTTCATTTATCAATAAATAACATTCTTCATTGAATAATAAGTATTCATGAATAATAAAACACGAGCTATGAGTGCTTTGTAAATGATAATTAAAATTTCTATCAGTATCTCGTTAGTTAAGTTCATTATTGAGCTTTTGCAAATTGCTAAAGTTTCCTAATTAAATCCTTGGAGATCTTCTTTTTCAATGAGAGACATTTAAATATGTGCTGACATTTGATTAGTTATTTAAAAACTCATTAATTAAATTCAACATTTTTAAATTAAAGAACAAAGGCTTTTTTTGACAACTCTGTCGACGAGTGGCGCATAGATCGGTATTTATGGTGTCGCCAGTTCTGAGGTTCAATCCCGGTCTGGTAAATATAGAAAACACTTTTTCTATAGTTTCTCATATCATTGTGGTACCTTCATGTTTTCTGATTCCACAACACACATGTGCTTAACACACAACACTAGTTGCTTACTATAGGATCAGAGTGTATGTGATTTTATCTCTATCTATGTATGTAACTATGTATGGATTGAATTGGGATGATTAGTGAGCTAAATGCACACACATACAAACAAATACAATACACGTAAAATTCACTACTGTACAGGACCCTCGCCCGTGGGCATGCATCAAGTGCTACGCTTGGCAAGTGGATTGGTGATCGCAATATCAGACATCTGAAGATAACGATCAGCTGCTTTTTGGTGTAGCATTATCTTTCGTGATTTTGCACTTTTTCGCCCACGGGAGTAAAGCGGATGGCATATTCTTACACTGTAACAATTTTATTTGTTTGTTTATTTATAATTTATTGTATCACTTTAAAAATAAGGATAACAAAGGGCGAACTTAATGCCTTTCGAGGTGTCGGAATAAATGTTTTAGTTGCTTAACTTAGTACTTAATAAATTCAATTTTTGGTAAACAATACGCCGTCTCATTAAATAGAGTCTTATTAATGGTAAATAGTTACAGCAGTCTAAGGACATTTGCAACCATTTTTAATCTCAGAATATAACGGAAGCTTTAGTCTTCATCGAGGGTACTTTTCTTAGTCTCCAAGGTCTTCGAGGTTTTCTTAGTCCTGAATAAGAATATTAGCCTGTTGCTGCTTCCATGTCAACATAGTTGATAATAAAATGGAAAATCTTAGCAAGTGATCAAACAACCTCCATGGAAGAGTGGCGAACACAAGGCTTCTCATGGTCGCCCGCTCTTTCGGTCAGTTAGGATCAGAGCAATGTGTGTGATGGCATCCGTTTTAAAATATGAATACTTTTATTATATTTATATGTCACATGAGGCAACTCGTTGTTAAATCCGTCTTGAGCCATATCAGAAAACTGATCTAAATGGGTGGAAACGCAGTAAGTTCGATACAGGAACATGACCTTTCACACTGCCTTCCGTTTCGAAAGTGAAACCCCGAGAATATTCTGAAGAAACTTTATATCAGAAGTCAAATGACATCGACAACACATAGTAGTCAAATCCGTTCTGTCACTTCCTGTATCCACCCCACTCAAGCGCACCACTTGACGTTTCCGAAGACTTTTAATAGATGGCATTGTAACCAAAATTGTTCTGCGATACGGCCATCCTACGAAGCACACGTCCTCGTGTGTTATTCTGAAACAAAAGTAAACTCTCGCACAGTACCTCGGTTTGACTCTTTACCACAAAAGAAACAAACTTTTTTTTACTCTTGAGTCGATAAAAACTCTCTCTTCAAACTACTTCTTTTGATTCAAATAGCTAGATTTAATCAAAGCATCACTACCTTTACAACATTGAATGTCTATACATGACACAAATAATGAAAATCAAAGAAAATCACTTTACCACACCACAAATTAACACAGCCGTAATATTAAATTCACCGGTTTAATTATCGTGTACACATCATCGCGTATCCCCTCTTGGGATCGCCCAGTCCATACATCCCCGCCTGGGTCACACAATCCGCGCATCCCCACCTGGGATCGCCAAGTCCGCGCATCCCCACCGGGGATCGCCATGTCCAACGACTCTACGGTTTCCTCCGAAACCCGACCTACACCAAATCTTCACGCGTACCGCGTATCCCCGGACTACCGTTCCACATGGTAGATACCGATTTCTACTGGACTACGGCTACGTAATAGACTGGTACGGCCCACTGTTCCCCAAGGCTCTCACAGACTCTACTCTACACAACAATCCACCAAAATGAAATATTACCTTACCAAGTCTCAAGCAGACTCAGTTTGCTCATCTTCCGGAATGGTCTCTACATTGTCGGTCTAACTTGCGATTTGCTCTGTTTCGGGCATTCGTCTAAGCCTATCGTGAGCGTACTTGCATGTACGCCTTGAGTTTAGTACCTGTAGTGTGTATCGGTCTCCGTCTAGTACCTTCATAACTATAAAATAACCTTTTTACATACAATCAAGCTTTTTTTTGGTTGTTAAAGTCGTTTACCATTAAATTTACAAGAAATAGTTTGTCTAGCAAGCGAACATTCAGCTATAGAATCGTAATAAAAATAAAACTGCTCACCAGAGTGATGAACGGATCCAGTAGGCGCATCCACGATGTAGATGTCCACTCTTTTTCTTTCAAAAGAGCAACCACCGTACCGTCGCTCGCTTCCCTAGATGACAGACGAAAATCCGCACTCGCATAAGATGTCCGCATTGCTTGTGTAATCGCCAAGAAGTTGCGGTTCTGGTTATCTTGATCTCTCACGCCAAGTGAGCTAATTGAGTTGCATCCAACTTCTGATGTCGGCGTAGGGTAGGTCACATGAGGCAACTCGTTGTCGGATACGTCTTGAGATACGTCTTGCGTGTGAATCCCGGAAATCCTGCAGAGGCGGTAAGCCTAACAGTTTCTATATCTAGACAATTAAGTCCCTTTGACCCATCTTCCACCGAAGATATTTTCGGGACATCGTGACAGGCGGTGAGCCCGTCGCTGCCTTTGTGTCCAAGCCAACGAAATAATTCGTAAAAAGGTTTTTGAAAACCATTGGTACGAGCCTGCCTCCTGGGGATCGAACTAGGGTCTCATGACTGGAAATGCCGATCATACAACCACTAAGCAATCGTTACTTATATATCTATATCTGAATAATAATATATGTAATACAATATAAATAATGAGATATATAAAAGAGCTGAAGTCACAGGTGCTTTTGGAGGAGTTTTTGAAGGAACGGTATCGCCGAAAATCCATTCAACAGAAAGTAATTTGTCTTCCAAATTATTTACTTGCAATTTTATATATGATCTTAACGACATTCCTTATACTCGGGTAGACAGAGCTCTAGACAATTATGTCCTTCAGACTCAGCTTTCACCGTCGACATGTTTTTGAAGAGCCAGTTGCCAGTGACATAAATTGTATATAAGTTTTTTTTTGAAAAACACATTGATTCGAGCCCACCACCTGGGAATCGAACTCGAACTGTATCTTTACTTGAATCACGCAACCATTTGCCTATAGTGACTACTATAATATTCTAAATATATTTCAGGTTATGTTATATAAAGTTTTTTCAATAACATCATCGTTACTTTAAGCATAAAGAAGTAGCGTAGTTACTTTGTTCTAACGCGAAACAAATTGATTTCGGACTTTCATCAGGTATCCAATTTACTTTTAGAATTTATAATGGACTGCTAACGAAACACGTCTAAATTGGATTTAATGAAATGAATGAAACATACGGACTACATAAACAAGTTAAAGTGACGGAAATGTGATTCACAAATTATATGAATGATATGACATAAAATTATATGACTCATACGAATTTTATTTATGTAAGTTAATCCTAAATGGTCACGATAGCCGAGTGGTTGGGTGATCGGAATTTGAGTCGAGAGACCCGAGTACGCTCTTCCTATGGGTCGGTATAGCTCGTACCTATGGGTTTTTAAAAACTTATGTACGAATTATATAGTTGGCATGAACCTGAAAATGCTATCAGGCACACCACTACCACGTAGTCCCAAAATATGTATTCAGTGAAAGATGCTTCAGTTTCAGTGAAAGGCCGATGACCTCTGTCTACCCCAATATTGGAAATAACGTTCAGATATTATATTTTTAATCTTAACTAATATTATAAAGGCGAAAGTTCGTATGTTTGTTAGGATTTCACGCCTAAGCCACTAAACTCATCTTGAAAATACTTTTACCAATTTCTATTGGTAAGCTGTCTGTAACTGTACCTGTAGCTGATAAGCTAAGCAACATTGTCAGTAAGTATTATTGACGGTAATATTTATTTAGATATCAAAAATTATATTATACACAAATTACAATGATTTAACCTACGGAATTTCATTACTTCGTTTATTACTTCAAGTGGGCTGCCATTGTTATTTTATTGAAAATTGTGGATACTAAGGAAATTGTTTACAGGTTGCTGCTGTAGATATTTACCATGGGTTGGATTCTTAGCTCCTTAGTGAGTATTAAATGGCTTTGGTAGACGTTTATATTAGTCACTTCTTTCGACAACCACGAGAAGAGAAATGGTGGTAAATACTTATGTCAAACCAAATCATGTGACGATTTGACGACCACCGGGGAATGGGTGGTGGTGGTAGCATCATTGCTAGGATCTCTTTCACTCTCTCAGGATAACTTTCAAAATTTCACATAAAAATATCATTTGTGGAAGGAATTAAACAAAAGGTTTTATAAGGTATAAAACCACAAGTGATTTTGATTCCTAAAGGTTTTTAATCTGTGTAGTGAATTGTAAGATCATAGAAACGCTTTAAAAATGGAATAGAACATAACTTTATATAAAAAAAGTAGTCCGCTCTGTGAGAACGTGATAAACTGTAGTAAGCACGATCGACTCCATAAATCACTGAAAAGGAGGATAAAAAACTTATAAAGTTTTATAGGAAATATGTAGGTCAGAATGCTGCCGACGTATATTTTATAAATTTTAAAAATGTACGTTGTGAATGTACAAAATTAGTTTATACGTAATTAAATATATGTAAAGAAATAGTCACCAACAAACCATGCCCGACATTTAAAAAAATTCTAAAACAACTAGTATAATTAGAACTACAATCCCTTAGCTTTAAAGCTATTTGCCTGGTTGCCTTTAAAGGCTAGTTAGTTAAAGGTTAGCTAGTTGCCTTTAAAGGCAGGCTTTAACTTTATTGGGTCCGTCCGTATATCCAGAAGGGCATTCTGGACTCTTCCATACAGAGGATTTGATTTCGTTCGACGCTTGACAAGCGTGGTTCTCTTCTTCTCTTGGGATCAGCTAACATAATACACCATATCTTTTTGCATACGGATTTGTGCTAAATAATTTCAAAATAATATCTCTGTAATAATGAATTTCTGTAAACTACTAACAATACTACAAAGTCCATCAAGTCAAAGATTCATCAAGTCCTTTGAAGGAGTATCGGGTTCGAGCCTATCTAGGGTAAGACATTTATTCGATAAATTTGAATATTTGTTGAATACTCACGATTGTTGTCTCTTATTGGTACTTCATCATTAACAACATTAAAATTCAATTTTACTTATTCCACTTTTATGTCTAAATAAATGTGAAATAAGTAAAAGTGAATTTTAATGTATTAAATAATTGTATTCTAATACTGATTATACTCGTATATGTTTTTGATACATGAATATTTACCTACCGAAACATGTATCTATGTAAATTAATTGTTATAGTTTTCAAATATTATTATAGATTTTTTTTTATTACTTTTGTTATATGTAGGTATTACGGAAGGGCCGTCTCCTAACAAGTTTTTTGTACTTAAACTTTTGTAAGGAGAGTCCCTGCTATATTGTAGTATTTGTCAACGCGCATAAATATATATATTTTTTATAGAAAAGGGAGCAGGTGGCTCACGTGATGGTAAGTGATTACCGCCGCCCACGATAAACACCCGCAATACCAGAGGCATAACAGATGCGTTGCCTCAGAGCCTCGGAGCCCCCCCCCCCGAATTGGGGAAGGGGGTGTGTGGGCCACCGGTTACCTGCACTCACCAGACGAAACACAGAAGTTTGATACACTTCTACTTCACGCCGGTATTCGGTGAGGTCGTGGTACTTCCCCGGTCGAGCCGGCCCATTCATGCAACAACAAAAGCTGATGCGTGACTCTAACACTGTTAAAAATATTATTTCATATTGTATTATTATTAAATATATTTTCATATTCTACCGTTAGCTTGGACAGTAAGACGATTGGCTCTTGACTTGCCACGTTCTCCTACACAGGCATCGGTAAAAATCCTCATAATGGGAACAATTGGGTGAAGTGTCAAGCAGCTCTGTAAATAGCTCCTGTCTGCCTTACTCGGCACCGAACTGTAACGATTCAATCCTCTTATAGAGTATAAGTGTCTTACTTAGCGCTCAACGTTCGGGAAGTTTTACAATAAATATCATATTTTACGTGTTATGACTTTAAACTTCACGCCATTCCCAATACAGGCGTAGACAGAGGTCTAGATAATTAAGTCTCTTCGACCCACCTTCTACCGAAGACCTTTTTTGGGACAACGTGACAGGTGGTGAGCCGACGCAGTCGTCTTTATGTCCAAGCCAACGATATAAACTGGACGTAAGTTTTTGAAAAACCCATTGGTACGAGCAACGGGGATCGAACCCGGTTCTCTTGACTCGAATTCCGATCACCCAACCACTCGGCTTATTCATTTTTTAACTTAAAACTATCAATCAACTCTCGATACCCTAAAGTTGCGGTTGCGGGTTCGAAACCCGCAGGGGCACTCATTTATATGATGAATATGATTGCATGTATATATATGCATCTATGTAAGTATATTGTATTAACTTGTGAATTATGACGGTGATACCACTCGCCACGTTGTTCCAAAAAGGCTCCTGTGATAGATAAGTCGACCATACTTTGTTGTCTACATCTCTGCCAACGGAAGTATCGAAATATGCGTATGTAAGCGGATGATATGCTACAGGAAAAGGGTAGCTACCCGCCAGGTCTGGTGACAGTGACCTGAGGAGGACGTCTCTTTAACCAGTGTGGGCTATCGGTAATCGTATATTATGTAACTTGTAATCTTGCGAACTTCGATAGCGCGATGTAGGATGCAAGCTTCTTATGTGGAAACATAGATGTCGTCACACGTAAAGATATTAAAAGTTGTATCAGATCGTACGAAACCCATGGTGTGACAGACAAAATCTAATTTGCTCCGATTTTCATTATTCATAACTTTCACAATTCCATCAGTGCAACTTGTATCGCACCTTCTGTTAAACGACTGAAGGCCGCGATATTGGAAAAGTTATCATCTAAATTAGCCGGTGCTATCTTAGATGACTTTTGTGTCGCTTACGAGCTTTTGCTTAGTTTCATTTTTTAATGCATTTAAGTGTATTTATTTAATAATAACGATAATTTATTTAATATATACATATTATATTTTATAATGAAATTATTACACCCATTTAATACACCTGCCGATTATTCTTTGTTTCACCCATGGTTGACTGGTAGGGAATTCTGTAAGGCATTAAGTTCTTTTATTAGGTGTAGGTAAATAAATAAAAAAATTAATAAATGTATTTGAATATCAACCCGATAGCCAACTTAGTAGTGCTGCTTTCGTAGCTATGGGTTGTGGGTTCAACTCCCGCTAGGGGCAAATATTTGTGTAATGTGTTCGAGTCATGGATGTTTATATGTATATATTTGCGGGCCCGGTAGAACTGTTTTGTACTGAAGCTGTGAACAGCGCCAGCTAACGTGTTTAAACGTAAATCTAAATCTTTCTAGAATCCACTTGGATACGCACAAAAATTCACCATAATTCACCCCATAAGGAGCTTACACAGGCCAAAAGATTTATGTATATAAAGATAAACATTGATCGATGTGAATATATTTCTTCTTAACATCCTATTAAGAGTCAAGTGCTGAACATTGGCCGTTGGCTTGAAAATAAGACGGTGATAGGTTCACCACCTGGCATATTGTCTCAAATAATCGTCGGCGCACGGTTGGTAAAAAGCACTTAATAGTTTCGACCTCTGCTTACCCCACTATTGAGAGATCGCATGAAGATCCTTTTGATTAATTATTTCTGTAAGTCTAATCAAATAAAAAACTTTGACTTTGAATTACGCGACACTTTCGTTTCTAGATCTGACTAATTTTATTGTCCTGTCTAGACGGATATTAATAACTGAAAGTAATAAATAGACTGAAAATGCTATCGCTCATTTTATTATTCCTATAATTTAGCGCTAAGTTAATGTGATTTCTTTCATAAAATAAAGTTATGAAACAAATGATGACTGATACAGATTAAGCCAATTAACTAAATCATAATATTTTCGGCTAAATTTTTGTAACTGAGGTGAGACCTGGTGTTACTATAGTTTTCTGACGCTTTTGCTTCGTAAGAATCGCTGGAGGCTTTTGAATGTTGTTCGATATTTTGACCTTGTTTAATTTTTCATATAGGATTAGGAGCTTAAGGAATACACTAATATACCCCACCGTTACGAATTTTCGTAACGGTGGGGGTTAACAAGCATGGCTCGAACCTATTTATTTGAAGACCTCCGTGAACAAATGGGTACGTACCGGTTGTCATGTTGTCGTTAGCCCTGTGGTTCCCGGGTTCGATTCATAGACTGGGCAATGTAGAAAAGCACTTATTCTACACGGTCTCGGTTGTGGTACTGTTGTTTCATAATACAAGTGCTACAGCAAATTACAAATAGAAGGAGTCTTTAAAACAAAGGCTTGATTAAAATTTTAAAAACGGTATTTATTGTTTACCACTTCGTTTTAAGATACTTGTTGTTTTTTCAGCTGTTACAAGTAATCGTTAAAAGCGCTTGACAGTTATACGTTAAACACGAATTATACGTTTTTACCAATCAATATTCTCTATAAATTTATATTCGCGAAAATCTGTTCTATTAATAAATAAATAATAATAAATGAATATTTTCACGCAATTCCCAATCCCCTGTATTGGGAATTGCGTGAAAATATTCATTTAGACATTTTCTCTGTCTCTCATCTCTGTCTAGTCTAGACAATTGTCTAGACTAGACAGAGGTCTAGTCTAGACAATTAAGTTCCCTCGACCCACCTTCCACCGAAGATATTTTCGGGACAACGTGACAAGTGGTAAGCCCGTCGCAGTTTTTATGTCCAAGCCAACGACAGAACTATGGCGTCGTAGTTTCTAAACAAATTAACTTATTTTTAACCAATAGTGATGATATTAGTGGTTTTTTTTTTGGTTTGAGAGTACTGGCACACGACAAAAAAAAATATAAACCTATTTAATTTTCTTATGCGCGCGCGGTCTTTTTTATTATAATTTTCATTCGTTTTTCATACATTCTATTTTTAAAACGGACGTGAGGCGCTGGTAATTGCATTCGCGTTTCATTACATCCATCGAGAAATAAATGCGGCGTAAAATTTCTTGCCGGTGTTATATTGCAATGCTAATGGGAAGTTTATATTTTGCAAATTCATGTTTTTTGTATATCAATTTCATTCTTTTCATATTAAGCTCGAATATTGTATTCTTACCTTTCCTTTATCCTTTTCCTTTTATCTTTACCCCTTCGTCACCTTAGGGCATATTATATATTTACGCCTTTCCTAATATTAATTAGAAGTCTAGATAAATAAGTTCTCTCCACCTAGTTTTCATCGAAAAGTAGTATACCCCACAATTTATTTTCATTGTTGCAAAATCCGCTTTAAAATTGTGTTCCTGTCCTTTCTCTCATTGTATCTCATTTGTCCCCTGACCTCACTATGTTACTTTCGTTCGAAAACTAGAATGACTTCTTTACTCTCATATTGGTTCTGAAATATATTTTTTTATCTTCATACATTACCTAACTAACACATACTAAATTTACATACTAAAAGTCAGAAACAAGTGTACGAAAAGATAAGTATAAAGATAAGTAAAATAATAGACAAAAGCCAAATAAATAGATTGATGTAATGCATGTCATTTATTTCGCTAAATAAATGATTTTATTTGATATGTGTGAAGATATTATTATTTTCATGGGACTACTTCCGTAGACGAGTGGCGTACACACAGGTCTCCATGTGGTCACCAGCTCTAAGGTTCTAGATTCGATTCCCGGTCGGGTCAATGTTGAAAACACTTTTTCTACATTTCCACAGGTCTGAGTGTTTGTGACACATTCATTGTTTCCGATACCATAACGCATGCTTTAGCTACTTACTTGGTGATCAGAGGAAAGTTTAAAACGTTTTCCCTATCGATACATTTATTTATTAATTAAATTTTAACAACTTGGCTATCGGGTCGTCATGTTAAATATTATTATAAATATGATTTCAACTCCTAAAAATTAATTGTCATGCCATTACGAGTGTACAAGTATTTTAAATAAAGCGTAAACAAAAACCAGCTTATTAAACGGCGCAGCACGGAAACTGGTACGAATTTCATGGCGCATTTATTTCGCGATGCATGCACTGAGGCTCGGATGAAATTACCGTTTGTTCATTTTCGGTATTTACATATCTGTATGATATATTGTGTAGGCTTCGTATCGTTTTATTTCGCGTGATAATGATTTCGTAATGAAATATAATATCGTGGTTTATGTTTCTTTTTTTATTAAATTTAAGCGGCAATAGAATAATATTTTAAAGTGCGGACTGCAAAATATGACGTAGCAGGTTCGGGCCCGCCATTCGACTGTTGACGTAAACCAACTCCAGGCACAAGTATGGTAGCTTAGTTGGATTGATGAAATTTTTATTACCGAGATGAAATTTTTATTGAATTTTTAAGCATATTATTTATTCAGCATAAATATAAATATCGTATAATATAAATATAATTATTCAGCATAAATATAAATATCATATAAATAATAATTAAAAAAAATAATTATTAAATGAAAAAAAACTTAAAAAAGTCAACTGGCTTCCGCCCGTGTGAATTGATTTCTTTAAGTTTCTCTTTAATTTAATAACAATGGGTTCAGCATTATTTATATACGCAGTATTATTATAGTAGTATACGCATATACAGTATTATTTATATACGCTTTGAAAATTCAATACAATAATATCGTGATATATATAAATAAAATAGCATTGTCTGCGCATTATTTCGAATCCACGGTTTGTCTTGATTCACGCCGGTATTCTATGAGGTCGTGGTACTTCCCCGGTCGAGCCGGCCCATTCATACAACAACAAAAGCTGATGCGTGGCTCTACCACAATTCTATGGAATTCACACCACAATTCTAATGAGAAACTAAATAAACATTTTAAAATCGTATAGTCAAAATTATACTCTGTACTGCGAGGTAAAGTTGAAAAATATAATAAATTTCCAAAACAAACTACTACTTTCAAATATTAAATCCGAACTGAAATTACGTTACGAGTTACATTTTCTGCACGAACGTTTGTGTATACTTCCGACTTAAAAGTATTGGGCAATGAAACTTTGCCTTTGAAAGAAAGATTATGAAAACTTTACGGCGTATAACGGGCATGATTTGAGGCTTATTTAATTTCATGTTAAGGGTTTCGCATCTTAGAAGGAATGGAAGCGTCGTTTTAATTCAAAATCCTATGTATAGCTAAATGACCGGCGATATCCGTGGAGGAGACAGGAGTAAAATTTGACAAATACATACATTGCTCTGATCCCAAATTAAGCAGTTTAAGCTTTGTATCATGGTATCAGAAACAGCGAAGGTACCGCAAACATCCAGACCCGAGAAAATGCAGAAAATGTATTTTCTACTTTAACCCGAGGAATCGAACCCACGACCTTAGAGCTAACAACAGCTTGAAAACTGGTGTGTACGCCACTCGTCCATGGGGGTCGTCTCCATTGATGATCTGGAACGATGTAAAATTCCTAATATATATGTTTGTGTTAATTTTTAGCATCTATGAGATGTTTTTATGTTGTTAATTATATTATATAACTGCACCAGAATAATTCAAACCCACGACCACCACAGTACCGTGACGATTCATATTTTTTTGTTTTATCTTTTCGCCATTTCCCATACTATGGTAAGCCGAGGTCTAGATAATAAAGCCTTTTCGACCTTCTTTTCGCCGAAGCTTATTTTGGGACAACCAGGGAATGGCTTGAAGATTTTTTTTTTATTGGTACCTTCCTTTCACCACATAATGAGGTAACTACTATGTTTTCAATTCTATAACACATGTGCTTGAGATTCTTACTTTGGTATCGGAGCAATGTGTGTGATGTTGTCCCTATCTATGTGTATGTACGAGTATTATATGTTTATATTATCGTAAAAGTCACGATAGCCAAATGGTTGGATGATCGGAATTTCGTGTCAAGAGACCCGAGTTCGATTCCCAGGTGGAAAGCTCGGGCCAATGGGTTTTTAAAAAACTAATGTACGAATTACATCATTGGCTTGGACATAAAGACAGCGACGGGCTCACCACCTGTCACGTTGTCCCGAAAATATCTTCGGTGGATGGTGGGTCGAAAGGACTTAATTGTCTAGGCCAGACCTCTGTCTACTCTGTCTGTATATTTGGAATTGAGCGAAGATATTTATTTATATTTATAATTGTATACAGTAAAAGTACAAAATGGTAAAGAATTAATATATATAATTTTAAATGATTTTAAAAAGAAGCGAGTGGCACTCAAAGACAGAACGTCCGTAGATCTATAGAGCTCTTGACATGAACTGCAACTTAAAATACATTGAGTCAGCGTAGCAGAAATTAATTTCAACATTTGCTAAGTTGGCTATATTTGAACCAATATCTCTTGGAACCTCATTGATTGGAGTCCCACCGCACCCTCACCGCACTGGTAGGCGTTCATAAAAAAAACCTTATTAAAATATATATACAGGGGTAGACAGAGGTCTAGACCCACCTTCCACCGAAGGTATTTTCGGGACCACGTGACAGGTGGTGAGCCCGTCGGCGTCTTTATATCCGAGTCAACGATAAAATTCGTACGTAAGTTTTTGAAAAACGCATTGGTACGAGCCTGCCACCTGGGGATCGAACTCAGGATTCTCGACTCGAAATTCCGACCATTCAACCACTCGGCTATCGTGACTTAATAATGATGTTAAAAATACATTCTTAGATATGGATTGCTTTTGACCCCAAAGTAAGTAGCTTAAGTAATTGTGTTATGAAATCGGAAATAACAAAGGTAACTCAATTGATATCTGAGACAATGTAGATGGATTGTTCGTTCAACCGGGAATCGAACCCGGGACTCGAGATACTGGGGGAAGAAAGGGAGTTGTAAACTCTTATGCTGCAACCACATAGCAATTTTCCAATGGCTTAAATTTATGATACGTAGCTTTTGATGACATCTATGGACAAGTAGTGTACAAACGGTTTCCACGGTGTCGCCAGCTCCGAAGTCCCGAATTCCTGTCTGTCTCCTGTCTGATTCCTGTCGGTTCAATGTAGAAAACACTTTTTCTACGTTTGTTTGGGTCTGGGTGTCTATTATTCCTTCGTAGTTTCTGATTCCTCAATACAACTGTATAAGGCTTAAGCAACTTTTTTTTGGATCAGAGCAGAGATTTTAATCTGTATGTAGTAATTATCTACGTATGTACTCATGTAAAAAAATTTCTTCACCCCACCCAGGTGACCCACCTTCCACTGAAGACATTTTTGGAACAACGTGACGGGTGTCCACGTGTGCCCGTCGCCGGTTTTATGTCTAAGCCAACCCTAAAAACAAATCTAAATCTATGCATATAAATAAAATTGTAGTCTCTGTTTGTAATATTGAAATAACCGTTTTTTACTACATGTATATGAATATACTACGCGCACGTAGTCGTCGGTGGCACGGTTGGAAGTAAGTTCTAGAGGTCAGCGATCGCACAGGCAAGTGACCACACGTCCCGCGCGCCTCGGCCGACCCCTCCAGAAACCGGTCTTTGCGTCGATGCCCAAACATCCTCCCCGGGTTGAAACATTCAATTGAGAGGTAGGAGGCAAATATTCTTGTAACTTCGCAGCAGAGTCCCCTTCTTGGTCTTCACTTCGGCCACTCTTGATGTCCCATCTGTGCCAGGAAACACCCTGGATAACACGACCCACTAGCCACAGCAATGGTGGTTGTCCATTCTCCTTAATGAGAACGAGCGTTCCTGCAGCCAGCTGCCCTGTAGACGTATACCATTTGGTTTTGCTGTAACAGCGAAACATATTCCATTTGAAATCTTTGCCAAAAGTGTTGTTTGATATGCTCCACTCTTCGATAGCGCTCCAGTCGACCGATGTTGATGTCAGCTACCTGCGGATAAGGAACAAACAGAAGTGGTAGTCCAATTAAAAATGTGATGGAGTAAGGGCAGTTAAATCAGTAGGATCGGATGATAGAGGAGTAAGAGGACGGGAATTGAGTACTGCCTCTATTTGCGTGAGGCATGTGACTAGCTCCTCGTAAGTGAAGTGCGTTAACTGCAGTAACCTTTTCAAATGATGCTTTGTAGAACGAACGGCGGCCTCACTATGCCATTAAAATGGGGAGAGTACGGAGGAACAAAAGTAAATTTGATACCTTGTTGCGCAACTTCTGAAGAAAGGTTAGAATTTTCTAAAAAATGTCGCAACTCATTGCAAGTCCCAACAAAGTTAGTACCATTGTCGGACAAGATGGTTTGAGGCTTGCCACGACGAGCCACGAAACGGTTTAAGGCTGCCGTATATCCTTCCTTGGTCAAGTCAGTAACGAGCTCTAAATGTAAAGCTTTAAATGCAAGGCAAACAAAGATACAGAAGTACGATTTTATAAGCTTACATCCTCTTCCCTTTCGGTCAGCTATGAATACTGGCCCAGCATAATCGACACTGGAATGTAGAAATGGAAATTCTAAATGTGTCCTAGATGTTGGTAATTGACCCGTAATGGGTTGCATGTTTACACATTTATATTTAAAACATTTAAGACACTGCCTAACAACTTTCTTTGCAAGGTTTCTGCCTCCTAAAGGCCAATACATTTGACGAATATTTGATAAAAGTAATTGAGGACCGGCATGAATTAAATCTATATGAAATTTGTTTATGTAATTTTTGTGATATGGTGCTTGGCGCATAGTAAAATTGGATTCTTAACATTATAAGGATGCTTAAAAAAAATAGAGTCACGATAGCCGAGTTGTTGGGTGGTCGGAATTTCGAGTCGAGAGACCCGAGTTCGATCCCCAGGTGGCAGTACCAATGAGTTTTTCAAAAACATATGTACGAATTTCATCGTTGGCTTGGACATAAAGGCGGCGACGGGCTCACCACCTGTCACGTTGTCCCGAAAATATCTTCGGTGGAAGGTGGGTCAAAGGGACTTAATTGTCTAGACTTGACCTCTGTCTACCCCTGTATTGGGAATTGCGTGAAGATATTTTTTTTTTTATTATTTATTATTTTATATAACATTATAATCATACAGCGAGTTAGCAAGCCTGCCGCCTACACGGATAATACCATCAGTATCAATGAAGGGACTTAAGGATGCTAGTTTGTTTTTTGAAGGCAAAGGTTTTCCGGATTTAAGAAGAGCGTATTCTTCTGCAAACATATCACATTGAGCATGGCTAATTATGAATTTAAAGGAATTACTAAGCTCATTTGTAGAAAGGGAACTATGAATTTTATTGTATGCCGCTCTTTGTAAACGATTAAAATTGGAATATTTATGAATTATACTTTTAATTGTTGATTGATTCTGAACATTTAATGAAGAATAGGCATATTGTAAATTATGTTTCTTAAGGGAACCTTGAATTAATTGTGATGAAACTACTTCAGGAAGATCGTGGTTTAAATGGTTATTAGGTCATTTTGGCCACTCAGTTTCATTTTTTAACAAAAATAGAGGTCCGGACCACCATAAGGTACACCCACTGATAAGGTCAGCGTTCAGCCCGCGAGTAACTATATCCGCAGGATTATCTTTGGACGCAACATAGCTCCATGTATGTCCTGCAGTGCTATCTTGTATTTCATTGACCCGATTACGAACAAAGGGTTTTAGTAAGTTCGATTCCATGCGCAACCAACTTAATACGATAGTCGAGTCGCACCAAAACCGACATTTACTTATTGGTAGGGTATGAGAATTCAGAACCTTCGTACACAGTCTTGTTCCTAATAAAGCTTCACAAAGCTCAAGTCGGGGAATTGTTGTTGGTTTAATAGGTGCTATACGATTTTTCGAAACAAGTAATTGAACTTTAACCAACCCATTTTTAACTATCGAACGTACGTAAACACAGGCGCCATACGCTCGTTCTGATGCGTCTGTAAATACGTGAAGCTCATTTAATACAGAGATATCATAAACCACCCATCGGGGAATATTTAATGAATTAAGACAAGGTAAAGGACTTACAAAAGAGCGCCAAAGGTTTTTTATTTCCCCGGGCACCGGATCATCCCAATCAGAATTGATTATCTAAAGTTTTTTAGTAATATTTTGGCTTCTACTACACAAGGGCCAACGAGACCTAAAGGGTCAAAAATTTGACCAATGACCGATAAAATGTATCGTTTTGTTACCTTTGTACTATTTTCAATGCCGATAGAGAAGTATAAAGAGTCAGAATTGGATGGCCAATGAAGAACTAGCGTTTTAGACGGTATGTTTTTATTTTCTGAAAAACTCAGAGTACTATCAGATTTGGTAATGCCTGTTATTTCTGCCAAAACCTTTGGGCTACTGGATTGCCATTTACGAAGATTAAAATGTGCAGAAGATAGAACAAAAGTATCCTCTTTAGCTAAGTCTACTACATTGGACATGGAATCGCTGCCACTTAAAAAATCATACACATAGAAATCGCGCTCCATCGAACTTTCCACGAATGCGTTTTTTGAAGAGGCGGCTAGACTAACTAAGCATTTTGTGGCTAAATGGGGCGCGGAAGCTGTCCCATAAGTTACAGTGTTGAGTGAATATGTTTTTAAGGGTAAGTTTCTGTCTGCTCTAAAGATAATTTGTTGTAAAAAGCGTTGAGAAGGTGTAACATTTATTGCTCTGTACATCTTTTCTATGTCTCCGGAAATGACATATTTATGCTGCCGAAATCGCAGTAAAACAGATAATAAATCATCTTGGACGGTGGGGCCTATCATTTGAATATTATTGAATGATATTCCACTCGAAGTGGGGGCCGATGCATCGAATACTAAGCGAAGCTTTGTCGTAGTACTCGATTCTCTAAAACCCCGTGGTGGGGTAAAAAATAAACATTTTTCATACCTGGGTGAGGAAGCTTTTTATTCTTCGTCATATGACCTAAACGCTCGTATTCCTGGATGAAAGCAACATATTGCTCCTTGAAGACAGGATCTCGTTGAAAGCGACGCGTAGAAGCGACTCTAATGATAAAAAACGACGTTTAGCCATTTCGTACGAATCACCTAAAACACACGGGTCATTTTTTTACGGAATGGTCACCATAAAACGACCATTTTCATCGCGAATTGTGTTTGAAGAAAAGCTTTCCTCACAAGCCCGTTCTTCACGAGATAAGAAATGTCTCGGAGATACAGAATCTATTTCCCAAAACTTACATAAATTGTTATTCAGCTCAGTTATTGATGTATTACAAAAATGTGACTGTTTTGACGAGGATGGATGTGCTGGAAGAGCTATAAAGCCTGCTACTATCCACCCGAATTTAGACTCACATAATTTGGGCTGGCGTTTGCCTAGGTTAATTGATGTAGCACCTAGGACACTCCAAAAGACCTCGGCACCGACGAGTATGTCGATTACTGAAGGAATATTAAAAGAAGGATCAGCTAGTTGAAGCCCTGATGGGATCGGTATTTTTTGTATATCTATTAAACTAACGGGCAGTATTTTGGTTATTTTGGGTAAAATAAAGCACTCGATTTTGACTTTGTATGAACTACAACGAGATTCAATTACTAGGTTACAAGACTGTGTACTGGTTGAAATCTGATCATTTATACCTGTTATTGTGGAGCTTGCCCTACGTATAGGCAATCTTAATTTGTTGCTAAACTCCTCGGTAATAAAATTACCCGTACTACCATTGTCTAGCAAGACTCTGACGTCGAATCTCTGTCCGTTGTTACTGACCGCCTTCACCAACGCTAAATATGCGACGAAGTAGTATTTTGTATAGAGGTGTCACTTGATAAAGTAATATTTTCAGGATTACTAATTCTAGATGAGGAAGGTAAAGCAACGCTACCAGAACTATTAGGCATAGGATCTTGGAAATGAGTAGACTTAGATTCTTCTACGTGTAAAAGCGTATTATGCCTACCTTTACAATATTTACAGCGCGATAACCTACATCTTTTAGTTAAGTGTCCGGAACGTAGACAGTTAAAACAAACTTTTAATTCTTTAGCTTTACCAACGCGCGTCTCTATCGGTAAGCTTCGAAAAACTTCGAAAGTGTATAAAAGATGATCTTTTAAACATAATGCACATTTTGTGATATTTTTAGAAAATGATTTGCTTATATATTTTGGATGATTTAGGTTATCGCTTTCTTTGTTATTAAATTCTACAATAAAACTACTAGATTTTGATTCTAACTTGTGTGTTCTAAAATTTTGTTTACATTTATTTTCAATTATTTCTAATGAATCGGCTTTGTTACGTATGAAAGTGCAAAATTGTTCTAAGTTGGGTGATTTTTCTATACTATTACGATACTCTTCCCAATTTCTACTAATAACGGCATCTAATTTGTTTGACATCATGTAAACTACAAGCGTATCCCAGTGTTCAGTAGGCTCTTTCAATTTTTTAAGAGCTCGAATATTCTTATTAATTATGTCAATTAATTTGCGTAGTGAAACACTCGATTCTTTTGCAATATGCTCAACATTGAATAACACCTACACATGATTATTAACTAAAAGTCGACTATTGTTAAAACGATCACATAATAAATTCCACGCCATCTCATAGTTGTCGCCTTTAAAGACGATATTTATTATTATTTCGAGAGCGTTGCCTGCCAAAGATGCACAGAGGTAATGGAATTTACTTATGTTATCGATAGTACTGCTACTGTGAATAAGCGACATAAAGGTATCTCTATACTCAAGCCAGTATTGATAGCCACCATTAAAGTGTGGCAAGTTAATTTTAGGTAAGCGAATACAATTCTGATGACACGATTCACCTGTTTGCTTGCTTGTCGAACCCGCTATAGTACTACTATCAGCTGCACCGTTGCGCGCAAGTAAGTTACGGGCCTGAGCCATTAGCGAGTGATACCGTTCTTCAAACTTGCATCGCTCGTCGTAGGCTTCGTTGAGCTCGTCCGACACGACCTCAATTTCCATCTGCAAATCGTCAAATTGATCATGTAATGAATCGAATTTACTTAAGCGACCCTACAACTCGAGCCGTTGTTGGTCTGAAATTGATTCACAACTGGCAAGCATACTGAGATTGTTGCTAAAATTTGTAAGCTTTGCTTTCATTGCACTGCGTTTTCGAATTAATGTTTCTTCATTAGCCATATTGAAATAAAAAAAGAAAAGATACTAAGAAGTTAGGATATTATTGCGAGTGGGTAATTTCGTAATAATGCAGTGCAACGTTAATGAATAGGCGCGACCTTGAACTTCAATCGACCGCTAGCGGCCGTCTGATGCAATGAATGACGTGTGCGCACAGCAGATGCGAGCGTAATTAACGAAGCAAATGTATGATAAATTAGAAAATTATATTTAACGTTAAGCAATTTTTGGCAACTCACACTTGAAGGAGCAATAATTTATAGGCAGTGAAAAAATAAAAATGTTTTAGAATTTGTCGTTAAGGAATATTAAGAATTGTTAAAATGAAATAGAAGGGGAAAATTGGAACAAACTCACTAAATGTCCTTTTCCTTTTCTCCGCAATTCCTTATCTACGAAGCGATGACTTGGCAAATAAGCTTGAAATTTGCAGAAAATAGCGCCTACGTCGTATATGACGACTCCAAAGATTTAAAATATTCCTTTTTCTTGCAATTAGCAGGCTGACTTCCAGTTGGCCGTAGAAGCGATGAGACACGGCGATTTTGAAAATGGCGAGTTCCGCCTCTACAAAGCCACAGACCTGTATATATATAATATAAACGTCTATGACTCATACATACAGAATCATTATCAGAGTAAAAGCACCATATTCGTCACACAAATGTCTGCTCCTACAGAGATTCGAATCCGAAACTCTTAGCTTCGAAGACGGGGCAATACCCACTAGGTTATCGGGTCGTATCTAATAAAGTTGGATAGTACATCTTCTTTCGCTTTATACATATTTATTATTAACTTCTCTCACTAGGTCCCGAGTAAGCTTCGGTGAAAGGTGGGTCTAAAAGACTTAATTGTCTAGACCTTTATCTACCACAATATTGGAATAAAGATATGTATTATTATTTTATTATACTGCATACAGGATAATATAATTCAAGGGTATACGAATATTTCTTTGGCACGCTCTAAACAGATCAGCTGTTAACAGTTGGCTAAGGTCATTTTAACATTATGGAGATATATTTAGAACCGTTTTTAAGGAGATTTTTTTAAAACAGTATGTTAATTATGCTGTATGGTTACAGCGTGGCTCCTTCATACCGTAGGTATCGTTAGAAATAATTTAGAAAAAAAAATATGCAATTAACTTACATATCACGGATAAATATTATTGAAATATGACACACCAATTCTCTGCAGATCGGTGATGGGCACCTGCATCAAGTTAAAAGATATCTGGCACAACGATCGGGGATCTGCTTCCTAAAAGTGGCGAATATAAAACTTCACGCTAGAATAATGGTCATGATATTTATAAGAATAATATGGGAATAATTCAGACATTTTTTTTTACCTATACTGTCCCACTGCTGGGCAAAGGTCCATATTCTTCGTCACAGTATGCGTCTAGCTTGTCACGCCATCGTTTTTTTGACATTTTTAAAGAATTTTTATAAGATAACATAGGTAATATAAATGTAACTTAAAAAAGCATGCCAATCAATTAAAAACCGTTTTGAAGTAGGTTAAAAACACAAAGGTCACTATGTCGCCTGTTAAATTATTCAATTAATTCATGTTGAAAACGAATCAATTCTACCCTAAACTATTTATAGGTCAAAGCCAACAATAGAAAAGTCTATTACATGAGTCGGTAATAAAGGAGCCACCAAAATTGAAAGTGCTGGAGGCTACAGTTTCGACAGCTGTTTCAATCAAGCCTCCGAATGCTGCAAAACTAAATTCCTTTGAAATATGAAATAGAAATAGTATAACAGTTTTTATAACATTACTTTACTGTCGATTGAAATAGATTGATTGTTGATTATAAGTAAATTGTATTTGGTGACCCCCGTGAACGAGTGGTGTAAACATCTCTGAGGCCCCGATTTCGCTTCCCGAACGGGTCAACGTTTTCTCATATTTCAACACAAGTGCTTCAGCAACCTTTTTTAGGATCAGAGCAATGTATCTTATATTATCTTTACCTATGTATGTTTTTATATATATCATAGTAAAATATCACTCATTCATACACTGACTAGAAATCTATAAGGCTACCGGACCTATGACCATGATATTTATCTCGAAATGTCATGAGTAGGAGACGACAGTTAAGAATTTATTTTAGAAAATGATATAGACCGAAAGCCAGCTCTAATATGTACGCTTTATGAGGGTATAATTTATTGCTGGGCCTTACCTTTACGTGCCAGCAGAAAAAGTCGTCGACCTATTCCAATCTAAACAGGAATGAGT
The DNA here is from genome assembly GCA_029286605.1 of Sericinus montela. Taxonomy (NCBI): domain Eukaryota; kingdom Metazoa; phylum Arthropoda; class Insecta; order Lepidoptera; family Papilionidae; genus Sericinus; species Sericinus montela. The sequence continues at coordinate 412,916 of JAGSMR010000117.1, read as the reverse complement.
TTGAAGTTTTTCTGGTTATGAGCAAAAGGTAAATATACATACATTCACAGAGTAAATGCGTATGAAGGTATATTATTCTAGAAATCTTATCTTCTTTAAATATATAAAATCTACGTCCATATGATTCCATAGAATTCGATAAGCGCTAGAAATTTATAAACTTTTATACACAATGTGTTTCTATTTAAGGGTAGGAAAGTACTTTTATCTAAAAGTTACAACTTCAAGGGGAAACTTTATTAATTTTCGTTTCGTTAAGAATTTTAACACAATTGTATTAGACATATTTCTGTATATCAACATTTAAATTAGTAAGATAAAATATACAATAAAAAACTAAGAAAAAAAACGTTAAAGTATAAAAAAATCTGGTCGAGCTGGTTCAATTGTAAATTTAAATTACCTAGAAGACTGCTCAAGCACGCACAAAGTTCATTCAAAATTGTTTCACCCTTTTGGGATCTTTCATTATTCTCTTATTTACAGCATTTTAAGCGTCCACTATTGAATAATTGAATATATTACTCCCCTATAATTTTTCACATAAAACTCTGCACCCATCATTTTCCAGCAAAATTTCGCATTTCTCCTGTCTGTTCTATGGGGCCATCAAGAATATGAATTAAAATAATTAATTTGTCAAAATAATTATGTTTAAAAACGCATTGATACATGGATACCGTGTGGTAACGGTGTAAGAATATTGCCACTCCCCTTCTTCAAATCCTTTGGTGTCGTAAGAGGCGACTAAGGGAAACCGCCTTGAATATCTTTATGGCAACCGATAGATGGCGCGATAACTATCTTTAACAATATCAGACCAAAATAATCAGACTGAAGATGGGCAGCAGCGTCTAAGGTGCGAGTGGTCTGCTACTGCGATCGCCAATCTGCTTGCCAAGCGTGGCGATTATGGCAAATTCTTCCTTATGGGAGAGGCCTATGACCTGCAGTGGACTTAAATGGGCCGTTATGTATGTATGGTAAATGGATTGGCGTATTAATATAATTAATAATTCAATCATGAGGAAATTTGGTACTTTCTCAATCTCAATTCAATTTGGTACTACCTTGAAAATAGGATCGAAAATAGAACTTTTAATCCTGGTATGTTAAAAAAGCAGATAAAGAACACTAAGCCCTTTCTTAACGTTATCAACTGAAAAGGCAAATGAACGTAATTTAATTGAACTTTGTTCAAACCGCGGCGCTCGTGGCGTATTAAATCAGGAGCGTTTAAAACTGCACTTTTAACTGTTCGCAGAATTAATGCCACCCCTGGCGTGAAATGAGTTCTCGCACGGCTTTTAGCCTGGGTGTTCTTGATGGAGTTTACATTTTAAAGTGGACATAGTTTTAATGCAAAGGTCACATATTTATTCAGAAAGTGCTTCTTATCTTCATGCATTCGACCTTTCGACCCACATTTCACTTGTGCTGAGCTGGGATAAGGTGACAGGTGATGAGTCCGACGCCATCTTAGTGTAGACAACGATATACGTAAGTTTTGAAAATCTTCTTAGTACGATCCTTCCTCCACGGTACCGAACTCGAGTCTCGTAGCTCGAATTCCGAGCACAATTTACCTATCGTATCATATCTAATATTAAATTTTTATAATTTATATTAAAGTTTTTTTTAATTAAATTTTAAGTAATAAGTTAAGTCCTAAGTATTACATTATACATAAAATTCATAAAAAAACAATATTTTAAGTTCTCTATATTGTAACCAGAACAACTTCAAAGAAAATAATTAATTGCTATAAATAAATATCTTCACGCAATTCCCAGTACAGGGGTAGACAGAGGTCTCATCATCATCATCATCATCATATCAGCCGCAAGAAGTCCACTGCCTCCTCTAAAGATTTCCAATACGACCGGTTGTTTGCGGCCTGCATCCAGCGTCTTCCCGCGACCTTGGTCAAGTCGTCCGACCATCTAGTCGGTGGATGTCCGACGCTGCGCTTGCCGGTACGTGGCCGCCATTCCAGAACCTTTCTGCCCCATCGGCCATCGGTTCTACGCGCTATGTGCCCCGCCCACTGCCACTTCGAGGAGCTAATCCGCCGGGCTATGTCGGTGACTTTAGTTCTTCTACGGATCTCATCATTCCTAATGTGATCTCGTAGATAAACTCCGAGCGTAGCCCTCTCCGTTGCTCTCTTAGCGACCTTGAGCCTTCTTATGAGGCCCATAGTAAGGGACCACGTTTCGGACCCGTAAGTCATCACTGGTAACACACATTGGTTGAAGACTTTCGACTTCAGGCACTGAGGTATTTTGGACGAAAAGACACTCCGAAGCTTCCCGAACGCTGCCCAGCCGAGTCGGATTCGTCGAAAGACCTCTTCCTTGAAGCTGGAACTGTCTGCCTTGATCAACTGACCCAAGTAGACATACTGGTCAACAACTTCAAGAACTGAGCTCCCAACACATACAGGTGAAGGTGCAATATGGACATTCGACATAATCTTTGTCTTGTCCATATTCATTCTAAGACCCACCTGTTGGGAAACTTCATTTAGGGCATTGAGCATGATGTTCAAATCCTCCAGCGACTGGAGGACCACAATATCGTCGGCAAATCGAAAGTGAGTGATATACTCGCCATTTATATTGATGCCAAGTCTTTTCCATTCCAGGAGCTTGAAGGCATCTTCCAAAGCAGCGGTGAACAGTTTCGGAGAAATAACGTCTCCCTGTCTAACACCTCTCTGCAGTGGAATAGCCCTCGTCTTCTGCTCTTGTACTCGGACTGACATGGTGGCGTTTCTGTACAAGCACTTCAACACCTCGATATACCGATAGTCAATATGGCATCGCTGGAGAGATTGGAACACCGCCCACGTTTCGATCGAATCAAAGGCTTTTTCATAGTCCACAAACGCTAAGCATAGTGGTCGGTTATACTCTCTGGGCTTCTGTATAACTTGCCGCAGCGTATGGATGTGGTCTATGGTACTGTAGCCTTTTCGGAAACCGGCTTGTTCGGGAGGCTGGAAGACATCGAGCCTATTAGTGAGACGGTTCGTGATCACCCTCGAAAACAGCTTATAGACGTGGCTTAGGAGTGTGATCGGTCTGTAGTTCTTCAAAAGGGTATTGTCGCCTTTCTTGAAGAACAGTACCACAACACCCCTATTCCACGCCTCTGGCGTCACGCCCTCGAGCAGGACGGAATTGAAGAGCTTCTGAAGGACTTTGAGTACCGGCGTTCCGCTCGCTTTCAGAAGCTCTGCTGTGATTCCATCCTCGCCCGGCGCCTTGTTATTTTTGAGCTGTTTAAGGGCAATCCTAATCTCGTGGAGGCTGATGTCCGGGATATCTTCGGTATGATGCTGAGTTAACTTGGCTCTTGGATCTTTGGCCAATATAACAATGGGTTTGGCTACTGAGGTATATAACTGTCCATAAAACCTCTCGATCTCTTCCAGAACCTCAGCCTTTGTCGAAGCTACGCCGCCGTCCTCCTTCTTAAGCCTGGTCAATAGGCTCTGCCCAATAGACTCCATTCTTGCAAACACTTTGGAGCCTTTGTTCAGCTCTATCGTCTCCTTTATACGTTCGGTATTATAGGAGCGAATGTCATGTCGCAAGGACTTCTGGATTTGTCTATTGAGCTGCCGATGAACGTTCGCATCCTCGGAGGTCTGCAGCGACATGCCTCGTTGTGTGGCCATCAAGTCTAAGGTCTGAGAAGAGATTTTTTGAGGTTTTTGTTTGGGGCGAGACCTATAGTACTTCGATCCCACCGCTTGGACCTTGTCAACGAACCCATTGTTTGACTCGACCACTGTGACGCAATCGTTCAGACAATCGAAGCGATTTGAGAGTTCCAGCTGGAAACTTTCGACATTTTGGATATGGGTGGGAGATGGTCGAAGTGTAGACTTCACCAAGCGAGTTCTCTCTCGCCTGAGATCGATATTCAAGATGCCTCTCACGATTCGGTGATCACTTCCCGTTTTGATCTTGTTGATCACAGAGACATCACATTGAATATCTCTTTCCTCGTCGACAAGATGAAGTCTATCTCATTTTTGAGAGGTGGTTTGCCCTGTTTGGCGGGGCCCAACCAAGTCCATTTCTATGAAGCGGCTTCCTGAAGAAAGAGTTCATCGCGTAGAGTCCCTCTTCCTCCAGGAATTCGGCCAGCCTATGACCCCTGTCATTCCGTTCCCCAAATCCAAATTGCCCCCACTCTGGACTTTCAATCGCTCCGCCTGCCAAGTATTGCGTTGAAGTCCCCCACAACAACCGTAAAGTAGGTTGGAAGCGTGTATGGCCCTACGTATGTCCTCATACACTTCTTCCACCTCTTCATCTGGGCGTTTCTTGTGCGGCATATATAACTGGATCACCTTCAACGAATATCTTCTGGATACTCTGAGTATCAGGTATATCACCCTGCTAGAAACGCTTTCGATGGTTGTTATGTTGTTAATGAGGGACTTGTGGACGAGAAACCCGACACCATGCTGTGACTTTTAACGTCACCCTCCCGGTGGTAGAGTAGGTTACCTGACTTAAGGGTTGTCGTGCCCTCTCCCTCTCTTCGGACTTCAGACAACCCTACAATGTCCCATTGTAACCTACTCATTTCCTCTTCCACTTCCTCGATCCTCTCGTCAAGCCTCAAAGTGCGGATGTTGTGTGCCACCAGGGCCAGTTTCCGTTGGGAGTGGTAGCCGGATCTCTTCCGGAGATTCTTCGCACCCCCTGCTCCGCCGTTACCTTGACCGCTAACGGAGCCAGGAATAGCGGAGCTGCCGGGGACTGGGGGCCTTGGTGTATTTATTACATTAATTTAGGGGGGATTTGCCATACTCACCACGCTGGGCAGATGGGTTGGTGAGGGCAGTTTAATCGGCTTATCACATTTTCGATGCTGCTGCCCATCGAAAAAAGGGTTTTAAGCTTGGGATGGGTAGGATTTTCGGGGGATGTGGGAATGGAACGAAGGTATTGGGATACTACTCACTTGGATGAACAGGGAATAAGCATGTAGCTCGGGAGTCCGGGCGCGCATACCCGATACCATACCTTTAATCGCCGGACAGGCAAATAAGGATGGCACCCCTGGCGTTGACAGAGGTCTAGTCTAGACAATTAAGTCCCTTCGACCCACCTTCCACCGAAGATATTTTCGGGACAACGTGACAGGTGGTGAGCCCGTCGCCATCTCCTCTCTCCGTGTCCAAGCCAACGATGTAATTCGTACATATTTTTTTGAAAAACCCATTGGTACGAGCCTGCCACCTGGGGATCGATCTCGGGTCTCTTGACTCAAAATTCCGACCACCCAACCACCGAGTGGTTCTATCGTGACTCACCATATTATTAAAGTGCTTATATTAAACTACGTTAGTAAGGTTCACCATCGAACCTTACGACATAATCTAAAATTCTATCAACACGGTCTTGATGCTTGGTATTCCACCACAGTGCGCTTTTCGCGGAATTTTGCACACGCACTTGCATTTTATGGAATGTAATACGACTTAGGGACTTTCAAGAAAAGATCCTGAACCTTCTCAAAGGCTGGCAACGCATCTCCTATTCCTCTCTGGTATTGCAGGTGTTCATGTGCGGCGATAATCACGTAAGCCACCAGCAGGTTTGCCCCTCTATTCCATAAAAAAAATCTTTACTATCTTGGTTTGTTGTCTCACCAATATTTTATATTGACACCCATGTTAAACATAGAGGAAACATTTGTGTTTTCAGCGCGTCTAGTCATGAGCAAAAGGGAGAGCACCAATGTTATGCTGAGGAACTGCTTAGGGCTGTCAACGCGTATATTTGCGGATGTTTGGGAAATTGCTGCTCTCGACTACTGCCGCTGCGTTGCTGATAATAACTTTGGCTCCGACAGGGCTGATATTAAATATATGCCAGCAATTAAAAAACCAACAACTGTAGAACTACCAGTTCAAAAGGGCGTAAGTAACATTACACCCACGTTTTTATCAGATTCATCGCCCACAAACTTAATCAAGGCTTTCGTTTAATTTTTCGCAGGAACGAGCAAAAATTGTTAAGGATAAGCACATCTCCGCTGATTAAATTCGTTTCTGTCGCTCGAATTGATTATGATCAGATTTAACAGCTTAATCGGCTGTTAAAAAACATTAAACGCTGTAACGTAATGTATAAGAAATCTGTTATTATTCGGTTTTATTGAAACATTGTTAAGTCTAATATATAAAATACTAGTGTCACGACAGCCGAGTGGTTCAGTGGTCGGATTTTCAATTCAAGAGACCGGAGTTCTATGCCCAGGTGGCAGGCTCGTACCAATCGGTTTTTTCTAAACTTATGTTCGATTTACATCGTTGTTTTGAACATGAAGACGGCGAGAGGCTCACCACGTGTCACATTTATCGTGAAAGGTGGGTCGAAAGGAAGATCTCTGTCTGGACCAGTATTGGAAATAGCGTGGATAGTATAAGCGCTCATGTTCATATAATAAATATATATAATAAAAATATATATGTAATAAACATTTATGACAACCCAGTTGTGTAGTTGATAGTCAATATCATCCTGCCTACTAAGGCAGACAAAACTAAGGGTCTATATATATATATATATATATATATATATATATATATATATATATATATATATATATATATATATATATATATATATATATATATATATATATATATATATATATATATATATATATATATATATATATATATATATATATATATATATATATATATATATATATATATATATATATATATATATATATATATATATATATATATATATATATATATATATATATATACATATATCTATATATATAACAACTACACAACTGGGCTATCATAAATGTTTATATGCCACTTTTGACAAGTCACCGGTTATCCTATCATCTATCAATATTTTCTTGGACCTGTCCCATTCCATCCCATGGGACAGGTATACTCTTGCCAAATAACCACTTGTCAATATAACAGTGGTAGAGCCACGCATCAGCTTTTGTTGTTGCATAAATGGGCCGGCTCAACCGGGGAAGTACCACAACTTCACAAAATACCAGCGTGAAGTAGAAGTCTAATAAACTTCTTCTATTCGTCTGTTGAGTGGAGGTAACCGGAGGCCCACACCCCCTCCACCCATTCTGGGGGAGGGGGGCACTCTAAGTGCGGCAACGCATCTGCTATGCCTCTGCGGCATAGCAGATGCGTTGCAGCGGCGCCTATTGCGGGTGTTCATGGGCGGCGGTAATCACTAACCATCACGTGAGCCACCTGCTCGTTTGCCTCACTTTTCTATAAAAATAATAATTAATAAAGGATATATTAAGATTAGAATTTTAATTAATTAAATCTCGTCAACCTAAAAAAATTAAAAACATTTTTCTAAACATTATGGCTGTCGGCTGTCCTTTCAAATTTGTGACTAATTAGCGCCTATACAACTGTACTGTGACGTAGATTAATGAGACATTAAATTATTTGTTTTGTATGACGCGGAATAATGCTTAATTACTCTGTCGGAGCGTCTGTATTGTTAATGAAATAAAATGTCAGTTATATACCTACTACGACACTACGTACTACTACTGAATCTATCCTATTTCAGTGCCAAATCTTCGCACAATTCCCGGTACTGGGGTAGGCAGAGGTCTAGACAATTAAGTCCGTAGCACCCACTGTATAAATAAAAGGCTAGAAATAGATTTAAATATTTAATATAAATATTTTAATAAAATCACGAGCACACTGTGCTATTCAAAATGGCGAGATAAAAGAAGGAACTTCCTATGATGTAATGTTGCCAGGCAAAAAGTAACATTTTAAGGAACCAAAAACTTATAGAAATAATTATAAAAAATATTTATGTTCATGTATTGAACACCCACCAAGAGATGTTTTGGGACAGGAGAAGAGCCAGTTGCCATCTTTATGTTCAAGGTAACGATATTAATCGTAAATAAATTTGGATAATACCTTATTGCTTCGAGTCTACCACCTGGGGATCAAACTATCGACTCGAATTCTGATCACCTAACCATTCGGCTAACGTGACTCAAATCAATGCGCAAAAGATCTCATTGATTTTGATTCAATAATCAATCGGGGCTATCTTTATTTTTGTGTATTACTTTTTACTATCTCGATAGCATTGACCGATTAGAATCGCCCTATCTGCACCGGAAATTGATAAAGAAATTGAGGAAATGTATACATATAAGTAAAATTAAAGTGTCTGTTTGTAATTTCAAATTAACTGCTTTTCACTAAATTTATATTAAAGTTCTGTCTGTCTGTCTGTCTCTCTGTCTGTTCCGGCTAATCTCAAAATGGTTGAGGGGACTTTCACTAGCAGATAGCTGATGTTATAAGGAGTAACTTAGTTTACTTTTAAAAAATTAAATTAAATATCTTCACGCATTCCCAATACAGGGGTAGACAGAGGTCAAGTCTAGACAAATAAGTCCCTTTGACCCACCTTCCACCGAAGATATTTTCGGGACAACGTGACAGGTGGTGAGCCTGTTGCCGTTTACTTTTAATTTAGAAAAATAATTAGGGGTCCGTTTTAAGTGTTAAACCGCGGACAAAGCCGTGGGAGACCGCTAGTGTGTAAATAATTGAATCTAATATACACAATTCTCGTATTTTTGTGTGCATATTGGTTATGCCTGCAAAACGGACAACATCTATTTTTCATCCCCTTAAATGTTAAGGGTTACCTCTAATATCTTCTAATTTTTTTTATTTAAACAAAATTTTTTGTTTTTATTTTTTTATGATAGAACATCCAAAATACACACAACTCTAAATTTTAACCCCTCTACGATCAACCCTTATTTTCATATATTCTATTATTTTCTATGCAGTATAGGGAAAATTCGTGAAGATATAAAAAATACAAATAAAATAGAACTGTAAATTATTTTAATAATGTTTCTCCAATAACATAGGTGACAAAATATGAAGACACAAGTTATATTCGGCTTGTATTCACAAAAGGTATTAATTTAAGGAAGCCTTAGTCCCTGCGGTTGAGGAAGTACATCATGACCCTTTCAATAATTCTGTTGATTAGGTTCTGAAACAAAGTTACATAACTTTTCAGTACACATATACAGTTTCAAGGTGTCATGTAGTTACGGCACGATAATCAAACTCCCACCCCAGGGGTGTTATAAGAGGCGACTAAGGAGTTAATACCTTGAAAGTGCCAGCCATTGGTTACCGACATATGGCGGGACATACATCTTGTAAATAGTAGATTAAAATTCAGCTTGTGATGCATCTGTAGAGCAAGGCTTCTGATACTGTGATTGTTCATCATTACTGCAAACTTTCCTGGCTACATGTGTGTATATGACGCAGACGTTCTAGACAGAGTACGAATTTAACACTTTGTATATGTTCGAGTTTCTATAAATAAATTTTCACTATTCCATGCTGCAAAGGTAAAACATGGTACTAAAAATGGTATGTAATGTCGATACACATATGCATCACAAGAGAGGAGATTTCTATATTGATATGTCCACTTATAACAATAAAAAAACTAAACTTCTCAATCTTTTAAAATGCTATAACTTTAGACATCTTATTGAGTCTATTACTTTCTATCGGAATGATGCGCGATCCTGTATTTACGACTTTTTTACAAATATTTCAGAGGATCAAGTGTTGGGCACAGAAATTGATAATAACGGCTAGTCTGATGGTCACGCAGCAATTATGACTACATTGGAAATAAGCAATTCAAAACGCATTATAAACAAAGTGAACCTTTTATCCATGTAGTCAGAAAACCTTTTATTGATAACAACAAAAAAAAATTTCGCGAGAAATTACTACAGATAAATTGGAAACAACTGGGTATAAATACTTTTTTATCTACCTTTAAAGACATCTTCACAAACTCCTTCAAAAAAAACTACACACAAAATTTATATAAAAAAAAAGTAAAAAATTAAGATGGATTACGAAGGGAATCAGAGTGTCAAGCAAAATGAAATGTGTACTTTGCTATCTCAATACCAATTGTAATGAATTTATCATTCTATCTCTACTTACGTATCGTTCATTGTATGTTAAGATTTGTAAGGGAGTATTAAGAAACGCAAGAAAGCTATCAATTCAGTCTAAAATAACAGCCGCTAAAAATAACATTAAAGAAATTGGACGGTGGTAAATAAGCACACTAATAAAAAACAAAAGAATGAAAATAAAAGAATTTCACTGGAGGTCGGCAAATCATTTGTTGATGATCTCAAAGGGATTGCAACAATCTTTAGCAATACCTTTAATCTAGAAAATGAATTAAACAAAGGCAACGTAGAGGGGGCCATGTTTATTCTTCACAGCTGCACAAAAAGAATAGAAAATGAAATGCATTGTCGAAAAACTAATTATAGTGAGGTTGATAAAATTATAAAACAAATGAAAGCAAAAAATCAACTGGCTTTGATGACATACCTATAGGGATAATCAAAGAAAATATAGATGTACTGGCGGAACCTCTGGCGCATTTTTATAATCTATGCATAGAAAATTGTATCTTTCCAGATCAGTTTAAGATTGCAAAAGTCGTGCCAATACATAAAAAGAAAAGTAAAACTGATCCAAAAAATTATAGACCTATCGTGCTACTTCCAGTTTTATCAAAAATCTTTGAAAAACTGTTAAAATGTAGACTGTTGACACATTTTTAATCCAAATTGGTTATGCATACCCGACAATTTGGATATCAAAAAGGAGGAACCTCTGGCGCATTTTTATAATTTATGCATAGAAAATTGTATCTTTCCAGATCAGTTTAAGATTGAAAAAGTCGTGCCAATACATAAAAAGAAAAGTAAAACTGATCCAAAAAATTATAGACCTATCGTGCTACTTCCAGTTTTATCAAAAATCTTTGAAAAACTGTTAAAATGTAGACTGTTGACACATTTTCAATCCAACTTGGTTATGCATACCCGACAATTTGGATATCAAAAAGGAGTAGGCACCGACGCTGCAATTTGCACTCTTCTTAATGATATTCACCAAGAAATTAATACAAAAAGAAAAGTTGCTGGGGTATTTCTGGACCTCAGTTCTGCCTTCGATTCAATAGATCACGAAGTCTTAATACGTAGGCTTGAACACTATGGAATAAGAAATCAGACGCTTAAATTGTTCAAATCTTATTTTAATAATAGGCAGCAGTTTGTGGAAATTAAAGACATAAGTAATGGGTCTGAAAAGATATATAGCTCTAAAATCTCAAGGACAAATCGAGGGGTGCCTCAAGGTTTAATCTTAGGTCCTATTTTGTTTAACCTTTTTTTAAATGACCTGATTTTTTATATTTATAGAAATTCCTCAGACACCAAACTAGTAATTTATGCTGACGACACTAATGCAAATAAATAACGCTCTGACATTATTTCATAGATAGTTCCATTGTAACATCTTAAAAATAAATTCAAAAAAGACAAATGTATTACTGTTAATTAGTTAATTGACTCAGGACTCGCTTGAGAATGCCTTGTTTTGAGGCGAAACACGTGTCGCGTTTTCAGTGGTGGTATATGTTACCTGGTTTGAGTGTAGTGGTGGTGGTAGTACATGCATCTGTGGGAGGGAGGATGGTGTTCTTCTTCTATTCGGACCAGGTAACATATACCTTTTTATATTTACATGCGGAGGGTTGCGAAGTAATTTTTTCAATAACAACTATAGTACTGTTTAAAACTACTGCACGTAACAGTGAAGATTTAAATATTGTCTTAAATGGAGAAAATGTTGAAGTTACTCAGTTGGTTAAATTTCTTGGGGTACATATTGATGAACACTTAAACTGGAAGCCTGGAGCCATTCGCACTATAGCACGCATTCCACAATGGGAGTCCTGCAAAACTCATTTTAAGAGTCTAGGTATTCTTACTGCCCCTAGTCTGTATATATTTCTTGTGGTAACAGACGTTTTAAAATACCGTAACAACTTCGAGACAGACGAAGAAATAATGGCAAGGGAAGTCACTAGAAGTAAGGATCTCACCAATAAAATAGAGCCAAAATTAAATGTAATTAAACACTGCGCTCGTTACCAGGCAGTTAGGCTCTTTAACAGATTACCGGTAGAGTTAAAAATGATTAAAAATATAAATATTTTTAAGCAAGAATTAAAGCGGAACCTTTCGGAAAAATGTTGCTATACGGTTGATGACTTTTGACATGTTTAAACTACCTTAAAATCTAATGATCAATGTTTTTCTTTTTAGTCAGTCTCTTAGTTACTTGTTAATTATTTTGGTGTATGTAAATTTCGAAGTTAAATTGGATATTTTCGATGTATTTCAAACACAATGTGATATTGTTACGGAATAAATAAAAAAAAGCAATTTCCTGTCTATCACATTTTCCTATTTATGTATGTATGTATTTTTTATCTATCACATTGACGACCTCCGCACGAGTATACATCAGTATACAAAAGTTTTCAAGGTGGCGCCATCTCTGTGCTCCCGGGCTCGATTCCCGGACAGTTCAATGTAGAAAACACTTTTTCTATGTAGTCTCGGATCTATGTGCTTGTGGTGCCTTCGTCGTTTCCGATTTCATACCACAAGTGCTTTAGCTGCTAAGTTTGGGATCGGAGCAATTTTTGTGATGTTGTCCTTATCTATTTATTTATGTATCTGTTACTTACTATTATGTAGTAGTAGTAATGAGTAGTATGAAATATCTCTAAAACGTCACTTACCCCTTTATTGTTGATAATAGAAGGCAGCTTGTTGTTTATGATGTTATTAAAGTAACTGGATAAGTCCCAGCCCATTAAATTCACGTGTATATCGGACTGAAAACAATAATTTAATGTGTATTGATGTTATATTGATGATATACTGATAATTCTATTAAATTTTTCATGCCCATTACGGTAGAACATATAAACATAAATGAAATTATCAACATCTGTAAATTTACTATGTTCGTGCAAATAAAGAATTTGAATTTGAATTTGTATGATTATCGTTTATGGACAAATTATTTCTATATAAGATTCTAAATAATAATGTTTATTCTTAATATCTTTTAAGCAGAATATTCTTTAGGGGTATTTTTTTGTACCAAATGCTACAACCAATTATTAAAAAATATTGTTTGATTAGATTTTGCTTAAACCAAAGTCTTTGTATTGTATTGTATTTGAATTTGGAAATATTATATGAAACGTTCAGATAAAGAAAGGCCTACGTCTAGAGTTCTCTCCACACTAGTATTAAAAATATGCAATTAAATTCAAGCTTGTTTTATAATGATTTATACAATAAGTACCTCAATACTTCCAAGGTCGGCCACCACGACAAGGTCACTGACCTCTACCCTCAAATCGTCATCAATATCGACGTTGAATTCACCAATAAGGCCAATGTCGACAATGCCGAGTCTAAAAAAATATACGTCAATTATAATCACTTCTTAATTTTAACTATTCTTATTTAAAAAATCGGTTATATTTTTTAAATTTTTTTTATTATACGAAATATTGCTCTCACTCTACATTCACTAACTTATATCTCCCTCGCAACTTCCGTTCGCATTGCCAGATCACACTATTCGTAACGCTATTGTTACTCGTTCACCAACTTACTCCCCAAGTCAAACGTCCTCAAAGAAGTTTTATTTCGACAACTAACGTTAAATCTTTTAACATAAAAGTTCAATAGCAAAATATAATTGCCTGACTATACTGGACTCCTGCCTCTGACTGGAAGTCGTTAAAAAAGTTTGTATTGTTCACAAACTTATTTCATATGACACTCGCAGCTGTCTTAGTAAGTTTTTGTACGAGTCTTATATCGCCTCTATTTTAATTTTTCGTTCTAACCTTCGAGTTGCACGAAATTTACAACTCTCGGGAATTTGATTTAAAATTTTATACTATTTATTTTAAATTATTTCACAGCCTCCGTGGTCCAGTGACGTGCACCGGTTTTCAACGTGTCGCCAGCACTGAGGTCTAGTTGCGTTAAGAAGTTTAAAGAAAGGTATCTTCACGCAATTCTCAATACAGGGGTAGACAGAGATCTAGTCTAGACAAGTCTCTTCGACCCACTTTTCACGCAAGATATTTTCGGGACAACGTGACAGGTGTTGAGTCCGTCGCCGTCCAAGCCAACGATATAATTCGTAACATAAGTGTTTTTAAAAACCCATTGGTACGAGCCGGACACCTTGGGGCTCGAATTCGGGTCTCTTGACTCGAAATACCGACCACCCAACCACTCGGCTATAGTGACGTTAAGAAGTTTTACTTGAAAAAACGTTATAAAATAACATGAACTTAAAATATACCGACACCTACCTGCCACTTAAATTAAGGTTGTTTCTTGGGCCACCATTAATCGAAACTCCGGTACCAGCATCACCTAAAATAAGAAACGGTTATTTCACTAAGATATATGCGGTCAAGGTAAAGAACTCGAATACAGTAAAAAAAAAAGAACACAAGAACAAAGACATTTTCGGGGACAACGTGGTAGGTGGTGAATCTGTCGCTATCTTTATGTCCAAGCCAACGATATGTTTAGATATTATATAAGTTTAAAAAAAAGTAGAAGGAAAAAATAGGAGTCGGATTCGAATTTCGATCACCAAACCACTCGGCTATCGTGACGAATCGTGATCGTTGATAGTGATTTCTAAGATATGCTCTACTCACCAACAGCAACGCGAAGTTCGGGAATGGAGACGTCGAAGGCAAGCTTGTTCGTTATTAAACTGTGGCTGACGTCATTGACTACAATGTTACTGGAGCCGGTGAACTCAAAGTCTTCAAGGGAAAAGAAGATTTCAAAACCACTGGAAAATGATAGAGGTAAGATATTTTTTTTGTTAACTCATTTTACATACTACATTTTATATATTATGTACGTGTTACGTGTTAAATGAAATTTTGATATATATTCACGCCATTTCTAATAATGGGGTAGACAGAGGTTCAGATAATTAAGTCTTTTCGATCCACCTTTCACCGAAGACATTTTCGAACTCGGTTCTCTTGACACGAATTCTGATCACCCAACCACTCGGCTATCGTGACTAATATTACAAACAAATTTACAGTTTCACCTACTCATAATTATAATAATGTGATTGAGCCTTCTCCACGTAATAGGGATCATAACCATCGTCCTTGATCTTTTGACGCAAACGTTCAATAGCGTTGAGTACAGCTTCAACTGCGTCACTTCCCTGTTGAAGATCTGAAAACAATCCAAATTAATATAATTAAAAATAGTAAATAAATAAATATCGTCATTCCATACCCAATACAGGGATAGACAGAGCTCTAATTAAGGCCTTCTGACCCAACTTCCGCTGAAGACATTTCGGTGGAAGGTGGACATTTCGGTTCAGGACAATGGGACATGTGATGTGGTAGTTGCCGTCTTTATGTCCAATATGAATCGTACAAAGGTTTTGAAAAAAACCCATTGGTACGAGCCTGCCACCTGGAGATCGAACTCAGGTCCTACGACTCAAATTCCGATCACCCAACCGCTTGGCTATCGTGACTAAAAAAATGTATTTATCTGATATTTATTCGAAACTAAGGTTTGTAGGTTAGAGTACCGCTAGATGCAAAAAATTGTGTGAAGAATATGAAGGTTTGTTGGTTGTCATGGACGATATCTTTGCATATGTTGTATAATATCTTTGCATGTAAATAAAATTGGAGTGTCTGATCGTAATATTGAAATAACCGTTTTTTTACTACCTGTATTTGAATATATATACGGTACATACACCAAAATATTTTTTTACAATATTTGTCTGTCTGTCTCTCTTTGTTTCGGGTAATCTCTGAAACGGCGGGACCGATTTTAACAGGGCTTTCACTGACCGATAGCTAATATTATAAAGAGTAACTTAGGCTACTTTTATTTAAGAAAAATAATTAGAGTTCCCGTTAAGTGTTAAAATGCGGACAAAGCCACAGGGGCAGCTAGTGTAAATATATGTGAATAAATTGAATAAATATCACCGTTATCTTGGACATGAAGACGGCGTTAGGCCCACAAACGTGTCTTAAAAAAGCTTCGGTGAAAAGTGCAATAGAAAGGAAATTATCAAAGACCTCTGCCTATTAGGCGAAAGAGAGGATCCGAGTGGTTGGGTGATCGGAATTACGAGTCAAGAGACTCGAGTTCGATCTCCAGGTGGCTGGCTCGTACCACTAGGTTTTTCAAAAACTTATGTACGAATTATATTGTTGGCTTAGACATAAAAGACGGCGACAGGCTCACCTCTTGTCACGTTGTCTCGAAAATATCTTCGATGAAAGGTGGGTCTAAGGGACTTAATTGTGTAGACTAGACCTCTGTCTATCCCTGTATTGGGAATTGCGTGAAGATATTTATTTATTTTAGAGTATCATATCACACGTAACAAAAAAGTTTACCAGTAGTTTCGATGAGAGCGTTGGCGCTCACCAGCATCATTAAAGCGGTAAAGGCAATGGTCCTCATGTTGATTACTTCACCTGAAAGTTGAATAAAAAATTAAATACTCGTATCTTCATTTGGGTTTATTCAGTTGGGATCATTGTCGAAGCGTGCTCGTCGCGACCACTGCCAGCCTTTTTGAGGGCTGCAATTTTACGCAGCTGCGCACTAATGCCAACGAGGTTTAGGGCGTCTTCCCAAGGTGATGCACACCGGCTCGTCCCCATTGGTGTGGAATGCAGCGAGCAAAGCGGCGATGAGGACGGAGTGCAGAGTTGGACACGTGGAATGTTAGAAGAGGCTTGAGAGATAAGACGAACAAGCCGATAGAAATAATGAAAGAAAGAGAATTAGATGATGTGTGTTTGTCGGAGACAAAACGAAAGGGCAGTGGCACTGAAGAGCTTTCTGATGGGGCGATGGCTCTATGGTCCAGAGAGTCGGAGAGCGAGAGCGCCTGCTTGGGGGTCAGGGTGATGCTGTAGTCTCGATTGGTCAATGATATGACTGAATATGAGATTGTGAACTCAAAACTTCTCTGGTTTTGCCTTAAATTGGGACTGGCGAATCTTTTCCTTCTAACTATCTATGCGCCGTTCTTCCAAAGGTGAGCTAGAAAAGAGTTTTGGGAGAATGTTAGAGAAGTTCTAGATTTGCTAAGAGGAAACACCGGTCACTAGACTCTATAGTAACTCGTTCATGGGGCGGTGTATACGTTTCTACAACAAAGTCCCGGGAAATATTCAAAGCCTGTCTATTAACAGGTTTAAGAAATTTATTAAAGAAAAAGTTTATAAGAAGGGTTATTATAATGTAAATGAATATGTTAATGACAGTAAAGATCCTTATGTATACTAGAGAAAGTAAGAGTGAGAGATGTATGATCGATTTATTCCTAGTGGATGACTGACTGCGCAAACAGGTGATGGATACGCGAGTGTTCAGGGATGCTGAACTGGGAATGGATGACTATCTAGGGATTACTAGACTTAGAGGTCTGTTTGCGGGCTGGCGATATTTATTCTTTGAAAGTATGTTCTCATCAAAGAAGAGAATATATAACGCGAAAGTTACATACATTAAAAGGTGTAGAGGTAGACCGAGGCTAACTTTAGAATACCATGTGTGCAAACTGCTCGAAGAGCGGAGGGTCAAGAGTACTCGGATACCTAGACACGCATGTATGAAGAAAATGATGAATCAGAAGAAGCGAAAAAAGTATGTATGGATCGTGACACTTGGTGATCTGTTCTCTATGCCTACCCTGTCAGGGACTGTGCGTGAAAATAAATAACTATCTTCACGCAATTCCTATTATTGGTGGTCCAGACAATTATGTCCTTTCGACATACCTTTTACCATAGACATTTTTGGGATAACATGACAAGTAGTAAGACCGTCGCAATCTTTTTGTCCAAGCCAACGATGTAAATCGTGCATACATTTTTGAAATAAAACCCATTGGAACGGGCCTCCCACCTGTGGATCGAACTTGGTTCTCTTGACCCGAATTCCGATCACCCAACCATTCTGCTATCGTGACGTATTTTTAATTTGAATGGTCTTATTCTCATTTGACTTCAAAGAAAAAAGTATTGTATAAAATAGCTAATTCTTTCACTTACCTTCGTTCGAGTTAGGATAAGTAACAAAACTCGGCAACTACTATATATATTGCTACGAAAGGGAAGACAAAAGCGAAAATTTGATAAATTAATCACTAATTAAATACCTAATTTACACCGGTGTGCGAGTGTGTGAGTGTTACTTGCGTAAATACTATCAATTATTTTAATATTAATCAATTCTTACAAATTAATGCGGAATATCGCTCTAAACAGATAATGATCGCGATTTAATCAATCATTTCAAACATCCTGTGGTGAATATTCATATATTTTTAGAATTTTGGATCGTGCAGGAGCCTTGTCTATTAGTTACAGCGTTTTTTACAAGCGAGTAAGCTGGGTGGGAATCCTGGGGCGATTTGATTGAGATTACCCTGTGCGTGGCATTAAGGGCGAATTTTCAAAAAGTTTGATAATCATACGTCCGCAATAAAAGCACAAACATAAATTCTTAGAAAACCACATACAAACACAAACACACACATTTCATGCATAACAAAGTTAATTCAGGCTAGCACGGATTTTTCAATTAAAAATGAGATAATTTCATCATTAGGGACGGCTATGTAGTGTTGTTTCAGCGATTGCTCGACTAAAATTCGTTCGGTTAAAACACCAAATGGTAAAAGGCTCATTTTTCCTTAACGTTAAGCTCGAATTGTCATTTCTCTTTCATTCTCATGAAACTCGATTTGCAGAATAGCTTTGAATTCCTAAACTTATCGCCTTGCTCTGGTCGATATAAGTTGAAATCTAGTAAAAACTGCGCATGTGATTAGAGCTAAATTATTATGAAAACCGCCACAAAAATTGCAATGAAATCTCTTCAATCTCACTCTAAAACTCATCGGAGACTCCTGACCTATAATTCACCAGACACAAAAATAAGAGTGAAGTCTAGAACTAATCAAAATCTACAAGACCTTGGTTGCCACATAACAGCGATATCAATAGTTGGGTGATCTTTGTGGTAGGGGCGAATTAATGAGCTTTCTTCAAAATTTAAAAAAAAAAAGGTGAAAAACTAAATAAATAAAATGAAATAAAAGTCACGATAGCCGAGGGGTTGGGAGTTTGGAATTTCGAGTCGAGAGACCCGAGTTCCATCAGGTGGCAAGCTGATTTTGAAAAACTGATTGGTAAGTACCAATCAGTTTTTCAAAATCTTATGTACGAATTATATCCTTGGCTTGGACATAAAGACGGCGACGGGCTCACCACCTGTCACGTTGTCCCGAAAATATCTTGCGTGGAAAGTGGGTCAAAGGGACTTAAGTGTCTAAACTAGACCTCTGTCTACCCCTGTATTGGGAATTGCGTGAACATATTTCAAAATTTATGTATGATTTATATCGTTGACGTTTATATAAGGACGGCGATAGGCACATCACCTGTCACGATGTACCAAAAAATGTCTTCCTTGTATTGGCAATGCCGTGAAAAAAATCCAAATTTACGTGGCAAGCTATATGTAAATTGAATACGACTCGTATTGAATAAGTGCTAGGATGGTACTAAGGCACTAAATTGTTATCTAAATAATTATTACTGAATTAAAGAGTGGAGCATTTATCTCCAACGAAGCTTAGATTTTTAACAAAGTACAGGAATCTAACTGACAACTTTACACATATTTCTGAAATCACACACAAGTTTGATTAGCGACTTAACAGCGGACAATTTTTCTCAATTAGGACGGGTCTTAAACAGCATTATAAAAGTGCTATGCGGGAATGGCTGAGTTTCTGAGAGCCGGTAGATTACCAGCACTTAATAAACATGCAGAACTTGGATATCAAGGTGTTAAAACAAGGCTATCGCTATTACGCTGTGTGTGTTTTGTTTTAGAGAGGCACATTCGATATGCCATAAATATTAGTATGCATCAAACAATGGTAGAGCCACGCATCAGCTTTTGTTGTTGCATGAATTGGCCGGCTCGACCGGGGCAGTACCACGACCTCACAGAATACCAGCGTGAAGTAGAAGTCTAACAAAATTCCGCCTTTCGTCTGGTGAGTGCAGGTAACCGGAAGCCTACACACTCCCCTCCCCTAATTCTGGGGGGGGGGGCACTCTAAGGCCGGCAACGCATCTGCTGTGCCTCTGGTATTGCGGCTGTTCATGGGTGGCGATAATCACATAGCATCACGTGAACCACCTGCCTGTTTGCCGCCAATTGCTATAAAAAAAACGCTGAATGTCCATAGCAACTTTTCTTTGAAATATCTTGCAGAACTGAGAATTGTCGAAAAAGAAGTTATCGAGCTCTAACTGATGGATAACCTAGTGGAACGGGGAGGTCGTCTCAATCTGGTATAGAAATTGGTTTACACTTCTAATACACACCTCCTACGGAAGAGGTTTAAAATTTCATGTAATTGGATAAGACACTGTGGCTCAGAGTTAAAGGTCACTATTGCACGCCGGGATTAAGTTTTAAACGCCTACCCGTTCGATTTGATTTTTTTTACTGTTACAAGTTACGTAAAACTTCTATAAGTCTTCATTCGTTCAGACAAAAAAATTCAACTTGCATATGAATATGTATGTATTTCTATTAGAAATGTGCATTATTCATAAAGACAGTATATCATTGATGTCTAGGTAGAAAAATACTTAATAAGGAAATGTTATATAATTTTTAACTTGAGCTCATATACAGAATTAGTAAAATATATGAAATCTGAATTATAATCAGTAATTAATTTATCACATTCATGTTATCAGACCTTTTCTTTTTATATAAATAGTCAGTCATAATATTACAACATATTATCTTCATTCAAAGGAAGGTAAGCAACCAGGCGACATATTCCTAGAATTTCTAAAAGTCGTGCACAAATATATTTGTCGCATTTATTTTTTATTTTATTTATATATTTAAAGATTTAATTTTTTCGCCTTAAAACAAGATAACAAAGGACGGACTTAATGAAAACAAATTAAACCTATTGGCATTCTCTGCCAGTCAACTAGTGGCGTAGCAAAATATAGTAGCAGATGCATGAATTAAAAAAATAAACAATTAATTTATATATTTTTCTTAGCGTATTATCCCAATACCAGGGTAGACAGTTTTCAAAGCCATATGAATTTGTTAATATATTGGAACAATATATAAACTTATAAATATGTATTTATATTTAACCATTGTTACATATGCATTTACTTTCTCCGAAATTTAATACGACTTTCTGTCTAAATAAATAAATAAATGTTTATAATAATTTTGTTCAATAAAATATACTAAATCAAAATTCAGTGACGAGCAGCAGCATTTACAGTGCGAAGTATTAGCATTGCGATGGTCAATCCGCTTACCAAGCTTGGCAATTAAGGCAAACCCTCCTAGAAGAGCTCTTTGTCCTATGTCATGATAGCCGAGTGGTTGGTTTACCCCTGTATTGGGAAGATAATTATTTTTTATTTGATGATTGATAATATTATGAAGGAAACAAGAGTAATTTAGTGATAGTTTTACTTTAGTTATGTTGAATTTTGTAGTTTCAAAGTTTCTAGTAACAGATTAAACGTCATTTACAATAATTTGTTTTCAGTCTAAATAATCACTATGAAGACACTTGCCTTTGCCATCTTTATGATTCTGGTTGGCGTCAATGCTCTACCCGATAAAACTGGTAAATTTTGTACTTTATACTATAGTTTTATTCATATACAAATTAATACTAAGTATTTTAGATTAAATCTTTTTTCTATTTCAATATGAGTGATCGGCATTCGAGTCAAGAGAGTTCGATCCCCAAGGTTTTTTCAAAAACATGGTTTTTTAAATAATATGTCTGATTTACATCGTTGGCTTGGGCATAAAGACGGAGAAGGGTTCAACGCCTGTCACGATGTCTCAAAAATATCTTCGGTGGAAAGTGGGTCGAAAGGACTTAATAGTCTACCCCTGCATTGGGAATGGCGTGAAGATATTCTTTTTCTATTTCAATCATATAACATTAGTCATAATTTTTAGAACTGTTATCATTATTTTGCAGATGCGAATCTTAAAAATTAATTTGAAAACCTTAACTCTATATTTTAGATGTCAAGAAGACACGAGACGCAACGGAACATTTTTTCAATGTTATCGATACAGTGCGCCAACGGATTCCAGATCCCATCTACATATACGATGACAGACGCTTAGTATATCCTGAGTTAGTAAAAAAGCAATTATATATTTACCCGCTACTAACTGAATGATTATAAATATTTAATTATATACAGTTCCAGTTGTTGTTGATTTAAGTAGTTAATTTACAAAATAGTAATTAATTGACTGTTTTAAGTACAAAAACAAAACCAAATTATATAAATTTACACATAATAAATAAATATTTGTAAATTTACATTACATTTTTAAAGACGGTGACGGGCTATTGGGAATTGTGTGAAGATAAATTTACAGATTAAGTACAAGCAAATATACAATTAATTGCTAAATTGTTATAAACAATGATTAACGAAATAATAATATTTAATTTTTTCAGAGCTGATGAAAGACTAAAGGCGTATATTTTCGTTGAAGATTTTGAGGCTACCGGTGCCAGTATCATCATCATTAATGACATTACCCACAACTTGGCAACCAAAAAGCTTACTTTCGATCTCTCTATTCCTGAGTTTTCCATAAGCCGCGGTGAGTTTGAATTATCTGTTAAGTGTACACCTAAAATTTTCACGAACGATGTACAACAGCCGAGAGGTTTGGTTATCGGAATTGAAATTGGAGCAATGGGTTTTTTCAAAAAACTTACGTTCGATTTATATCGCAGTCTTGGATATAAAGACGACGACGGGCTCTCCACCTGTCACGTTGTCGAAAAAATGTCTTCGACGGAAGTTGAGTAGAATGGACTTAATTGTCTAGACCTCTGTCTGCCCCTGTCTTGAGAATAATATATGAGTGTGAAGATATATGTATCATATTTATTTAAGTCACGATAGCCGAGTTGTTGGGTGGTCGGAATTTCGAGTCGAGAGACCCGAATTCGATCCCCAGGTGGCAGTACCAATGAGTTTTTCAAAAACTTATGTACGAATTTCATCGTTGGCTTGGACATAAAGGCGGCGACGGGCTCACCACCTGTCACGTTGTCCCGAAAATATGTTCGGTGGAAGGTGGGTCAAAGGGACTTAATTGTCTAGACTTGACTTCTGTCTACCCCTGTATTGGGAATAGCGTGAAGATAATTTTTTAATATTTATTTAAAATTTTAATGAGGTGTCCCTCGTATAGTATTATAATTTTGTAAATTCAAGGTGGCGTTGGTGTTGGTGTGAAGATTTTAAATTTCCCTATGAGGCGGGCTTACTTAAAGGGCAGGTATGCTTGGAAGATTTTAGTTTCTTAAACATAAATTTAACTTTATTTTCCTTTCAAATTATTATTTTTCATATAAGAATAAATTTAATCTCGTTGGCTTTGATATAAAGATGGCGACGGGCTCAGCACCTGTCATGTTGTCCCAAAAAATTTTTCGGTGAAAGGTGGGTCATAGGGAATTAATTGTCTAGACTAGACCTCTGCCTACTTGTATTGGGAATTGCATGAAGGTTTTTGTTTATTTGTTTTATTTGAATCAAATTTAGAATAGTTAAATTACATTTTAAAGCAATGCAATGATAAAATAAAAAAAGATTTGAAAAGTTTGCAATTTAATATTTCTTTGATTTGGTTTTAATTTTATAGATATGCCATTGACGACATTCGTATTACTGGTGAAGTTGACGCAGATGTTGAATCTTCTTCGAAAGTAACTTACAGTAACCTAGTCATCAATACTACTATTGGAGGCTTTGAGGTATTTGACTTTGTCGAAGGCATTGTATTTAATTTTGTTTTTAATTTTAAATTTGTATTGGATAAATCATAATTTTTGATTATTTTTTAGTCCGACCTCCACTTTGAAATCGTGGGATATGACTTATCGAATCAGCTTAACCACTTCCTGGGAAATATTCTTCCTATTATTATCAATAACAATATGGTAAGTTTCCTATAATACACAAAAAAATCATAATAGATTTCACTGGTATTTCAAAGTCATTATTATAAAATATTATTATATTAGAGTATAAGAATATACGTATTTACAATCACTGAAAACGAGTGGCGTACACACCGGTTTTCAAGGTGTCGTTAGCTCTGAGGTTCCGGGTTCGGTCAACGTAGAAAAATATATCTATATTTTCTCGGGTTTGTGGTACCTTCGTTGTTTTTGTTTAAGGTGCTTAAGGTGTTTAATTGAGGATAAGAGCAATGTATGTGATATTGTCCCTATCTATGTATGTATTGTTCGTAATACAACAAGTTTTTGTATTGTTTCAGGATCGTACCAACCGAGTACTGGAAGGAGTCCTGCTTTTCCTACTTAAATTCGTTATGTGAGAAAATGCCACTATAATACAATTACCTCTTACCACTTTGAAAAACAAAAACGTTATCCTGAACCTCCTATTCTGTTTAAATTAATACATTATTATTATTACTTTCTTGTGTATATTATTTGTTTCTTTCATCATCTATACTAACATATCATTTTCACAAAAACACTGCTATACTTCGAGCCATATATATACCTTATATATACCTTAAGGGTAGGACGCAAGAGATTCAAATACACAAAATTGCTGGAACATCAACAGATCAATCAATAGGTTGGGGAAAAAATCTTTTCGCATTATAGTAGGTATAAACTTGTAAAGAAATCTCTTTGGCTATACTTTTACCTGGAGGGTTTTCGGTATTATTAAAAGTTTAAATTAAAAAAAAAAAATATCTTCACGCAATTCCCTATGCAGGGATAGAGAGTTCTCGTCTAGACACTTAAGTCTCCTGACCCACCTTCCACCGAAGATATTTTCGAGACAACGTGACAGGTGGTGAGCCCGTCGCCGTCTTTATGTTCAAGCCAACGATATAATTCGTACATAAGTTTTTGAAAAAATTTAATTTGCTAATACAAACTTACACGCTATTTTAATTTCTGAGAGTTGGTTGAAGCCGTGTTTACAGTCAACCATGTATCCAATGCCTGGTTTCGTACTTATAAGAAATGATCGTACAAATGAAGGTGGTGGTGGAGTTGCTATTTATCTTCATAGCTCTTTACCATATAAAATATTATCAACGTCTCCATCTCCATACTCTGCCTCCGATGAACACTTATTTGTGGAACTCGATGTCAAGGGCACAAGGATAGCTCTCGGAGTAGTGTATTTTCCTCCTTCTACTGATTACTTCGCTAATTTGGAGATGGCTCTCGAAAACATAGGTTCTAAGTATACACACTGCATAATCATGGGGATTTCAACACTGATATTCTGAATAATTCTTCTCGTACACAAAAACTTCTCTCGATCTTAGAGTTCGTCAATCTTGGAATTTTACCTTTAAGGGCTACCCATCATAATTTCGACACTGAAGACTCTCTTTAGATCTCATTATTACTAGTTCTTCTGATCATGTGGTTGCACATGGTCAGCTTCCAGCCCCAGGATACTCCCGACATGACCTTATTTATGCTTCGTATAAGCTTAGACCGCCTAAACGTGGTACTTCATTTTACACTTCCGTAACTTTACTAAGATAAACTTGGATAATTTGCACAGTGATGCGTCTCAAATTAATTTTTCCTTGCTGGCGGCTGCTTCCACGGTCTAATAAGTCGATAATTAGTCTGTATGATGCCCATGCCCCAGTCCATAAAGTCAGAGTTAAACGTTTGCCAGCTCCCTGGATGACTGACGATGTGCGGAGGGCAATGGACAGGCGAAACCGAACTTTCTTGCGATTCAAGAGGTC
Organism: Sericinus montela; assembly: GCA_029286605.1. Taxonomy (NCBI): domain Eukaryota; kingdom Metazoa; phylum Arthropoda; class Insecta; order Lepidoptera; family Papilionidae; genus Sericinus; species Sericinus montela. The sequence continues at coordinate 386,978 of JAGSMR010000117.1, read as the reverse complement.
TCGTATTGAAGAAAACTGGTTGTCTTTTAAAATGGCTAGGAACAGGTGTAACCAGATGGTACGAACTGCCAAACGCCGATACTTCCTAAACAATATAAGTAACTCTTCACCAGCTGATGTGTGGAAATTTCTCAATTCGATGGGCGTAGGTAAATCACCTATTATGGAGTATGGTCCTTCTCTTTCCCACGATAATTTTAATCTATACTTTACTGCTACTACTGCAATGGACCCTGCCATCCGGGCACAAACCATAGCATACATTGCTTCAATGCAGTCTCCACACATCCCTGTCTTTAATTTCTCTCCCGTGAATCAGGATGAGGTACGTAAGGCAGTACTGGCAATAAAATGCAGGGCCATGGGATGCGATGAGGTTAGTAGGGTTATGATAGCCAACATCCTTGAATTTATACTTCCTGCTATCACTCACATTATTAATTTCTCCCTAGACTCTGGACAATATCCCTCTCTTTGGAGGAAGGCTTTCGTGCCACCTCTCCCCAAAGTACCTAATCCTACACTTCCTCATCATTTCCGTCCTATTTCAATATTGCCATTTCTCTCTAAAATTTTGGAAGCCTGTGTACATAAGCAAATTTCCAAATTTGTATATGAACATAACCTACTGAGTAACTTTCAGTCTGGGTTTCGTCCTGGCCACAGCACCACAACTGCACTACTTAAAAACACTGATGATATTCGTGAGGGTATGGAGAAGAAGAAAGTTACAGTTATGGTGCTTGTGGACTTTTCGAATGCTTTTAACACAGTCGACCATGATATCCTTCTTGCAATTTTTTCTAACTTTAAATTCGCTTTCACGGTATTGGAGTGGTTCTCTTCTTATCTTCGCGGACGTCAGCAATCGGTCTTTATGGGACAAAAGACCTCTCAATGGGCGGGACTAGGTTGTGGCGTTATATTTTCTCCGAAAGTATACCGCAAGGCGGTATACTTTCTCCCGTTATCTTCTCAATTTTTATAAGTTTTATCACTTCTAATATTAATTGTTCGTACCATCTGTGCAGACGACCTGCAGATTTATGTACAGTCTGATATTGAAGAACTCCACGGTGCAATTAATAAATTAAATGACTGTCTGAAAGTAGTATCAGACTGGTCCTTACGCTTTAGAGTATCTGTGAATGCAACAAAATGCCAATCTTTGCTGGTTGGTAGTACTAAAATGCTAGCTAAAGTCGATGTTGAAACCTACCCTTTATACGTTATAACGATACAGTGATTCCATTTTCGAGCTCTGTTAATAATCTTGGGCTACATATCGATAACACCTTGAACTGGGGAAAACACATAACTGAAGTTAGCCGTAAAGTAACCGCCACGCTACGAGTGCTCTATCGCCTCAAAAATCTTCTTCCATGGGAAAATAAGCTTATGCTTGTCCAGACGCTCATTTTACCAATCATTGATTATGCAGATGTGTGCTACTGTGATTTGAACAAAGATCTTCTAAACAAGCTAGAGCGCCTTGTTAATAATTGTACAAGATATATTTTCAACCTTCGTAAGTATGACCATATTTCACTATACCGTTCTCGTCTTAAATGGCTTACTATTCAACAAAGGTGAAACTCTAGAATTCTGCTTGTTCTTTTCTCAATCATAAATGATACTACTTACCCTTCGTATCTTAAGGATAAATTTCAGTTTCAATGCTCAATTCATGATCGGTGCCTGCGGTCTTCATTTAATTACAAGATGAGTATCCCGCAACACTTTACCAATTTTGTTGGTCACTCCTTTACCATTCAGGCTACACTGCTCTGGAATTCTTGGCCCGAAGACATCAGAAAAGTTACCAATAAGTCGATATTTAAGAGACTTGTACGTGAACACCTTTAACTGTCAGTTAGAATTAGTGATTGGTCATTACAGTCATAATAATGTTTTTAAGTTTTATATATGTATGTATGTATATGTATATTTATGTATATATGTGTGAATGTATGCATCTGTATATATATGTATATATGTGTGTATGTATGTATGTATATATATATATATATATATATATATATATATATATATATATATATATATATATATATATATATATATATATATATATATATATATATATATATATATATATATATATATATATATATATATATATCTTCACGCACAAATACCTTCCACCGAAGATATTTTCGGGACAACGTGACAGGTGGTGAGCCTGTCGCCGTCTTTATGTCCAAGCCTACGATACGAATCGTACATGGGTTTTGAAAACCCATTGGTACGTGCCTGCCATTTGGGGATCGAACTCGGGTCTCTCGACTCGAAATTCCAACCACCCATCCACTCTGCTATCGTGACTTAAAAGGAAATCAGTAAGTACAATAAGGCGGACTTATCGCTAAAGAGTGATCTCTTCCTGACACAATGTTAGGCTAAGAGAACTGTTAAGCACAAGGGTAATGTAGAGATTTCTGAATTTTGATTTTATTTTTTATGTCATTCTTTAACTCACATTTAAGTATTGATCCCATTGCCGTGTTAGTGACAATATCCATACATACATACACATTTAATTAGAAAAATTTTTTACTATACATATATAAACATCAATGACATGATTCATATTCATCACATAAATGTTTGCTCCTCGCGGAATCGAACCGGCGACCCTTAACTTTGAAGGCACGGTCACCACTAATGTCTGCTATCTGCTGTAGTTGCGTAGTTTTTTGTTATTTCGCTTTTTCGTCGGAAACTGAAGATAATTAACTACTATCGCGTACAAAAATCAGAAACCCAATCCCATTCATAACAAGCGACCATATCAGCATTTCATTAAGTATTATCAGACCATTCTGCATATCATTACGGGAAATTGTTTTAAGTAGACTATATATATGTTTCTTATCATATAATTAATAATGAATACATACATAAATACACACAGATGGAGATAGAGACAACAACACATAAATTTTTTAAATAAAACGATTTTCGGATTTTATCGCGTTTTCAATTAGTTTTTACAAACTATTTTTATTTCCCGACCGAAAATATCTTCGGTGGAAGGTGGGTCAAAGGACTCAATTGTCTAGACTAGACCTCTGTCTACCACTGTATTGGGAATTGAGTCAAGATATTTACATTCATTTATTTATTTTTATTTCCCGAAGTTTCGAATGCTTTACAGCATCCGAGGTCGGCGGGACTGAACACAAGAATTGATTATAAAAATCATTATTACATACATTGCTTAAGTACTAGTTTTAATCACTGTGTGCTATTGTATTATTAATCAGAAACTACGAATGCACCAGAAAAACCCAGATCCGATCGGGATTTCTGCAATTGCGTGACAGGGAATTGTACTTGAGATCTCAGAGCTGAGACCGTGATAACCAGTGTGTACGCCACTCGTGCACGGAGGTTGAATATATTATTTAGCATTTTGTATCACTTTTACATCATGTACTATTGCGATGGCTAAATAAATACCTTGATATATCAGACGACCCGATATCATAGTTAAAATGCCTTCGAAGCTTAGAATTTGGGTTCAAATGCCGATTGGCTTAGGCACACTGGGATGATGAATATGAATGTTTGTACTCGAGTCATTGATGTTTAAATGAGAATACATATCTATGTATCTATATTGCACCGTTCGCTGGGGCAGTCAGACGACGATATGTATTATCTAAGGCGATAGTCTCACCACCACTCACGTTCTTCCAAATAAACCTCAGTGGAAAGTGGGTGGAAATGTTCTATATGTAAACCTTTGCCTACCCCACTGTGGGAAATTACATACATGCGTACAACATCATATACATTGCTCGATCCTAAAGTAAGTAGTTAAGCACTTGTTTCGTGAAATCAGTAACAATGAAGGTAACAAAAACTTGGTTAAGTCCTATTCGGATTATACTGTACGTAAATTTTTGTAGGCTGATTTTGTGTAGACTATAAAAGCTTACAAAGCCTTAAACATAAACTTTGAAGTATTAGGTAAACTTCATTATTCATCATTTTGTAGGAGATGAGATAGTTCTTAAGGATTCTTGTAAAAATATCCGTAGCATACACATCGTTTTTGACGGTGCGACAGCTCAGAGGTTCAGGGTTTAATTCCCAGACGGTTAATAAAGTAGTAACTTTTTCGATACTGTCTCGGATCCGGGTGGTACTTTCACTATTTCTGAATCCATAATGCAATGGCTTTAGCTACTTATTTTGGGGTTGACCGATGTATGTGTTGTATAATATAGACGGCCTAACCGACGGCGGTGTGTAAAGTACTCGGTGGCTTGGAGGTATGAGTGTGGTCTCGGCATCACAGAGGTCGTGGGTTTGAATCGCCCGTATTCATTTATTTTTCCAATTATTCTTTAATGTAATAAGTTAGCCTAATCATAAATTATCGATTGATTTAAATTAAGATACCGACATAGATGTTGCAGAAAAAAAAATCGGTGCGTGTCAAGAACAAAGGCCAATATCATTCGCTAATCGCTTCAGCGGGTCCATCGTAGCATCGTTCATTGATAACGAGGAACGCCTTTGTGTCTGTCCGTCCGAGATGGAACCGCAATGTGAGCGTGAAGCGTTCAGTCGCACCGGTTTAATTAAAGAGATCACATTGCCTGTTATTCGAAGAAATCTAGTTGTATTAATAATTCACTCGGTCTTGTAGCTGTATGTCATCAAGCAATCTCCCTTACTGGGGTAGGCAGAGATGACGTCCTATGACGTCCTTTCGACCAAAAAAATCTTTTCACCAAATCTTATTTGGAATAACATAGAAAGCGGTGAACTTATCGTTAGTAGCATGAAATAAATAAATATTGTACCAGAATAAAAATTTACCACCTGGTTGGTAATGGAAAATACGTGAAAGTAAAAAAAAATGTATTTCATAAACTATTTCATGCATTGAAACTAAGATCATCAATTTGCTTGCTAGGTGTAATGATTACTGCCAACTCTCCTCATAAGTAATAAATTTAAGTAAGCTATTAAGTAAGTTATGTCAGACAATTTAGTTCAAACTTAACCTATACATTTGAGTTGACTTTATCAAATACCTTATAGCATAGTCGGTGCATAACCGCGCCTGCGAAACTGAAGGTTGCGGGATTAAATCGCGCTAAATATTTATTAATAGGTATGTTTGTACTCGAAACATGGACGTTTATATGTCGAAATGAATATTTATCTAGCTTGGATAGTAAGATAGCGATAGGCTCACCACCTGTCACGTTATACCAAATAATCTTTAGTAAAAGACGACTCGAGAGAATTTAGAATACTCGTGAATATATTTATTAAAGCGACTATTGTCATAAACCAACTCCAGGCACAGACATAGCATCTTAGTTGGAGCGGTAAACAGGCATACCAGATGTTCTAAATAAGTTCCAATGCTGATACTAAAAAAAACAATGTATTTGTAAAATAATCGTTTTTATTTATTCGAATAGTAGCAAACAAAAAAGAAGTGAACATTAAAACTTTATAAAGTGATGTATTAAACATCACTTATTAGAATTTTTAAGGATTTTTCCAATGGATGTTGCAATAATTTTTCATTCCCACAAACCTGACTCTGAAAAAGATACATGAAATATATTTTTTTCGAGAAGAACGAATTTTTCAAACCGAGTCACGTGCCTTCCAGAACAATCAATCCGAAAAGGTGACATGAATATGCGAGTCCGTCTATCCGCTTAAAATGTATGCTTTCTTTTGTACATCGCAAAAATACCGCGCCGCGGGACGACAAAATTTGGAATTTAAATTTACCAAAAAACTGTGACCGGTACTGGGAACAAATCGTTGCATAATTCCCTTTGAATATATTACCGTTTGTTCAGTAAATGTTTGTAGTAAACATTTATAAAGATTTGATATATTTTATATATTTCTAACGATTTATGACGATAACATAGTGCTTGAAATACAGCGAAATGGTCAAATTAATTAGAGAAGGAAGGATCACTAGTAACTATGTTTACGGGGTCGTAGAAAGAAAAATATATAAAATATGTGGTAAATATTTTTATTTTTAACAATTTTAATAAATACACAAATAGGTAGGGACAACACCGAATACATTGCTCTGATCCCAAAGTAATCGAATTGGGGACCTCAGAGCTATGAAAATCGGCGTGTACGTCATTCGTCCAAGGCGATAGTCAGAAAAATATATGAAACGTACAATAAAATTAACGGCTGCTTTATATATAGTACGTGTTTTGTGGCTGCCTCATGGCAAGATAAAGTAAAAACTATACTTCAAACGGAGTTGTGCCCTAGCGACGTACACCTACTACTATAAAATTAATGTTCGAGTCTAGGGGAAAACCACGACATTAAGAGGTATCAATTAATCTTCACTAGCTGCACATTAAGTGCGCATTCCAAGGCCTCGATAAAAGCCTGAAAACGCTCGCTTCATTTATAACGCGCAGACCGTCTTCACGCCGTCCTAAGTACTCGTAGTAATTCTAGTTCCGTTTCTTTAAAATATTTTTTTAAGTGGCCAGTTAGTATTAACTAAAAACTGATTGTGAAGAAGAATATTAGTACAATACTATCATCCCCTTTCCCCATGGATGTTGTAAAGGAAAGTTCTAAGAAATAGAATATTATTCTTTTATTAATAGATGGCTGAACCATCTCTCACGTGACAGGTGACTTCGATGAACTTTAATTAGACCATCAACGGAACTTCATTTGTTTATCACAGCATTGAAAAAAGCATAAAGAAACAAAAAAATGTCGATAAATACATCATTCGAAACACATCAAATATGATAAGATTTAAGATATTAATGTTAACGAATGTTTCTGACAGGATATATTTAAGTATAGAAAAGCCGTTTTTGGACTAATAGTACAACCTTAAAAATCACAGGTAACGTTTATCTCCTCGACAGTGACGAGGGTGCCGTAGGCTTATACATGTTCTATTTTATAATACATTGGATAAAATCGAACATCCGATTAATATTATAAATCTGAAAGTTTGAATGTTTGGTTCTTTTTTTAAACACGCAAAAACGGATTACTATGAACTGCATACAGTTTTTTTTTTAAATAATATTCATATAATTTAATATGCATGGATGCATTTTGTTTTTAATAAATTCATACATTGATAGGTACATTATATACATTGATCTGTTTCTAAAATAAGTAGCTAAAGCACTTTTATTTTGGAATCGGAAACATTGAAGGAACCACAAACAAACGACCTGAGATAATATAAAAAAAGTGGTTATCCTTATTGGCCCGTCACGGAACCAAAGCCAGGACTTGAAATTATCGACACCTGAAAACCTTAGTACATCACTCGTCTACGGAGCTTGTAATTTAACGCGTAATAATCGTTTTATAATGCAAAAATATAGTTTCTGTGGGATATTCCTGTAAAATTATATTGCTTTACGAAAACGGTTTGATGGGTTGAGAACAGGGGATATGCAAAGGGTAACTGTAGTCACGATAGCTGAGTGGCTGGATGATCGGGTTTCAGAGTCAAGAGACCCGAGTTCGATCCCCAGGTGCCAGGTTCGTACCAATGGGCTTACTGAAAACTCAAAAATGAATTATGGTTAGGCTTGCACATTAAGACTGCGACGGGTTCACCCTCTGTCATGTTCTACCAAAAAAGTCTTCGGTGGGAAGTGGGTCTAATGCACTTATTGTTGACCTCTGTCTACCCTTGTATTGGGAACGGAGTGAAGATATTTTTTTTATATAAATATATAAAAAAATATCTTCACTCCAATCGCGATTTGCTAATTTTCAGGAGTAAACTCCTGAAAATTGACAAATCGCGATTTTCGAGAAAATCGGAACCGGAAACCAGAAAGTATTACTAGCACATTATAATTGAAATTTATAAGTAAATCATGGTGGACTATTTATTATTAAATCAAACAGAAATGAAAAAAAAAACAAGTGTGTCGGATTGCACTTGCGGGATTCGAATCCGCGACCTCTGCCATACCTCTCTCTTTCTTTTACTTTTCCTCTTTGGGCGCTTGGGCCACCTGCTAATGTTATAGATGTGAAACGGAACAAATCCGTCTACATATTAGTAGTACTCTGTCTACGCCAGTATTGAGAATGGCGTGAAGATATTTTTTATTTCAATGTATCATGTAGGCTTTATGTAGGCTTTATGTATTGCAAATTATAGAAAAACCGTGTAGCGGAACCTATTGTGGAACCTATTCCAGTGAAATGTATATTAAAAAGCGAACTACTAACTACTACATCTGCTTACAAAATTTTGTAAAGCAAATGTTTTAATTCGATTGCACACATATTTATAGCACTTATATACAGCCTCGGGTGATGTTTTTAACAAAATATTTTTTTATACGATAGCCGAATGATTGAATGATCGAAATTGTAGTCGGTAGTTCCGAGTTCGATCCTCAAGGCTCGTATCAATGGGTTTTTCAAAACTTACGTGCGTAAATTGTCATTGGATTGGACAAAAAGATTGCGAAAGGCTTACCTCCTGTCGCGATGTCTTCGTGGGTTGAAAAGACTTAAATGTTTCATATATTTCACTGGCGTTGACGGACGTTTAGATCATTACATTCTTTTGATGCCTTTCATCGAAGCCTGCTAGGGACAACGTCCCATGGCCTATCGCTGTCACGAATATAATACGAACGATTGCCCTGCACAGTCCAGAGTTCTTACCCGTGAAGGATTTATAAACCTGAAGTTGATGAAGTCAGGTCGAATATACGACTTGTAATTTAAATAACTTGGCGTGTGATTACGATAACCGAGTGTTCGGGTAATCGGGATTCATGTCAAGAGACCCAAAAACTTGTGTACTTATATCGTTGGTTTGGAAATAAAGACGGCGACGCGTCATCTGCCACGTTGGCACAAAAATGTCTTCGATGGAAGAACCTATGGAATCGGAAACAACGCAAGAACCATAAATCTAGAACCGAGAAAAGTTGAAAAAGTTGTTTTCTATATTAACCAAACCGGAAATCGAAGCTGACACCTCAGAGCTGGCAACATCATGAAAAGCGGGCCAGTCATTTACGGAGGTCGACTGTTATATGAACATTTCGTAAATATTAACATATATTTGTAAAAGGCATGCGGACTACATTAGAATTTCAATGAATTATTATTGGAAAATTCATTTCGGCTTAGCGTTATTCAAATAGAGTCAGTTTTAATTAGCCGTCGCATTCACATTATTACTGGTACACAGGTGTGCTCATTAGGATATTTTGCTCAACCAGGAAAATTAATATCTGCTCGAAAACGTTACGGAGTGACGTAACATGATACATTTTAAACGTAACATAAATAAGCAACATTCATTACGACCTCCGTGGGCGAGTAACGTACCGGTTTCCATAGTATCGCCAGCTCTGTGGTTCCTGCTTCGATTTCCTGTCAATGTAGAAAATTGTTTCTATGTTGTCCCGGGTGTGGGTGTTAGTGATTTTGACTTTTGATTTCAGGACAGGTCAATGTAGAAAACCAATTTTTCCATATTGTCTCGGAACCAGGTGTTTGTGTGGCCTTCGTTGTTTCTGATTCCATAATACAAGTGCTTACTTTGGGATCAGAGCAATGTGTATGATGTTGTCCCTAACTGTATACGTATTTATATCTATTATTGACGCTATATAATTTCATTAAAGAAACTTAAAACGTACAAAAAATTAAAACATAAACTCTCATTAAAGTCTTTAGGAAGAAAAGTTTTTGTTTCAGGTCTCGTTCGGAGGAATTAAAGAAAATAAATTCACAAAGAGCATTCGCTAATTTACGGAAACAATCTCGTATCTGATTATGTGTCATTTGTCGATTCTGTTTTGATTGTCTTAGCTTTGTTCCGTTTGTAGTACTTAATATGCTATAAATGTACCTTATTTGTTAGGAACACACACACTCACATATATATATATATATATATATATATATATATATATATATATATATATATATATATATATATATATATATATATATATATATATATATATATATATATATATATATATATATATATATATATATATATATATATATATATATATATATATATATATATATATATATATATATATATATATATATATATATATTACCTTGACGACGCTTTTAATATTCTCAACACCAACGTGGCAAGAAGAAGTTTTCCTTAAAATATTCAGGAACACTTTCCGTATGGGTACTACGTTAGAATACACCACACCATTTCGTCCCGTGGTATGATAAAAGGCCATTTTAGGAAAATTTAAGTCGATTAGCTATCGACGGATAGTGGGATAACCGTCCCCAGAAATATATGACCAATTGCCTGACCAAAACGTCGCGATAGCCGAGTGGTTGGGTGGTCGGAATTTCGAGTCAAGAGACCCGAGTTCGATCCCCCAGTGGCAGGCTCGTACCAAGGTTCGTAGCAGGTTTTTCAAAAACTTTTGTATGAATTATATCGTTGGCTTGGACATAAATACAACGACGGGCTCACCACCTGTCACGTTGTCCCGAAAATATCTTCGGTGGAAGGTGGGTCAAAGGGACTTAATTTTCTAGATTAGACCTCTGCCTACCCCTGTATTGGGAATTGCGTGAAGATATTTATATTTATTTATATATTTTTATTTGGCTGATCAGTGACGGCCAGCAGCTTTTCAGGTGCCTAGTAGTGTGTTCGCCAATCTGCTTGTCAATCGATTAGTGCAAATCTCACCTATGGAGAGGCCTTTATCTGGCAATGGACATTTATAGGTCGTTTGGTAGGAGTTAGAAGTTTAGGAACATAACTAACAATAAGAATGTTTCAGTCTCTCGAGTTATTCTTAATTAAGTTATGTTTTATTTATTTTACGACTCTCTTTAATTTAGCCTTATTTCATCAGTCTAAAGTTATTTATTGTGTTTCTTTCCTGTATTCCATATTCTCTATTTAATATAATTTCAAGCATGTTTATGGTGATATCATATAATTCTTTTTTATTTTTATTTCAAATATAAATACATACACAGATAGAAACAACATCACACTGCTCCGATCTCAAATTAAGTAGCTAAGCTAAGCTAAATTAACAACTAAGTTCTCACTAACACTGACTATCGAAACAAGGACCTGTTCGGGTTTCGAACCAGGGACCTCCGAGCTGGCAACATTATGAAAACCGTTTTATACCCCACTCGTGCACCGAGGTTTACAAAAATATTCGCAGAACTGCATAAGTTAGTACGTATATGTTTTGTGTATTTGATCAAATTAGGCTTATGAAATATAGCAGTGTATTATATCGTTAAAAAGTCAGTTCTTTTCAAAGTTCAAAGGAAACGTAACATATTCAAAACGTATCTTGTTATTTGTTAATATTTCTCCAAGCTTTTTACCTACTTGCAAATCTAAAACACTTTGATCATCTCAATTTTACTCGTTTATTTTCGTTTTATTTAATATCTTACGTTATTAAATGTTTCATGTCTTAGAGTTTGTGTACGTTGAGCGAATGACAGAACACTGAATTGCGAAGAAAATATACAGAGTAAAAGTTAACATTAAAAACTGTCGCGATAGGCCGAGGCTAACTTTCGAAGGATCGCCAAAGGAACTCCAATACTTAGACGTGCGTGTATGAAGAAAATAATGATTTAGAGCTAGAGAACTTTAGATACTCCGCCAGGATCTGTGCGTAAAGATAAGAAGAATACTAATCTGTAGTACGAGTAGAAACATCTTGTATTTCTGCATGTCGTACTATGAGGGAAGATATCGAAGGCCTATTACCCCATATTTTCCTTTCTTCTGTCCTCTCCGTTCGTTTCATAACAGCAGGCATCTCAGCTGCAGCTCTTACGATGTAGTGCATAATCACAATATCATTAAACTAACCATCTAGAGAATGTTCACAACAATTTGATTGCTACCACTTTTTCGACATGCATTTAGGCGTAGTTGGATTGGGTAAAGGAAA